>OZ005651.1:222238096-222838096 GCA_963930645.1 Salticus scenicus | reverse complement strand
TATATATGAGATATAGATAATAAAGTTCGAATGCAGAAGTCTTTTAGTACCAGTATAAGCTACGTAACAGGCATCATCAAGACAATAATAATTCGAATTTATTATTTTCTAAATCTTTAAGTCTCTTAAAATGTCATTAAAATGGTATAGCACTAAGATTAGAAAAGAACCTCAAATAATAGAATTTTACTTCTTGGTTGATTTTCATTTCAGAGAAAGTGCAAGTACAAAATGAAATTAATAGAAATTAGTCATTTTGGCTTGCATGAAATCCAGATATTTTAACAAGCAAGAAAACATCAAGACATTTCCTTTAACAATTATTTTTAATATGTATTGATTGAAAAAGCAATGAATGTAATCCTCCATTCAAAGTACATGAAATACTATTCCAAATGTTTAATAAATGTTTTATATAATCAAATAAAATATTTAAAATAAAAGTAAAAATTTTAACCTTTTTTTCACATCACTTAAGAAACAAAATCTTTGAATATTTTGCAAGAAAAATCTTCCAAAACTTTCCTCTAAAGAAGTCTTCAATTATTTTTAGGAGCATAATCATTTTTATATTAATCCCTATCTTTCGATATTTTTTCCCCCTTGCACGCAGACATCGAAACAGATGTAGCGTAAAATTTGTATTGTATGCAATCTATATTAAATGGATTTGTAAAGTAATAATAAAAATGTTCTGAAGCACGAAAGAAATAAGTTCAATATAATTTATCAAAGCGATACATAAAAGATGGAACAAAGCAC
Source organism: Salticus scenicus (assembly GCA_963930645.1). Classification (NCBI taxonomy): domain Eukaryota; kingdom Metazoa; phylum Arthropoda; class Arachnida; order Araneae; family Salticidae; genus Salticus; species Salticus scenicus. Next base: position 222,837,334 of record OZ005651.1, on the reverse strand, counting down.
GAATAAAAATGAAACATCTTTTGGAATGACAACGATTGTTGAAATGAATGGAAAAAGGGGAAATATAAAATGGTTCTATTGAAAAAATAAAAATAAATAAAAAATGAAACAAAATTTCATTCTTAGGATTACAAATAGTACACGCAAAAACTTTTACATTGAACAAATGGAATAATAATTTCAAATTTTTCAATAAATTTACTTTTTTTTTTTGGGGGGGGGGGGGGGTAAATAACACTGGAAAAAGAAAATCACACAAAAAATTAGTTTTGTCCGAAAAAACATCGTTTTGTATAAAGCGATATGTTCTTAACAGAGTGCGAATTTTGGAACTTACGTCGTACGTGGATAATTTTTTAGCTCATTTAATTCTAAAAAAACTAGATTTTGATCAATTAATTTTTTTTAAAAAACTAAAATGCATATAGAAAATGCACAAATCGTAGTATTAAAAAGAATATGCAACGTAGCTAGACAAACTTACGTGTAATGATAAAGGAGAAGGAATTTAGATTAAAGATTTTCGGACTTTAATAAAATCAGTGTTTCATTGAATGAAAGTCGCATGTTATTTCCTTTCTGTATTGCAGTTTTTTTTTTTTTTTTTTTTTTGGTATTTTAATAACATTTCATATATAAAAAAACGTGATTTTGATATTTGGTACTGAAAACTGAAAACATTTTCAAAAATGAAAAGAAGGCTTTATAAAAGAAAAAGTTGGGTGATTTCTCTCGAACACGAACACACAAAACTGAAAAAGAAATTCCTAATAAAATCAATAAAATTAATAAGTATGTTTAAAAAAACTTTTAAGATTGATAAAAATTAAAAGTTTTAATAAAAAAAAATATGAATGGTGTGAACGCTAAACAGGGAAAAGGTAGCTCGGATCTTGAGAAAATAACTACTATATATTAAACAAAAGTTTCTCTTGAATAAAATTCATTGGAGACTTCATGCTTATTCTTATTTTTTAAATAAGAACGAAGTCTTCTAAGAACTTTATTCGAGTAATTTTTTCCCTTTTAAATAAGGGGAAAAAACAAACAAACAAACTTAGAATTGATTATTCGAAGACGTTTCAATTTTATAACTTTCTAAAAAAAAAAAAAAAAAAAAAAATAAGGAAATCGAAGTACAAATGGATAGACAGACACAAGTAGCGGTCAAAAACTTTTTAACTTTTTTTTTTTTTTTGAAAAACGTTAAAAATAAATAGCACAACTTTTTAAGCTCCGACATTATAGCAACTTACATGAAAAGACAATGGGGATTCATTTTGAACATTATAAAGGTAAATATTTAGAACCAAAAAAATATAAATAATTGAAACTTAATAACATACGAACTTTATAAAGTCTTCCATTGATTAACAATGATTTGATGGTATGCATTACAAGCATTACACATATTTCCCTCTAAATAACATAATTCTAATATTCCTAATCGATATTTTAGAAATATATTTAATAGAAGCTATACTAATTTTTATTTGTAAATAAAATTTCAATAAAAGCCTTAAAATTCTATATTTATTCTGTTAGGAAAAATTTTTTTGAAGAAAACATAATTCCCAAGTTTTATTGCTCGGCATTTTCATAAAAATGCGAAATGAAAATATAATTCCCAACTTATACAAGATTATTTCCACAATAAGATGACACATTTACAGTTAAATTCTTCCTCATAATGATTTTCAATGAAAAGAAATAACCCAACCAATAAAGTTCATTTTATCTGCATTTTCTATGGTATGTAAAGGAAATGTTGCACCGTACAATTTAATTAAAGAGCTTCCGATAACGGTAATTACCATTTCTTGTCAACTTAATGATTCTCGACCGGCTCAGATAGCGTTAAGAATCCCTTGAGACGCGCGAGTCAAGTTGGAGAAATCCTTTTAATCTTTGAATCTCTGAATGGAGAATCTTTGTTCTTTACACGCTTCACAGTGCTTATTAATTTAATTTTGACATCACATAAAGATTATATTGCTCTGAATTGCATAAAAGGCACTTAATAAAGAGGGATGCCCCGTTTGAAATGCTCAAAAAATAAAACACTCTTTCTATAAAAATCAATACAATCTTTTCATTTCGATTTAATGATACAGTTTTCAGTTTCTTTTCTTGAGAGATACTTGAATATGAATCACTAAATGTCTTTGATTTTATTGTAACCAGTTGTCTTTATAAGTCGCAAGTGTGTCGAATCGTAAATGATTCTCCATTGAAAACCAATATACGGCATTTGCCTGATGAATAATTTTGAATAATAAAGAGCCGGAGTCGATTTAAGAAGAAAAAACATATTCGGATAATAAATGATTACAGAACTTTTAAATATATATAAATAAATCTACCAAGTTTCTGAATTTAAGGCGAAGGGGAAAAAAAAAAAGAAAAAAAGTAATGTTTTTACTAAAATAAAATTTCTTAAACTAATTACACGGAGAAATAATACAACTTATTTTAACGTGCAGTAAATTTTTATTATAGTCATTTCATTATAGATGTTGGAATGTAAATTTATATTCCAATGCTTATCATTACAAAGTACTTCTTGGGGTATGGTCAACGTCATAAATCCTTTTTGTAAATTACTCTCTTAGAATTACGAAAATTTGTCTATATACATTGAAGTAAAAAAAAAAAAAAAAAAAAAAAAAAAATTAGGTATACTAACACTTCCCAAAACATATTTAAATAAATAATTAAAAATCAAAATTTTTAAATGTTCCCTCTGCTAACTGATTTTTAATTTTTCTTCTCGCTATTTCGTAATTATAGTTTAACAATTTATTCTATACATATTCGGGTATTACTTTAAGAATTCATTTCTAATTTAATTTAATTTTTAAATATTTTTATATTTGAATGCTAAAAAATTGGAATAATTTCAGTATTTAAAAATAAATATTTTTTTAAAAACTAATTTATCAATTAATTCAAAAAGTAATACGGAAATATGTTTAGAATATATTATTAAATGATTTAATAGACATATATGGACAATATATAAAGACATCGTTTATATTGATGAATAATATTTTTTCTCTTTATATTTCTGCTAGATTTAAGGATATTACTTAATACAGATAAAATTCCTTTTCTCGAAATTGAAAAAAATATTTTATTTATACTATAAACTTTTACTGCATATAAAAGTTTGATCAGAATACACGAATACTGAAGATTGATTTAGGGTAATTTTATTTGACTTAAAATAAATGAAATAGTGTGAGATGATGAAGTTGAATACTAAAACTATTCTTATATTTTTTAGTAAACAGAACAAGAAGAATTTTTATAAATTTGATTACTGAAAATCTACTAAGCATTCTTTTCTCCTTAACAGGATTTTCTCTGGAGATTTGATTTGATTGATGACCTTTTCATAATGCAATTTATAAAAAGTCGTTTGATGCAGACTAGACGGCATTACTGTACATACGGTTCAATGAAATAAATCATTACGTATAAAAATATTTTTCGGAATAGTTATGTCTGAAGATATAACTATAAATAAAAAGACAAAGACGCCAGTGAAGCTTGCATGATTCTTAAAAATATTACGCAAAGACACACTTTTCTTTTAAAACTCTTATGAAACGAAATGTAATAATTATATGTATAGTGTGTGTGAAAAAATTTAATACATGTAACAGGAATAAATATAAGATTTCATTAAGAAACAAAAGAAAGAAAAAATCCAAAAAATTAAAGCATACAATAATCAGCATTCATCAGAGGCATTAATTGAAATTATTGCATGCAAATATAGATAAATTTCAGTATGTCTAAGTAAGCTGAGAAATAATAGCTATTAATGTTCAATTTAACTATATAAAAATGAAATCAATTGAACAAGAGTAAGATAAATGGAATCCAAAAACTGCAAAAGATGATTGTAGGAATGATGATTATTATAAATAAATAATCACTATTCTCTGATTTTATAGACTTCTGGAAATCACCTATTTTCTTAGAATGAACATTATAATAGATCCTCCAAACATTCCTTATTATCATATAATTAACTCATTCATATCAACAGCTACATGAGTTATCCTATGATCATATGAGGTAAGTACTTGGTTCACAAATATATCTTCTAATAATGCTGAAAATTAACATATGTTCTTTACCAGGGTATAATAGCATTCGTTGAAAGTTTCCCTAAATTAAGTATTGTTGTTAAGTATACTTTATATTCGCTTTCATTTTTATATTCATATCATTATCTTTTTATTCTTAGCCTTTTGTTTATTCACTTATTTATTCACTTATTTATATATTTATTACTATTATTTTAATCTCAATTGAATTTATGTGAAAAATATAAAATAATCATTTTATTAAATACGAATAAAATTCCTAATCACCATATCTTATTAGGAAAGAGTAGTTATGATTATTATGTCTTAATTAGCAAATTATATATAATACGCATCTGTGATTTTTTATTATTCTTTAAATTCTTAAAAAATCAACGATAAATCTGAGAAGAATATTATCAATAACCTGTAATCAAACACTTCAGAGTGTACTTACAACCACCCATCCATAATAAGATTTAGTATATTCATATAGTCACATCTATTCTTCACACAGACAGAATATGTGTAAGTTAAATAAGTAATAATAAATGTCAATAAGTAATAATAAATGTCAATAAGTAATAATAAATGTCATTAAATAATGGAGACTAGGGTAGTATGAGTTGTTTTATTTTATTTATTAGATGATGTTTATTATTATCTTTCTAACGTACTATCAATGACAGTTACATCATTTTATTTATGTTTATTCAATTCTGCACACGAAAACATTTTTATGTGACTTCTATTTTAATTCAACAGTTTTATTATATTAACATTGCATAATTTTGCCAATAAAATGAACTAAAACCATAATTATAATTTTTACTAATTACTACCATCAGCATAACCATAAATTTTATTCTAAAGAAAACTTCGGCTTATCTCTCTGTTTGTAGTATTATTGACCTTTCACCACCACCAATAAAATGAAGATGAGAATATCACTTACCAGAATATCGCTGACTCTTGGTGATATAATACAATAATGCACACTGTTTCACAAATACAATGTTCTTTCTCTATGAATCACCGAATGTTCGCGCACTAATTTTTTTTTTTTTTTTCTGAATAACAAATGTCACAACACTATCTTTTAAAGCAGGCCTGTCCAACCCAAAACACTTGGTGGGCCGCATTCGATATTTATTTTACTCAAGCTGGCCGCACCATATGTATATATATGTGTGAGTGTATGAATCATGTGCAGTCGGTAACAAAAGTATCCGAACACTAGCGAAAATTTTTATATTAAAAAAGTACAGTTAATACTATTTTGTTAAATAAATCCTTGTCGAATCATGTTCTTAGACTGACTAAGAACATGATTCGACAAGGATTTTATTAACAAAACAGTATTAACTCTACTTTTTTTATATAGGAATTTTTGCTAGCGTTCGGATACTTTTGTTACCGACTGTATACATATACATACTTTTTCGGGGGAGGGCAGGGGGAAGACTCTAAGCAGAATACATTAATTTAAATTATTTTCAAGCATAAATTACCAATAGAAGCTTGAAAAAATTATGACCATACATTAATAAATTATAACTATAACAAAAAGAATGAATAATGGATATAGAAATATTTCGTTACAACAATATGGTTCTTTAGTTGCCATATTCGTTGAAAGGTATTTTCACTTCGAAAAATCAGAACAGATTTATTAATTTTTAATGTGTTAATCATTTTTTTCAAACTTTAAATATTGTTAGTATCCTCGCGGGCCGCAAAAACTGCACTGCGGGCCGCATGCAGCCAGGGGGCCGCAGGTTGGCCACCCCTGTTTTAAAGCACAGTCTTTTGAGCGTTTCACTGTAAAAAAAAAATTTCTAAAATAGGAAAAAATATGTAAGATATTTGGGTACAGCAATGTTCCAAATCGGAAAGTTCTGTTTATAACCCTAAATCAGTCAGAAATTCTATCTATTTTGAGTTTACAGACTTGTTATGTATGGTTCACTATCTTATTTTATATTTTTGTCTGTAATAAATAAAGACGTTGTACAAAATATTGTATCACTCACCTCTTATTAAATATATATATATATAACATGCATATGATCTAAACAAAACGTAAACATTTCGCATCTATACGCATGTACACTGCAAAAAATAAACCCCAAAACAATTCTATCCAAAATTGGTCTCGCATCAAATTTAGGTTGAAATTTTGGGTTATAAACAGAACTTTCCAATTTGGAACATTGCTTTACCCAAATATCTTACATTATTTTTTACAGTGTATTTATAATTTCTAGGACTAAGGCTCATAACACTATATTTCTCTTCTCCCTTTATTCGAAATCTGATAAGCAGATCAATTTACTTCTTAAACATAATCTCTACAAGATTCTGAAGTCACCCCCAAGTTTTCTTCGCATTCTGAGTCAAGAGTACTTTGTGAAACATTGTATTTATTTTCCTCCCTTTATTGGGAATCTGAGAGGCACAGCAATTTACTTCTTCAAAATAATGTCTACATGATTCTGAAAACATTCTCAAGATTTCTTCGAATTCTGAGTCAAGAGCATTTTGCAAATATTCTCTGAAGTCTTTAGATTTGAGATCTTATATTTTTAAATTTGTAAGTTTCTTCTCCTTTGAAATGTATTTTCATCTACCTTTAAAAGGATCATCTCTTCATCTGCCTCTCTCCTTCCACCCATTTCATCTTCTACTAGAGCTTCTCTCTGTATTCCTTGGTTGTCTTCTTTATTCAAGAGCATATAACTTATAGTTTAGCGTTCTTAGTCAAAATTCCATAGACTTTTTCAGCAAGATGCTAGAGGACATCTTTTTACTCCTGTTGCATCCGAGGCTAAAGATTATCTCTCTGTATTCTTTGCTTGCCCCTTGGGTGAGAGGGAGGGATTGGTCCTATTTTGAGAAAAGGTTCTCAATGGTTGTTAGTTAACCTATAGAAATTCTTGTAACCTATAGAAATTCTTTACAAAATAAGCTTCTTCCTTTATAGATTTTTTGAGGGAGTTATTTTCCTAAGAGAATCCTGATTCTGTCCAAACATAAGCTATAAATTTCCAGTCTTAAATGTCCCTTTACAGACTATTACATTTGTTTGCATTCATAGCTAAAAGTTTTTAGAATATAGATTTTTGTGACATCCTCTGTTGGTGGTCTTTATATTTTATTTTGCAGCTTCCAGAGAGACATTACCAACTTCTTTTTTTTTTTTTACATTCATTATACATTGATTTTTAGTTCCCCATCATACTATGGGGAACTTAGGTAATCGTGAAAAATTTCGACCTCGGTTTTTTGACTTTTCTACACGTTTTCAGGTGTGAGGAATCCGAAAATGACAAAATTTCTATGGTGTCTGTCTGTAGGGTGTCTGTTAGTCTGTTAGTGTGTTAGTGGGTCAGTCCGTTAGTTTGTTAGTCTGTGTACACGATATCTCAAGAACAAATTGTCGCAGAGAGGTCAGATCAGTTTTAAAATATTACTTTCGACACTGGCAAGAACCCTATTCATTTGCAACATTCGATTTTAAAAACTTCGTAAGTTATTCGAAATTTACGATTTTCTTAACATGGGAGAATAGGACAAAAAATCACTTAAACGTGCATTAAATGAAAACTTTTTATTGTAAAAATGTCAGACCAGTTTTAAAATATCAGTTTTGATGCCGAAATGAACATCAGTAACTATAAATATGCTACTTTGAAAATTTCGCAAGTTACTGGAAATTTACGAATTTCTTAACATGGCAGTATAGGGGAAAATTTCACATAAACGTCAATTTTGAGAGATATTTTCATCGTAAAGATGTCAGACTACTTTTGAAACATTATTTAGGACACTGGCATGAATATTAATGACTATGAATTTTCCAATATAAAGATTTCGTAAGTTATTGGAAATTTACGAATTTCTTAACATGGCTGAATAAGAGCAAAATTTCACATAAACGTCAATCTTGAGGGATATTTTCATCGTAAAGATGTCAAACCACTTTCGAAATAATATTTAGAATACTGGCATGGATATCATAGACTATGATTTTTCCAATTTAAAAAATTCGTAAGTTATTTGGAATTTACGATTTATTTAACATGTCAGAATAAAGCAAAATTGAGCATAAACTTCCATTTTGAGGATCCTAAATACGTTAGAAAACTTCAAAATTACGTTTATGATATTTGTTTGAACATGATTGAATACAAATATTCTAATAGGAAAATTTCGTAAATTATTCGTAATTTACGATTTTATCAACATAGCGAAATTGTAAATTTTTCATATAAATATGAATTTGAGGATTATTGCATTGGAAATAGTAGCATGAAAAATAAACAACGAAATTGACCCTGATAAAATAAATTAATAGATTAGAATAAGATAAATATATCGAAATGAACGGTGGATAGCCTATTAGGCGGGGATTTCATTCTGTCACTGTATGAAGCTTTGGTCAAATTGATTTCTTTTAACATTATTGCCGAAACGTCAGTGGAGGCCCTCTGTTGAGACTCAAAACGCTTTTGGGCTGTGTCTGTCTGTCTGTCTGTCTGTCGCGCGATAGCGTCCGCCAAAAAAGCGCTATTTACTTGAAATTTGGTACACATGTTCATGAGCCCCACGAAATCAGCTGTATAGTTTTTGGTATGTATTCCATTTGTAGTTCGTATACAGGGACACGCCAAAGTTTTTCTTATCATTACGGCCTATGGGAGAAATTTATATGTAACACGATAGCGGCCACAAAAATCACGCTATTGACTTGCAATTTGGTACACGTGTTCATGTGCCCCGCGAAATCTGCTGTATAGTTTTGGGTGTGTATTCCATTTGTAATTTGTGTACAGGGACACGCCAAAGTTTTTCTTATCATTACGGCCTATGGGAGGAATTTGTATGTACCGCGATAGCGGCCACAAAAATCACGTTATTGACTTGCAATTTGGTACACGTGTTCATGAGCCCAACGGAATCAGCTGTATAGTTTTAGGTGTGTATTCCATTTGTAGTTCGTGTACAGGGACACGCCAAAGATTTTTTATGATTACGGCCTATGAGAAGAATCTGTATGTACCGCGATAGCCACCGCAAAAATCACGCTTTTGACTTCCAATTTTTGCCGAAATGTGAATGGAGGCCCTCTGTTGAGACTCAAAAGGATTTTGGATTCCGTCTGTCTGTCTGTCTGTCATGCGATAGCAGCCGCAAAAAACACGCTATTGACTTGAAATTTTGTACACATGTTCCTGATGCCCACGAAATTAGCTGTATAGTTTTCGGTGTGCATTCCATTTGTAAGTTCGTGTACAGGGACACGCCAATGTTTTTTTTTACCATTATGGCCTATGGGAAGAATTTGTATGTACCGCGATAGCGGCCCCCAAAATAACGCTATTGACTTGCAATTTGGTACACATATTCATGAGCCCATTGAGCAAGCATTTGACGAAACTGATATAGATCTGAGACTGACCGCCTTGGCGAAAATAATGCTCCTTTTATACTTTTCTATCGAAAACAGACTGTTCTGAAAAATTCTCGTATCACATCAGCCAATGAGATTAGAGCTTCCATATTTGGTATATCCCTAATAAGGATTTTCTCGCCAAGATCGCCAAAAAAATCGCCAAGAAGGGAAATGGTCGCCAAATTTGGCGCCAAATTTATTTCTTCCCTTATAGGAGCTTTTTAATGCGTTTTTAAAGGAAAATTTGGCTATTTTAACGCTAAAACGACTATAAAGGCACAAAATTAGCATTTTATCAACTTACTAAACCTCTTTGAAAGAATTTATACAAAAATAAATGCAATTATTTACAATTTCGTAACACTTTATATCATATACAAATAGGTATACAAAGAGAGATACCACGGGGGGTTGAGGGGGGCTTCCGCCCCCCTCAGGAATGTATTTGATTTTGGTAATAAGTCGATCGAATCAATATATACTATTATATAATAAGGAATAAATAAAAATGACCTATTGAATAATGTCTGATGCAAATAGGACGTTGAGGCTCCTGATCTGCAGATCCACTAGTAATATGTCTCGCACTAGAAATTTCTGAGAACATAAATATGATGGGGAACTGAGCAGAGTCCACCTATGCCAACTAGTTTTATTACTGGAATTTTGTTCTTACATACAATAAAATATGTATGATATACACGTACACACTTACACAGATCATTCATTTTATAAATTAAACTTTCATTAAATTTTTCTTTTTTTTAAAAAGAAAAATTATTATTATTTAAAATTATTATTATTATTATTTAATATTATTCAGAAGGTTTTAGCCAAATCCTCCCAACAAAGATAAAGTTCAAAACTTAGAAGAAAAAGATCTTTTACTTACAGAAAATTATATATGAACGTTAAAGTGCGTCAACTTCGTTAACAAAACAAGTAAAACAGAAAATAATAATAATAATGCCAGTGACAATGAAGTGAATGCTACAGGTATAAAAATAACTATGGTTGCGAGAGTTGATATAAACTTAAAAATAAATAGTTTAATAATTAATTAGTATATTAATATACTATATTTTATAAAATAAAGATATTAATACAAAAATTATTTTTTAAATTAATTATTTAACATATGAAGTGTAATGAAAAAGATTCTTTTGAATATTATTTATAACTAATTTAAATATATAATATAGAGGAAAATACCAAGTCAGTTCTGTTTTCATTAGGAATAATTTAATAAACATTTTGTACAATTTCACAGTTTATTTTACCAAAAGTGTTCCGATTATATTATTTTTAAATAAAATTTTCTAATTAAGCTGATGCTTCAGATTTTTCATCAACTTCAGAGTTAAGAAATTCTCGAATAAAATTTTTAACGGATATTTTGAATTCATATTTTCAACAATTTATTTTTAACAAATTTAAAATCGTCTGTTTTCGCCCAGTCACTGCTGGGATAAATACTACTTATATATATATATCTATCTATCTTTATATATATACGAGGGTTGCTATTTATATTTCTGGCCTAATAATGAAAAAACAAATATGTAGGATCGAAATTAGTTTTATTGTTTTTCAAAATATTCTCCATGATGATCAATACACTTTTGCATGCGTTTGAACCAATTTTCAAAGCACTTTTTCCAGTCCGATTGAGGTAACTCCAAAACATGCGTTTTGAATGCATCAACCGCTTCTTCGGGGGTCGAAAATCGTTGTCCACGTAATCTATTTTTGATGTGTGGGAATAAGAAGAAGTCATTGGGTGCCAAATCAGGGCTGTACGGCGGATGACCCATCAGTTCGATCTTTCGCTCAGTCAGAAATGCATTTGTTTGAGTCGATGTGTGAGAGCTCGCATTGTCATGATGAAGAATGATTCGCCTGTTCTTCTGCTTTTTTCGAATTTCTCCGATGACTTCTGGCAAACAAATGGTCGTGTACCATTCAGAATTGACCGTCCTGCGTTGTTCTAACGCCACTGTTGCCACATGACCGTTAATGCCGAGGAAACAGGCAATCATTTGTTTCGATGTGCTTCTTCCTCGAACAACTTTTGTTGGTTTTGCCTCGCCTTGGAAGACCCATGCAGTTGATTGCTATTTTGTTTCCGGTTGATATGCATAGATCCATGATTCGTCACCTGTGTAGATGTTATACACAGCCTTTGATGTACCTTGAACGTATTTTTCCAACATTTCCTTGCACCAATCGACACGAGCCTTTTTTTGAGCGTTTGTCAGATTATGCGGGATCCAAAGCGAACAAGTTTTTTTTACGCTCAAATGTTCATGCAATATTTTATTGATGCTAGTCATACTAATGTCCAAAGACGCCTCAATCTCACGGTATGTCACATGACGATCTTGCTTTATCAGTTCACGCACAGCATCGATCTTTTCTGGCACAACAACGGATTTTGGACGACCTGCACGGGATTCGTCCTGGATCGAACATCGACCACGATTAAGTTCGTTATACCAATTTTTTACAGTGCTGTAGGATGGCGCTTTATCGCTGTATAAAGAATTAAGTTCATCGAAGCACTCTTGTCTTGACAATCCACGTCGAAAGTTATGAAAAATAATCGCACGAAAATTTTCACGATTCAATTCCATTTTTTGAAAGAGAAGAACTTTTCAATTTACTGTCAACAACACAAATAAAACTATAATGGTAAATCGTCTGCTGAATTTACGTTTAAAAATATCAAACTTTCGATTAAAATCGTCTGCGGTCGCCTAGCAACACTTACTGTTGCCAAGGCCAGAAATATAAATAGCAACCCTCGTATTTCTTCTGTGCGTGTGTATGTCACTGAACTCCTCCTAAACGGCTGGACCGAGTTTAATGAAATTTTTTTGTGTGTCTTCAGGTGGATTCGAGAATGGTTTAGATTTACAATTCAGTTCAATCGGATAATTGGATCAAAAGATATTAAATAAAAACTCCATTTTAACTTTAAAATGATTAAAAAGAAAAATATATTTGATGCCAAAATAAACAAAATTCACGTTTATTTATTTTTTTTTCCGGAAATAAAATATTTTTAATTTCGCGTGATAAACAATAAAAAATAGAAAAAAAAATTAATATACTATGAAAATATTCGCGTGTAAATAAATATTTTCATAGAGATACTTGGTATTAGCTTAAAATTTTTATTTAATTTAGTAGTACTCTTCTTTTCTACAGTAAAACAAAATTTTTCGTTTTAATTGATACTTTATATGTAACTTATAAAGGTTCTTTTATGTTTTCACCTTAATTGTAAATAGTAATAATTTCGAATTTATTAGAATTTTTTATTTTTATTTTGTATATATCAAAAAAGTTTTTTTTTTTTTTTTTTTTTTTTTTTTTTGTATGGAACAGCTTTAGTTTGGAAAAATTTGAAATTTGGCACCGAAGTAGTACGGACGTTTCTCACCAAGATCGTCAGTTACGCAATTGAGATAGCCATGTTAATTCATCGCAAAAATGGCCAAAAATATTTAAAGTCGACAAGGGGGGGGGGGGAGGTCTATACTAAAGCTGTGCCTTTGTATTTATCTTTATATATATATTTCTTTTGTGCGTGTGTCTGTCACTGAACTCCTCCTAAACGGCTGGACAGAATTTAATGAAATTTTTTGTGTGTCTTCAGGTGGATTCGAGAATGGTTTAGATTTACAATTCAGTCCAATTTAAATTGTTTATTTAATTAATTTATCACTTATAAATTGTTGTTGATTTTGGAATGTTTCACATTGGATCCGGCAGACTGCGCTACGATCGTAGTATCGAATATTCAATAATACGCAAGCGAAGTGATGACGTCACTGGCCGTCCGTGGATGCAAGAAAAATATTTCCTATGTTAATCGCCCATTGAATTTTTTGTAAAAAATTACTAAATATCGAGGAAAATTATTTCTCGATTTTAATCCCCATATTTGGGTATAGACATGTATTAGTTTTCACGTGAATGCGTTAGATTGAGTTGTTTTTGCTGTAAAATTGATAAAATTTGAATTTTTAATCTCAAAACTCTGTCATCCTTGGCGGAAAAAAAATATCGCCATATCATCTGGCGAACATATTTAATTTCTTTAAAACTCAATCTAACACATGCATACGATAACTAATACATATCTATACCCAAATACGGGGATTAAAATCGAGAAATAATTTTCCTCGATTTTTAATAATTTTTTTATAAAAAATCCAATGGGAGATTAACATAGGAAATCTTTTTCTTGCATCCACTGACGGTCAGTGACGTCACACTTCGCTTGCGTATATACTATTGTAATTCCAGTTTGTCCCGACAGTTGGTGCTGCGATCGAATTCAGGAAAATATTTTATAACTTCGTGTTATTATTGTTATACAAAAAATTGTGTCCTAATTGAAATATTACGTCACGATGTAATTAGTGTTTGAAGTGTTTTAAAGTGTGCATAAAAAACTATACATTTTGCAAATTTAGTGCGGAATTGGAGTGAGTATTTTATATAATTTTCTATCAAATTTACACGCGCGTTGATTAACAACCACCCTAACCTACAAATTTATTTGTGTAGCTAATTTATTATATTTTATTTATTTTTTGTATGGAACACTTTTTGTATCGGATCCCTTTGGCAAAATTTGAAATTTGGCACCGAAGTTTTTCGGACGCTTCTCGCCAAGATCTTTAGTTCTACAACTGAGATAGCCATTTCAATTCATCACAAAAATGGCTTAAAATATTTAAAGTCACCAAAGGGTTCCCATACTTTTGTGCGTGTGTATGTCACTGATATTTTATTTATTTATTTTTTGTATGGAACACCTTTAGTATCGGATCCCTTTGGCAAAATTTGAAATTTGGCACCGAAGTAGATCGGACGCTTCTCGCCAAGATCTTTAGTTCCACAATTGAGATAGCCATTTCAATTCATCGCAAAAATGGCTTAAAATATTTAAAGTCACCAAAGGGGTCCCAATTTGTGGCTTAGATATAGAAAATCCGTGCTTTTCTCACGGCCAATTATATGTTGCGTGTTCGAGGGTTGGAAAACCTTCGAATTTGTTTGTGTATACTCCTCAAGGATTAACCAAAAATATTGTACATCCAATGGCATTACGATAAATTAAGTTTTTGTAGATTAAAAAAATATACCTGTTATAAAATAAATTGAGTTTCAACTTTTTCACCTTTAATTAAAACGAGTTTAAGTTTTTATTTAATACGAACTCTACATTTCACTTCGCTCATACTATACACATACTCACATGCATCGATTGATTGAATTGTGATAAATGTAGATGCAATGATGATGGATATTGTAATAACTTTTTGATAAAAATTTTCATCAAATCGGTCCAGATTGTTACAGCTTATTAAAAAAAGACGGAATTTTTATGTGAAATTCGTTGCTATCAGAGATTCTCTCATAAATTGAAATATTTGCCGTATGAAATAAAATTTTGTGCTGTTCGACATTCAGCGGAGGTTTTAAATAACAAGTAGTAAGTAGAAAGTACCAAATAGCAAGAAGCAAGTAGCGAAAATTTCGGTAATTATGTCTTTTACGTTATAATCGGAATTCACAGTCACCGTTCACAGCGCTCCATACCTGTTTCTCTTATATACCACATCCTTACACACTTACAATAAGTTAGTTATTTTTTTTCTAGCAAAATATTCTCTAGAAATAATTTATATGACAAAACAACGTTTGTCGGGTCAGCTAGTATATATATATATATATGATATTTTCAGATTAAATTCTGTTAATTGGGTTTATGACACAGGGATATCATTCACAATGCACATTATTTCATTAATTTTTTTTTTTTTTTTTTTTTTTTTTTTTTTTTTAGATATCGGACTTATCATAAACAAATAAATCTTGGGGCCAATAATCTAAAGTGTTTCTGAAAAAGAGCATAAAAGAGACTCCTTTACGAGTCAAGGCTGTGATCTTCAGTAGCGAGTTGTAAATTGTCTTCATCAGGAGAGCCCTATACTCTGATGTTTTTATCGGTTCCAGTCATGACGTTTCAGGAAACGTTTTCATCAAACTGAGTGTCATGAGCAACTACGCCAGTAGGGAGTCAAGCTACTTCCTCTGAATCCAGATGAACCCATCAGAAATTTATTGTGTGATGGTATAAATAACAGTGAAATAAGTTGCAACGCAACTTCCGACTTTCTCATTCGTAACAAAAAAGGAAAAGTTTCTTTTTTTCCTGACTTTTTTTTTTTCTTTTAAATATCTTCTTATCCACTTGCATAAATTATATCTTAAATTGCGAGTTAAATTGTGAATTATACGTTATGTCCGCATGGAGAACTTCGTGGTTCAAAGTTGGAGTGATTTATTTAAAAAGCATTATTTTTAGGATTATATGAATGAGTTTGTGAAGTTGAAAGAAACACAAACAAACATATCAAAAAGGATTCATAGCCAGCGTTTTAAAATTTGAAGACACATTTGTTTTATATGAAGATACATATGTAATTAATATTACAAAATTATTAACCCTCTAAGCAAAGCAACGCATTAGCTGCGTAAATTTATTTTTATTTGTAAAATACTGTAACTACAGTAACTTATTTTAATTTTTATTATTTTTATTTTTTTTAATTTACAAATTATTACACAAACCCTAATTTTCTACTGCATGATGCATTTGGATTTGTTTGATTACTTTGCAAAGAAATTCTGACTTCATTCACAAAAGTATTTTGAAAAATAAACTTGAACAAAGCCTTTCCAAATCACGAAATCTCCTTTTATTTCGTTTTCTTTGTCTAACAAGACTTTCTTTAAATAATAAAATACTTCGTATATTTAATGAAAGCTTTTGTTCTTTATACCCGTTAAATTTCTATTTATGTTTTAGTTTACTTTCAGTCTCTATATCAAGGTTGTATCTCATTCTTTAAAAGAAAGTTATTTTACTTGATCATATATATATTAAAAAACATTGTGAAATAAATAAAATAAAACAAAAATTGAATTTGAAATTAAATTATTTGTTTCCTTTTCCCTATTTAAATTAAAAAATGCAGCACAATGCAAATTATACTTGTATCAATTTTTTATTAAAATCACACAATTAACTGTGGAAGAAAATCATATTTTATTGAAATTTTATTTTTCCGACTGAGTGAAAATAATGCCTGGACCGGGAATCGAACCCCGGATCTTAGACTTACAAGGTCAATGCTCTACCACTGAGCTATCCAGGCCGACATCCCGGTCTGCATTACTCACTCAGACAACCTTGTCTGAGTGAGTTGCATTTTATTTAGTTTAAAAAATACACATAAACACACTACATTTACACAGTTGATGCATCAGAAGACAGAATCATGTTAAGAAAAACGGATAAAATTGTAAAAAAATAATCTGGTGTGTCACCCACACGACTTTCTCTTACCCTGAAATTTAATACTATAAATACAGGTTAAAGATTAAAAGGTAAGATAACGAGTACTGTTATGTAAACCTGCGTTAAACAATTCAGATTAGGCTTCTGAAGAGTTTTATAAGATAATGAGTTCTGCTACCGCCCCCCTCAACCCCCCGTTTCATTAATGCACCTACATTTATATAGAATTTAATTCGGTTATTAAAAAATAATTCTGTTTTTAAAAAATAATTTATTAATATTATAATTAAAAAAAAAAAAAAAAAAAAAATCTTTTATGATAATGCAGACGATTTCCATATTAGAGAAATAGTATAACACCAAATATCTAAAAAAAGCCCATTTTATTCTCAATATTAAAAAAAAAAAAAAAAAAAAAAGGAAAAAAAAATGCGATTTTTTTTTCAAAGTTTTGTTTTCGTTAAAAGTAAAAAAAATCGATAACTTAGTTTTAAATTATCGCATATCGATGGTTCAACCATTCGTTTTAAAGGTATTGGCGAGCTCTTTTGAAAGATACCCATTATGAAAATTTACTCCCCTCGAGGGGGGACTCCCCCCCCCTCCCAGGGGTGAGGCGAGGCTCCTACATACACAAAATTTTTTCCCCAGTGAACTATCTCTATTACAAAAAATATATATTCGTTTCATTTCGTTTAGTGCAGTCTATAGACGTTAAACTCTACTTACCTGCAATTTCCCCCATAGATGTAATGTATTAGAATTCTCTTGATTGTCCCTGTACACGAACCATTTGCTTGATCTTAACGAAAAGCTTACTGTAGCATCCCTATATGATACACATTTAGAATGCCAAGTTTGAACTTTCTGCGATAATTTGTTTTTGAGATATGCTGATAATAGACAGACACACAGACAGACACACAGACCATTTGCTAAAAACATGATTTTCGTATTCAGGGGACCTCAAAACGTGTAAATATAACAAAATCTCGCATTCGAAAATTTGACCCAAAAACAATACTTTCTCTACCTTATGGGTAAGAGAAAGTAAAAATAATACCTTTACATTTGTCACATTTTTACAGCAGTTTTACATAGAATAATTTAAACTTACCTTCGTCAAAATAGAGATAAAAATCGATCAATTATTACCTGTTTAAACGATAAGTAAAATGAAATTATAGTTTTATGAGGAAGGTAAAAACGCAAAATCAGCTTTAAAGTTTAAACAGAACTAACTAAGTGAAAGTTATTTTATAGATTCCCGTTCAAAGCGTCAAAGTAAAGGATATATGCAATTTGAAAAGGAAAGAGGGGAATAGATAATTTTTTAAAATTACTATTACAAAGAGATTTCTAACTTAATAAAGACTTAATGAGTAAACTAATTTACATAATGATAAGAGATTGGAAATTTGTGATATTTATGCTTTTCTATATACACATTTAAGCGCTGAAAATTATAACAAGTTATTTAATAATTTTCAATGAATAAATTTATAGATTGTTATATGATAATATATTCGCTTGCTGTTAAGCAATGTTCAATATTTTAGAAATTAAAATGTGGGTCGGGTGCGTTACTCTATGGTCACTTTTTGAAACTTAAAGATCAGGCCGGGAGCTACCGCACATCTGGATTGAAACTGGATTTGAACCTGACAACTAAAAAAATTAAAATGCAAAGACGGCATAAAGTAGTAGCACAAATGTTAACTTTACAATTAAACGTCACTGTTAAAATAGTTATGTTCATTTCATCAGGTAACTTTAAAGTTAATTTATTTTTATTTACTTATTTCACAAACAAACAATATTGTAAAAGTATTTTCCTTAAATAGTTCATCAACCCAGAATTAGATTGCTTCTTTTATCATTCCCGAAAATCAATTTTAGTACAATCTTATCTAGCCTTTTATTCATATACATATTTTGCATATTCAGTCATATCAAAGTAATCCGAGCATTATGTTTATGCTTGAATTCAGTGAAATACCAGTAAAAACCATGCTTCACATTTGAATGAAAAAGAACTTCAAGAATGATTTATTTGACAGCACAGCACATGTAATGACGCTGAAAAAAAATCACTAAGTGTCGTCACGGGTAATTTCTAGGAATTTGAGATTGACAAATGACAAAACGAAATTTCTCTAGTGTAGGGTAGATAAAAATCATCGAAACAAAAGGTGTAAAATAGAAAAATAATAAAACAAAATTCAAAATAAGTATGTTAAACGTACTTACTTTTTTTTTTTTTTTTTTTTTTTTAAGTGACCGTTTTAGTAAAAAAGAGGGATGATTTTTTTCTTTGTTAAATATATAAAATGAGAGAAAATGAAAACAGATGGAAGTATATTTAGGAATATTTCTTAAAATATTTCAGGAGGAATAAGAGACTTAAAAACAAAAATAATTATGTTAACAATTTAATGTGATTTAATTTTTAGAACCGTTCGATCAGTTATATGTGTATTGTGAAATCAAAAGGTGGAAAATTAATTTTGGTGAAGGAAAGTAAAGGGAATAATAATTAAAAAAAAAAAAAAAAAAGTTTCGGATCACCCTGTAAAAAGTAAAGTTTGAAATGCGTTATGGCTGTAGCATGTGTATATGTTGCACCTTTTAATTATATGTATTCATTTGCATGAGACTAATGCATATATTTATCAAAATATTAAAAATAAAATAAAATAAAACTTTTTAATATTATAATATGCAAAATATTATAACCAATGCATTTTTAGGTCAATACAACTGTCATTTTTAGGAAACTTGGCATTCCCATTACACATAACTTACTGCAATCATAATAATAATAAATATATATGAGAAATTTACAAAATTTTTAACTGCACATATGCAAGTGCAAACAAAATTTCTTTTTCATAGTTTACTAACCAAATGTAGGCTTACTCTAAAAAACAAGCATATACCGTTAAAATTCGGAACAATATCGTTGATTGAAGAGCTGAATTTCGAGTATTTTCAAAAAGATTCAAAATGCTAAGGCGGTTTTACCATAATTTATATTTACTTATGTTTTATGACTATTCGTTCATTAAAAACAAAAATATAGGCAAAATCCCTTAGCGTTTTACATCATTTTGAAAGTACTTGAAATTCATCCTTTTCATCGACGATATTTTTCTGAATATTTAACGATATATATAATTTAGGAAATATACTATTCACACTATCACTTGAACTACTTGAAAGAATAATTCCAAACTGATACGTTTAAATGCTAGACTTTAATTAAATTAATAGGTTATATGATAAAGTTTATTATTTACAAGAAACGATTGAATTGAATATTAGTGGCATACGTTGTTATATTCTAACATATCGTCATAGTTATTTTATTTGAGTTTTAGTACTGTTCGCTGAGAGAACGTCATTTCCGTCTTTAGGCCATTGAAACTCACATCGTTCTCCCGCTTAGAGATGTGCTGCCAACCGCGCGTTACTCTTCTTTAGGAGCTGGGAGTTGAGATGTATTCCGGCTGCTTCATCGATAGCTGCAAGATGGGGACTGGTGTTGCAGATTCTACGTCCCACATATATATTTATTTATAAAAAAGAGTAAGTCTATCCCTTTCCGATACACTACTTTTTAAATTAAAAATTTCAGCAAAAACATTTCTAAGCAGTCTCATCATGTCCTTAACAATTCACATACGTCACTTTGTGCAGGTTATATATGCCATTTAAATTTTGTGAGTATGCCTATAGCAGGTCTATTGTGTCGGATAAACTTTGAAATCCGGGCACTTAAATTCAGAATTTTAGCAAAAATATAGTCTATTTCGATCTAGAATAAATCACGTACATCATTTTGCAAAGATAACAGTTGCTGTTTAATTTTCATGGGTGTGTCCGCTGTATCAGATGAAATTCGGAAAGCATGATGATTAGAGCATTGCAGTGAAGCTTCTAGAACGGTTTTTAAAGAACTGCAGCAAAAACGTATCGATAGATTTTCAATAGTTTTCATGTATATTATTGACAACGAAGGTTAACGTAATCTCTAAATTAATTTTCATTTCATTTATTGCAAATTTTCAGCATTCAGAAAGATAATTTTTAGGTGGTCTTAGTCCAGGTTCACTGAATCAAAAAAAGTTAAGCATTTGGTTATTAAATTATGCAAAAGAAATTTCGTTAGAACATATGCGCATGCACAGTTAAAATATTTTTTTCTAGCAGGCTTTGCCTGCTTCGCTAGTTGCTATAGTTAAAGTAATTTTCAAAAAACAATAATCATAATATTTTAAATTACTTTTTAAAAAAACTTAAATTTTTTTTTAAAAAATCCATTAAAATTGCTTAAAACAGCGAGCTCTTCCTGTCTCCGCTGCCTTCGGTAGAAACTTCCCCGCTAGCACTATATAAGTTTCGGGTCCCCATAAATCGCATTTACGCCTTAACCAGACATTTCAATTTAGAAGCTAACTGGACGATAAGTGGTGCAGCTATTATTCCAGAACTACGTTTTTCGGACAGACATTTCTCGGATAGATTATCATATTCACTCTTTGTCAACAGATGGCAGGATCAGACAATCTCCTTAGCTACAAAACTTTAAATTAATTTAGAAAAACTAATCTAAAATTCGAAAATCAAGCTTTTAAATGACCGGTGCACTTAAATATTTTCTTATATCAATTGACACCTTTTGTATTAATTATCTGACAAAGTAACACATTGACCGTTACTTTTTCAGATGAACTTTTCCAGACCGTTAGTTTTTCATGGGAGGATCGAGCCCATGTCCTTCGCGATTTCAGGATGACGCTGTAATCAAGCTATTGGACTACGAACTGACCTTTTACATTTATCTTCAAAGTCGATTATTTCACAAATTTATATGTTTTAATTAATTAAAAAAAAACTAATTAAAAACTCTGAAATCGTACTTCGAGGTGCATCAGAAAAGATTGAAACGGACCTCCAGGCAAAATTCTGTAATTCTGAAATCAGTCGTTTGTCTACAATGAGACCAACACACACCGCTAAGTTTAAATTTTTTTGTCACTTTCTCGTGATCCATACAGTTCAGGATACTGTAAAGACACTGAAAGGATACTATAGAGGCACTGTCTTTTATCAGTTGACACCTTTTCTGTTAATTATCTTCAAAACGTAATATATTGGCCCTTGGAGGATCGAGCCTACGTCTTTCGCGTTATTAGCAAGACGCTCTAACCAACTGAGCTAACGAGCGATGGAGCACGGAATAACTTTCTACATTTACGTTCCTATTTTCAAAGCCGATCATTTCAGAAATTTATATAGTTAATTAAAAAAAAAATAATAATAATCAAAAATTCGTAAATTAGGATTCAAGGTGCATCAGCCGTCTGCCTACAAAACTAAACACACAAATACATGGATACACACATCATCTTTTATTATATGTAGAGGTACTTAAAAATAATCATTTAGTAAAAGTTCTCTTATTTATTATCATAATCTATTATCATAATCTAATTTATTATCACAATCGCTATTATTATTTATTATTTATTTAATATTTTTATAATCTGATTACAGTATATTATGTCTAAAGGTACATGTCTTAAAAATGACACGGTATTCCTTTTAATACCCTATATGTTTTAATAAAAAAATATGTTTTTTTTTTTTTTTTTTTTTTTTTTTCTTTCAGTTATTTAAAAGAAAAAATATATATTTCTATGAATATACGCTAGTCTCATACAAATTGCAGCAGATAATTGAAAGAAGCCTTATAAATGCATGCTATAGCCAGAACGTATTTTACACAGTGTTAGAGGGTAATCCCATGCATGTTTTTTCTCTAATTTTTTATTAACATTCTTCATGCTTTCAGGGCAAATCTATCGTTAAAATATATGAGGTATGATACATCTTTCATGCTCCTAAAGTTTCAAGATAATTTGTCCAGTATTTTGAGATATTTGACAAGATGTCCAAAATAAAAAGTGACCGGTCATAGTAGTACTTTAATTAGTCGTCAGAAAAAAAGTATCAAGTATAAATTTAAACTTATTTCTCCTCCAGAACGAAATAATTTTAACCCTAGATAACTAAACTTAAGTCAGTGTTATTTTGTAACTAATCATTCGACTCAGACTACGAATTAAAAACAAGTATATTTTTATATTTCCATTATCTATTTCAAAAAAATTAGCGTAACTTAATTTCAATTAAAAAATAGAAAAGTGGTAAAAATTATCGCTTACACTTTGTCATATGTTAAAAGTGTGCTCTCCACAAATAGCCTTATTGCAGTAGTTGCATACGTATTTTGTCATTCTGCGTTTCTTAGATGGACAGAAAGTACAAATTCTGCGTTTGTTCGCCGCACTTAGCCGTATCTTCTGTGGGCTTTTCAATATTTATTTTTATGATCACTAAACATTCGACTGTTAGACAACTATTACAGCAAACCTCGAAAAGTAACAAGTGTACAGCCGTACTTATCACCTTCGGATAACTCATTTTACTAGTTATGAAGGTACTGTGAGTGAGGTGGTGTGGGAACATCACGAATTCGCAAAACTGGCATGGGTCGGTAGTCTATTAGACGAATGTTTAGTTATCTAGGTTTAATAAAGAAGAGTTTTTATTTTTTAAACATAATTTTCATCTGTATTTATTAAGTTTATTATCTATACATTAAAAAAAAAAAAAAAAAAATCAGTGCTTTCTGAGAACTAAAATAAGACATTTTAAACTAGCTACTGTGACTGTCATGCTGTTTAGTCAGTCTTTACTGATAAAAAATATATTTATTGAATATAAAATTAGCTTGAAATATTAAAGATATACATATATCGAGGAAGCAAACCAATTTATTCAAACAGTGCTTTAACATCTTCCACTTGATTGATGCATCAATATCTGAAAAAAGTAGGCGTGTAATTTAATAAGGCTGCATTTACAATGAAATTCCTTATTCCGATCTAAATCTCAATGACAATTATGACAAAGAAATGAGTAATTTCTTAAGAAATTGATTTGCGCTAGCATTTAAATTCAGATTGCTCACAGTTAAGTTTAAGTATAAGAAAAAAATACACAGAGTCGGAAGTAAGATATTAATGAACCTTTAGCAAAAGGAAAATAAACTAATACTAAACGGCTTTTCGCTGATTTGATCACTGAAAGCGAATTTCTACATAAATGAAGTTCTATACTAATGCCATTGATCTAAGCTTTTTCTTTATAGCAATGAAACAAGAGTTTACCATAAGTCTTTTCATAAAGAAAATCTCGTATTACGCTAGTAGAAATATTTTTACACGTTTATATTTTTATACAATTCATAATATGCAGCAACATGTTTTTTTTTTCTTTCTTTTATTAATTTATCGTTTAAAATTACATAAATGACAAAAAAGCTTGTTATTTATATAATGCATAACACCTGAAATGTTTTAGAAGAAAATTTTTACGATTAAGAGCTTACGACTCTTAAGCAAGTAAAAATGTCATTTCGAAGTGAAGAGCATGTGAATATGTATGCTAGTATTTAAAAACTATTTATGTGAATTTAATTTTCCGCCAGTAAAACTTTACTTGGAATTTTTTATTCGAATGTAGTACGCTAATATTTATATCATAAGAGATGTGTGTGTATGGGTTATGGACGACTGACAAAGATTTTTCTGTGCCTGAGTGAGATGCCCTCAGTGGAAGGCCTTTCTAAGAGATCTCAACCCATATTTACATGAAGTTTGCAGAAAACTACGGTGAAATCCTAACGGATAAGCCGACGAGCGTGACTTGGTTAGGAACCAAACATTTCATATCTTACAAGGAAAGGTCAAGACATGGAAAATTCAGATCGGAACGAAACTGCGCAGAACTGTAGTGAAGAAGTATATGAAGGTAATAAAATATTAAAGCAGTAGCGCGCACTAGCTACACAATTTCGAGAAAAATGCCTTTAAAATTTCAGTAATCTTTAAGTACAAGTTATTTCATGAACAAGTCAGTGCTCCATTGACGAACTTGGTAGAGTAAGCGGCTGTCATTCAGACGATCTCTGTTCGATGCTACCTACGGGATTTTTTCTTTTTCTTAATCTAATTTTATTTATTTTTACTTCATTTTATAATTCAATTTAAAATTTGAAAAGTTTAATAAAAAATTATTTAATTTCCTTGCATAAAAAAAAAAAAAATAATAATAATTTTTTCTATTTGTAATATTTATAACTTAAATATACAATAAATTTCTATAACTTAAAGAATAAACCTTAGCATAAAATAAGTTAAAAATAAAGAATTTTTTTATTATTATTTATCTAAATATTTTCATTTTATTTTAGGTATTATATTTAAAACAATGTTAAATTTTGTTTTTTAAATTACAGAAAATAAAAAAAATTATTACTGAGAAATGATGATTTTAATTTCATATATAATTACTATCCAAACAAATTAAATAATTATTTCTAAAATCAATACAGCTTCTTGAAAAATTATAATACAAGATTCCGATGCTATTAAATTATTACAGCAAAGAAATGTTCCAAATATATATCTTTAAATGTAGATTTTAAATGTTAATCAACATACGTTCTTCTTCAACGACTTTCTTTCTAACACTTTGCAACAAAGTTAAAAAGTGTTAATGACTTCGGTTTGTCTGTCTGTCTGTCCGCGCTCTAACTCCCGTAAATATTTATGGAATTTCTTGAAACTGATATATGCTATTCAAGTTCACTATCGGATGTTCCCTATTGAAAATGGAGTTTATACCTCTACTGGTTTGTGTACAGGGACACCCGAAAGTATTTCAAAGCATTGTGTTCTATGAGAGGTATTTCTTTAAACCATATTTTCCTATCTTTACTGTACACATATCTTAATGAAATTGAAATCCGTTATTCAAGTTCATTATTCGATGTTTCCTGTAGAAAATAGAGTAAATATCACCACTGGATTATGTACAGGGTCAAAAGTATTCCAAAGCATTGCGTTCTATGAGAGATATTTCTGTAAATCAAATTTTAATAACTTTACTTTCTACGAAGTTTTATGAAATTGAAATATATTATTTGTGTGCACAAGAGAATGCTTTGCATAGAATACAGCATGATTAGCATTAGATTTACAGGGTGACACAAAAATATTCATTTATATTAAAAGCTATTATAAAAATTGGCTAGAATTGTACTTTCGTTTACATTAAGCGTTTTTAACACTTCTAACATTTGTCAAGTGTAAATATGATTTCAATTTGTGTATATGTCCGTCTGTCCGCCCGTGCTTTAACTCCCGTAAATATTTATGGAATTTTTTGAAACTGATATATGTTATTCAAGTTCACTTTCGGGTGTTTTTTATTGAAAATGATTTTTATACCTCTACTGGTTTGTGACAGGGGCACCCAAAAGTATTCGAAAGCTTTGTGTTCTATGAGAGGAGTTTCTATAAACCATATTTTAATACCTTTACTGTATAGAAACTTCAATGAAATTTTAATATGTTATTCAATTTCCCTTTCGGATGTTTCCTATGTAAAATCGAGTACATTTCTAACTTTTTTGTGTACAGGGACCCTTGAAAGTATTCCAAAGCATTGCGTTCTGTGACAGTCATTTTTATAAACCAAATTTAAATAATTTTACTTTGCACAAAACTTAATGCAATTGAAATAAATCATTCGTATGCACAAAAGAGTGCCTTCTATATAACATAGTATGATTAGCATTAGCTTTACAGGGCCACACAAAAATATTCAGTTACATTAAGAGCTTATTAAAACCCGAATAAACTACTACGTCAGAAACCCCAAAGAAAAATACTTGAGATGCATACAGCTGTTTCGGTAGCCTTAAGCGTGCCGTCTTCAGTGCAAAAAGAATTCTGAATCTGGAGAAGTTCTCGTATATATAGGAGAGGGACCCAATTTAGTTCAACCAATAGGATTACTGAAAAGATGGGGAGTGTGGCCAATAGGAATTTAGGAATGTGTAGCTGTGTAAAGAGTAGAAAAATTAAGAAAATGTGGACTGAATGTAAAATTTCCAACAATCAGACAAACAGGGAACAGCGAAATCACAATTTACAAGGTTTTTAAAATTTTTATAAATATGAAAAGCTTCAAAGAAATCGAGTTCATGAATGGATTTAGGTCTGCAAATTATTTTAGCTGAATTAAATTTAAAATTATGATTTCCTCCCTGCAATGTTTAGAAATAGCCGATTTATTGGTTTCTTGTTTGCGGACGTAATTCATGTGTTCTTTTAGACGAAATTTAAGACTGCGTTTAGTTTGGCCAATATATGATAAACCACACTGACAGGAAATACTATAAATGCCACAAGAATTATGCATATCAATGGGATCTCTTAACTGAGAAAAGGTGAGTTTATTGAAAGGCGAAAATATTATTTTAAAATCATATTGTTTGAGAATTTTAGCTATGGTTTGACTGGATTTAGGAAAATAGGGTAAAACAATAATGATATTAGAAGAGACTGATTTAGTAGACGAAATACGAGGGAGTTGTAATTTTCGGATAGCTTTGTCTATAATGGAAGTGTCATGACCTCTGTGAATTGCAATGGTTTTCAGGTATTTAATTTCAGATTTTAATAAAATAGAATTTGAACAAATATTAAGGGCACGGTTTACAAAAGTATAGAAAGCAGCCGTTTTTTGGTTAGGTGGGTGACATGAACGCGCATGGGGAGGAAGGGAGACTGCAAAATTTTTACGATAGACTGTGGTTGAAAATCCATTTACAGTGCGCGAGAGACGAGGGTATCAAGAAATGGAAGGGAGCCATTATTTTCTATTTCATATGTAAACTGGATATTACTGTCAATTGAATTTAAATTTTCTAAGACATGGTCAATATTGTGACGAGATATGCCGATAAGCGTGAAGGTGTCGTCAACGTAACGGGTCCAAAAAGGATAAAGATTCTTAAAAAGCTTGCTTTCGAAATAGTGCATGTAAATATCTGCGAGAATTGGGGAGAGAGGGGAACCCATGGCTAAACCTTCAGACTGACGATTGAATTTATTTTGGAAAGAAAAAGTGGTTTGTGATAAACAAATGCGGTAAAGAGAAATTAATTCTTGTATTTCAAAAGATGTGAAATGAAACTCTTTTAATCTATTTTCGAGACAGTAGAGGGCGCCACTCATTGGAACATTAGTGAAAAGAGATTTTACATCAAAAGAAACGATAGTGAGATTAGTGTGAGGGCAGTTTTGAATATTTTTTGCAAATTTTATGGAATTCTTAACAGTATAACTATTGGCAGCAAGAAGGGGAGCAAAAATTGTGGTGAGAAACTTAAACTCACCAATAAACTCACCTTTTCTCAATTAAAAGATCCCATTGATATGCATAATTCTTGGGGCATTTATAGTATTTCCTGTCAGTATGGTTTATCATATATTGGCCAAACTAAACGCAGTCTTAAATTTCTTCTAAAAGAACATATGAATTACGTCCGCAAATAAGAAACCAATAAATCGGCTATTTCTAAACATTGCTGGAAAGAAAATCATAATTTTAAATTTAATTCCGCTAAAATAATTTGCAGACCTAAATCCATTCAAGAACTCGATTTCTTTGAAGCTTTTCATATTTATAAAAATTTTAAAAGCCTTGTAAATTGTGATTTCGCTGTTCCCTATTTGTCTGATTGTTGGAAATTTTACATTCAGCCCACATTTTCTTAATTTTTCTACTCTTTACACAGCTACACATTCCTAAATTCCTATTGGCCACGCTCCCCACCTTTTCCGTAATCCTATTGGTTGAACTAAATTCGGTCCCTCTCCTATATATACGAGCACTTCTCCAGATTCAGAATTCTTTTTGCACTGAAACGGTACGCTTAAGGGTACCGAAACAGCTGTATGCATCTCAAGTATTTTTCTTTGGCGTTTCTGACGTAGTAGTTTATTCGGATTTTAATATTCCAACGCCAAGTCTCCTGTTATTATTACATTAAGAGCTATTAATAAAAACTTGCTGGAATTGCACTTTCGTTTACATTAAGCGTTTTAACCCTTTCTTATAATTTTAGTGGGAATATATTTTCAGTTTGTGTATCTGTCTATCCGATTGTCTACCTTTCTATCTGTTTGACTCCTGCTCCTAGCGTTCGTGAATATTTTGAGAATGATTAACTTTTTCAGATTAAAAGTTATTCGATACAACAATTACGTACAGTTGGAAAGATTTACTGATCAATGCGTGCTGCATGATTTTTCTTTCTTGTTTTTATTTTAATCTTTCTGTGCACGAAATAACATTTTAGCTGCTCTCTAATATTAAGAAACTAAAAGCGATTGCGTATTTATGCATATTAAAACCAACTCAGGAAGCTCAAACCAAGATTTAAGTACACCTGCTAACTATTTTACACTTCGGTTTATTTTTTTTTATTTATTTAAAATTTGTGTGTTTTTGTTGCATTTTAATTTTTGTTATTCAAGGTTTTGTTTGTATATTTATTTATTAATTTTTATTTGATTATTTTATTTATTCACTTATTCTGCTATTAAAGCTGCAGTTAAAAGATTGTAAGGATGGATGATTGTAAAATTTAATCTTTTGAATAATTAAATCCATAATTAAAAAAATTTAATAAACAGTAATTATTGAATTTTTGTGTTTAATATATATATAGGTTATATAGTTACATTTTCCTATTTGAAGTATTTATAATTTTCTAAAACTTATATATATATGTGTGTGTGTAAAATAGTTTAGTTTAATTATAAAATAAAGTAAAAATAAAATGTTTCAACAACAACAGAAAAAAAAAAAAAAAAAGGTTCCCTTTATTTTTATTTTATTTTATAGTTAAATCAAAGTTAAAATTTATTTTTTGAGTTATTTAAAGAAAATTATAAATATTACAAATAAAAAAAATGTAAACATACATATAGTATATATATATATATTTATATATTAATTCAAGAAAATTAAATATCTATTATTAATTAAAATTTTCAAATTTTGAATTGAATTATAAATTCAAGTAAAAATGAAGAAAAATGTTTAGATTAAAGAAAAAATTAAAAGAAAAAAAAATTCCCGTGGGTAGCATCGAACCGAGGTCGTCTGAATGGTAGTCTCTTACTCTACCAAGTACGCCACTGAAGTGCTGAATTGTATGCCAAATAACATGTATTTAAAGATTACTGAAACTTCAAAGACGGTTTTTCTCAAAATTGTGTAGCTAGCGCGCGCTACTGCTTTAATATTTTGTTACCTTCATAGTATACTACAATTCTGCGCAAATTCGTCCCGATCTGAATTTTCCATGTCCTCTCTTTGTTAGAGAAAAGAACCCGACCACTAGTAGGTCTTATATACTTCGGGAGTGATCTGACATTAATATGCACAGTGAGCATTTCGTAACAGTTCAACGTATTAAAAAGAAGAGAATGACATTTTAACACATGCAATTCACATTAAAATATTAAAAATATACTGAAATATTATTAATTATTATATTAATTAATATACAGTAAAGTCTTGTACAACGCGGTGGCAGAGATGACAAATAAATAAACAGTTTTATTTTTTAACACCACTAAATTTTTAGATTATCAATCTATTGGTTTATACACTCGATTTAGTTTTTGTATAAAGTAGTTGCCTTGATATAAAATTAGTGGTGTTAAAAAATAAAATTGTAATATTTATGAAGCAAACTTGCACCCGCGTTGTACGAGATTTTACTGTATAATAAATACTAACAAATTATACTGAACCTACTATAGTATTACTAATTTTATACTAAAATATTGAAAGCTTTTCGCCGGGAAACCCTAACATCAGCAGGTTTAGTTGCATAAAAATAAAATTGATATTTACAATATAATAATTAGTTACAGTGTACTAAGTCTCAAAGATGCAGCAGTGAAGATCTCATGAGTGAATTCGATAACAAATTCAAATTTTATAAACTGTATTTATGAAATTTTCTTCAAATGTAAAATTAGGTTCTCGATTTGAGAGAGTTTTAACTGAATATAAATAGATGAATCGGCTAAATATATAGCCAAAGCTTTCATAAATCTCAAGGAACACTAGAAAAAAGGTCGAGTTTACAACATATTAGATACAAGTTCATATGTAGATAAATAAAGTTAATAATAACATAGATGTAATAATAATTTAAAAATTGAAATATATATATATTGTAAAATTTGAATTTTTCATCAAACTCATATATAGAATCTTCACTGCTATACGTCTGGGACTTAATAAACTACAACTGTAATTATTATATTATATATACAGGGCGTCCCAAAAAGACATACACGGTTTTATTGTTTACCTATTAGAGATAGGTGGGTATAAATTACAAAATTGTTCAATATAAGGAATGGGATAAGACAACGTTAATAAAATTTGCTTCTCGTTAATTTTCGAAACGTTACAATTATTACATTTTTATAATTAGAATTAAGTAGGTTACACTTAATTGAAGTTTGAATGCTGACAGAGGGACTATATATCAAAATCGAAATAAAAATCTTTAACATGCTACAAAAAAGATAACACGCATGATAACATTCACATTAAAACTACTTTTGCGTGCTTATGGTAAATTTGCGATACAATGACATTTTAAATCGTACTTTACATTAAGACCAACACTTTATTTGAAATATATGCATATATATAATAACAAAACTATGTGACATACCCCCCCCCCCCGACAAAAAAAAAAAAAAATCCTCACTTGGATATTTTCCTTTTTTTTTTTTTTTTTTTTTTTTACAGAATCACCAATTTTATCATTTAAAAAGCAAATTTCCGAATTTATTATGTTGTCCTCCACGTAAAATTATTAAGGATTAAAGCAAGTATTCAAAACACAAAACAGTAGTTAGGAAAGTCTTATTTAAAAAAAGATAAGGATAATGTAATTAATAATACCATAAAAGCATTAAATTTAGAATGAAAAAAAAAAAAGTTTTAATGCGCGAGTTGCCAAAATAATTAAAAGCTAACGAATCATTGACAAGATGAGTTTTAGCAAAATATAAAATTTTTTGGCTGTTTAGACTGGAAATTTGGCTCTAGGTAGACAATGCTCATCCGAGCGACATGACCGCAAGTTAAAAAGGCAATATTTAAAGAAATCGATTTGTACTGTGTTCAGAACTTAAGATTCAGAAAAAGAGTTCAGGAAATTATTTTTTTGGAAAACATGGCAACGACGATGAAACAAAGCAGGATTAAAAGTCATATCTGCAAAAAAAAAGCCATTATTAATGAAAAAGTTAAGAAAACTTCAGTTGGCTTAACGTTTAACGTGCAGCTGAAGAAAACAAGGTAGTCGGATGACGTAAAGGTGACCGACTTAAGGAAAACTGCACTTTTAAAACAGTACAACATTTTCCGGACTTTATAGTATGGGAGTGAATAACTTTTCTAGTAGTCGGGCTAAATTTTTAATGCTCGAGGGATAAATTAACTAGGAAAAAAAAAAAAGTAAAACAGCCATTATCAAAGTGGGTGTTTACTCGCCTAATTTGGAGGTATCTGAGACATTTTCACAATCAATATTTCAAGGGATAATGCACCTTGCCTCACAGCGTCTGTGATTAAGTTTATTTGGTTCAAATAATCATCATTTTTCTCACTGTAGGTTAAATACTTCAAAGTATTCAAAGAATATGGGTATTCAAAAGTATTCAAAGAATATGGGTATTCAAAGAATATCGTTGAATTTCTTATTTACTAGAGATCGAAGTAGTCCTGATCTCAATTCGTTCGAAAACGTTTAGTGTATAATGTGGGGAGAAGGGGTTCGAAATTTGGTATCCTACAACTCTGCAACATCTCGAAAAAAATATTTACGATATTTGGCGCAATGAAATTTACGAGGATTATGTTAAAAATATGTATAATACTATGGCCGTTACGCATTTAAGCAGTAATTCCATGTACAGGTGTAATAATATAGTACTGAATATTTTTATGTTATTCAGAAAGTGATTATTTTATACTATAAATCTTAAAAAAACGTAATGTGCATATTTATTGTATTATATTAAAAAAAAAAAAAAAAGTTTTGCGTAGATTTTTATTAGGTACTTTGTAGAACGTAATAAAGCGAATTATTAAATTACAGATCTACATACGTACCATTTTACCGCTTTGGTATTATGCAAACATGACAGTTTTATTAGTTTCAATGAATAGGTTTGAAGTTTTTACAAATAAAACAGGTATAAATCAAATTTTTTGCAGTGCGCTTTTTTTCCCTCTGTCCCTCAGTGTACATGTAAGCGTGTTTTTGAAAATTTTCAAATTTTTATTTATTTATTTATTTTTAAAGGATGTACTAACAAATGAATTCTCACATGATTTTTTACTTTCGCTTATCCATATGATGCAGAAATTATTGTTTTTACGTCAATATTTCGAAATTGAGTTTTTGCTACATTTAGATATTATGAGACACCCTGTATCCGAAAAACATATTTTCTGTTCGTTAGTCTGTATATCTGTGAGTGTTTCAATCAGTAATTAGTATGTTTCAAAAATAAATATTACTAACAGAAAGTGAGAGCTCAGTATTTTAAATCTGTATCACATAGGGATTCTATACTAAATTGTTTGATGAAACAGAAAAAATAATTTGCGTACAGGGACATTCATGAGAATTCAAATATATTACGTCAATGGGTAAAATTTCATGTAGATAGAGTTTAGCATCTTCAGATTGCACTAAATAAAATGAATTTGTATAGAATATGATAGAAAAATCATTCAGCATTCGTTTAAAGTGTAACACAAAATATTAAGTGTGCATTAGATATACTCTTGGAAATTTCTAGAGGTGAATTTCAAGTTGTTTTGTGTACTTATCATATTGTGCTAGATTAAAAAAATTATTTATTGTGTATGTCATTTATAGACAATATACAGGGCTATTCAACCTTCTTCTGTATTGAACGTAATTGACGAAAGTGCTACACTACATTTTATCAAATCCAGGAAAACTGCTTAGGAATTATAATATCTCCTCTTATAGCCTTATAGTAGACCAAGTATTGTTTGATGTCCAATTTTCAAAGCTGAAATTTTGTCTTAATTATGCGTTTTGAGATTCTCTGAATACGAATATTAAGTTTTTGCGAAGAATTTGAAAATCATATGAGACTGCTGCTTCAAATGTTTGATCAAGAATTCTAAGTTTCAAGACATGGTGCCGGTGCAATTTGAATACTTTGGAATAAACTAATTCTAGGCTGAATTTAATTACAGATTTCAGCTCTAAATTCCTTTGAAATGCAGGTAGCATATTCAAATGCAGGATTGAGGAGGGAGATAGCCCTTAATACACAGAAATACATGTTAAAAAAAAAAAGAAAGAAAAACTATTTTTAAACTTTGTTTTTAAAATACTTTCTTGTACAGTACTCATTATCTTACCCCTTATTTCGTAATCTGTCTTTATAGTATTTAAATGTAGGTAAAACAAAGTCATGTGAGTGCCAGACCACATTATTTCTTTCATTAAATGTAATTTAGCCGTTTAAAATATTTTAAAATAAATTTTTAAAAACTGTCTAATATTTGAATGTTTATAAACATGTTGATTCAAAAGGTTTCAATCTCTCTCTCTCTCATATATATAAGTTGCTAAATTCAAAAGACATTTTAAGTTCAAAATGTTTAAATTTTTATTGTATGCTATTATAAAAGCAATTTCGTGTTCTCTAAAATGCATTTTATGAAGCAAGTTTGCATTCTTAGAGCACTATTAGGCTTTATTTGAGTCATTTGAAATTTTCTTTGTTATCTTTAGATCTATTTTTTTTTTTTTTTTTTTTTAGTATTAGTTAGTATATGGTCTCTGTTTACATCGTAGGAGCAACCTTTTGAGTAATACGGAAAAAGTGGCGTAAGTCAGCTTAGTGAGCCGCTGTAATAGTAGCTAGTACTGTAATTCAGTTTAGTTTTGTAAATACAAATATGCGTTTTTTCTTTTCTTTTCTTCTTTTTAATGGTCTTAATGGATATAAAATAAAACTTTCTAATTGACCAAATTTGTCTAGAGGGGCCGTATAAACATTTAAAAAATGTAACTTTTTGAAAATTAACAGAAGAAATAACTATAAATGAGGTCTTCTTTCCTACTTTATTTTGAACTTCTTTTTTGCCATTGTCCATAAATAAAGAATAAAACTGCGCTTCAATCTTTCTGAGACACCCTGTATATGTCTGTAATTTCATATAAATGTATCTAATAATGCTGTGGTTTCCCGGTGAAAACTTTCTGATTAATACATAATTTTTTTTTTTTTTTTTTTTTTTTTTTTTTAATTACTAGATGTGTTAAAGTGTCCATTCTTCTATTTTTAAATTTTCAACATTATTTTTAGCATTATTCTGTTGAGAAAGGAACTTATTTCTACACATCACTTGCAGATTTTATTGTATTAATTTTTCAATACATTGATGAATGATACCCCTTTCTGAAATGGAGAGGCAAACATTGGATGTTTCTTGTTCTATTAATAAAA
This sequence comes from Salticus scenicus, assembly GCA_963930645.1. Lineage (NCBI taxonomy): Eukaryota > Metazoa > Arthropoda > Arachnida > Araneae > Salticidae > Salticus > Salticus scenicus. The sequence continues at coordinate 222,801,877 of OZ005651.1, read as the reverse complement.
TATAAATTTTCTTTCTTTCTTTCTTTTTTTTTTTTTTTTTTTTTTTTTAAATTGATGATGATATTTTTAACCAAAGTCGATAATATATTTACTCATGAGTTTTAGTAGGTTTTAAAAGTTGCATTAGAGCCAAGCATTAGGCAATTGGAGACGCCATTAACTAAGAACTATACAAATTTCTATAGAATAAAATAAAAAATAAACTTTAAAAATTGACTCAGAGACCTTGCATGAAAAACAGAAAAAAAAAAAAAAAAAAATAGAGAGAGAGAGAGAAATAATTTACAAATGTTGCCATTCTGATATTGGAAATTTTGGAAATAAATATAAAAATGGTTAAACGATTTAAAAAATAAACGAAAAAAGAAAATAGGAATCAACATATATTCTAACAATAAAATATCTGTTTATTTAATTTTCTTGAAAAATTAACAGAAATCAGATTACTATAAAAAGGATCAAATAATACATTTAAAATGTCATGTGCTGCCATCTATAGAAATCAATTTCAATAAATGTAATGAAATATTATGATTTAACTTAAAAAAAAAAAAAAAATAGTAATTTAGATTTTAAATAATGTATGTTTATATATATACTTCCTGATAATATATTTACAATAATGATGTAGACCGATGAAATAGAAAGTACTTTAACCGTTTGAATGCTGAAGCATTTTCTGAAACATATTCTTAAATTGCTATCGCTATTTCAGGCCTCAATAAAAGTTTTTCCGGTGTGAATACTTAATTTTAGTTTTGTAAAAAATTTGAAACTCAATCATGCCAACTGGAAAACCACGCCGTGCAGTACAAAAAAAAAAAAAAAAAAAAAAAAAAAAAAAAAATTCCAAGTAAGCAGAAAGCGAATGTATAAATGTGTTTTTTTATGCCTAAATTATTTACCCTCCATAGCTCTTTCTACAGAAATAAAATATGAAATTTTCTAATGATCTATAAAAACACACCTTATTAATGAAAAACACGCCTTACTGTAGCGTAGAGTCCTTCATCGGGTCGGGTAACACAGAATTTTTTCTCTTGCGGGTCGGGTTCGGGTCGGGTCGACTGATCTTTTTTTCGTGTGGGTCGGGTTCGGGTCGGGTTGACTGAATTTTTTTTCTTGCGGGTCGGGTTCGGGTTGGGTTTGATTTTCAACAAGTCGGGTGGACCTTTCAAAATATTTTTTACAATTATAAACATAAATTTATAGGCATGTTTACAACTATGTAGCTAATTTAAACATTCTGCACATACTAGACATGTATCGGTTGGTTGGTTGGTTGGAGGATTTAAGGCCGATTGACTCCAGATGTGTGCTAGGCCTATAGGGGCATTGTCCTCCGTTTGAGTCTTTCTAAGGGATCCTAGCCCGTATTTACGCGTGATTCGTAGGAAATCACGGAAAACTCCGAACGGCTGGGTCGATGAGCGCGACCTGGGATCGAACCCGACACCTCCCATCTACCAGCTTCGAATGCAGAATCGCTCAGCCGCTGGTGGGCAGACATGTACCGGAGCTCCCTATTCGTATCCGCGGATATCCGCCAGAAAAATAGATCCGTTTTTGTATCTGGATCTGTTTTCTTTTCTTCAACGGAACTAATATATATCTTTTGTAGAAATTGTATGAAAATTAGAAAAGTATTATAAATCTTTCTCGACTGTTGTTAATATATAAATTAAAGAAATACAAATACAGTATAACCTCGCATTTGCATTCTGGAAATTGAAAAGATTTCGCAGTTTGCAAGTTTTTTTTTTTTTTTTTCAACTTTTTTCTATATTTAGTAGAAGAAAGTATTAGATTATATCAACTTTTGGTGTCAACCGCTCGACGGATGGCACTGCTACACAGCGATTTCTGCAATTTCAGGGGAAGCTATATCTCAGGTTCTGTTGCGTATAATCCAACAAAACTTGATATGTGAGAAGACCAATATGAGATATTATGCTGATTCAATTTGAATGCCTATCAGCCAACAGGTGGCGCTGCTACACAGCAATTTTTGCAATTTAAGGAAAGGCTATATCTCAAGAACTACTGCACATAATTTCATATAAATTTGTATGTAGGTGCCATTTAATATATATTAGTGCCTGCCAATTTTTGGTGTAAACCGCTTATGATATAGATTATCACATATTATAAAATTTATATTTTTCTCTTTAAAGGATAGGTAAATTCTCTAAATAAGTTAAATTATAAATTAGATTCTTTAATCTTAAACAACTACTTAAAGTATAACGATATAACGATTTTATCCTATAAATAATAAATTTTACAATATGCGTTTTCTAATTTTTAGATCTTCCCTTTCATATCTTTCTCAATGTAACTGAAACATTTTTGATCAATTCTCAGTATTCTATTAATAAGCTTAACGTACTGGAAATTCTTTTCGCGCTGTAAATGATAATGTTTTGACTTATTTCTATCAGTTTGTTTTGTGAAACTAGAAAATAATTAATTCGGTCTTTTTTAATCTTACATTGAAATATAACTCATGCACCCTCTTGTCGCTAATTTACATCAACGGTTAGAGAAAATATTTGCTTAGCTAGTTATTTTTCCAGGGTCCAAATCTTGGCGAAATCATGCCAACATTCACTAACAACGGTCAATAAATTACTCGTCGCTTTTTAAAAATATACATATGAATATTCCTAACGTAATGCAACCATTCTCTATCCTAAACTTTGAACTTGGCGTGTATGATTCAACGCCAAATGCATTGTCATCGTTTTGCTTCAGTTTAGGAGCTGACACTTTGGTACTGTTTACTGCCCATGTAACAGGTAAAATCTCAAGAGCGATTCGGGCCTGGGGCCCGGCTTGATCCTCGGTACTGTTTCCCCCACTCCAGAATGTTTTTCGTTAATAAACTTATTATATTTTTTTAATAGACTATGGTCACGTGCATTGGAAAATTTTCAATAAACTTGCAAGAGAACAAAATATGGCTCTGAGTTAATTCCGAGCCTGGACTTTGAATAGAAATTAAGTTCTAATAATGTTTTTACTTTTCAGCCAACATCATCAACGAAAATATTCTTTTTACGACGGCCAAGTCATCTTCTTGACACCGCTCAACAGGTGGCGCTGCTACACTGCGATTTCTACAATTACAAGGAAAGCTATATCTCATGTTCTATTGTGTATCATCAAACAAAACTTAATATGTGAGAAGGCGATATTATGAGACATTATGCTGACTCAGTTTGAATGCTTGTCGGCCAATAGGTGGCGTTGTTATACTGCAAATTTCATCGATAACAGGATGGCTATATCTCTATGCCATATAACTGTACGAACCATGATATGTGAGATAACCATTATAAAATCGCATTGTTTAAGAAGTTATTTATAGACGATAAAACTGTCTCTTTTTGGATGTTTAGCGTTAGATTTCCCTAAGATGAAAATTTTTTGCATTCATCACGCTAAACTTTTTAATAATAGTTTTAATAAATTATTCGCTCTTAGTGAATTTGGCAGAAAAATGTAGAAGAATGTCTTGTGGTGACCACAACATACTAGTTTTTTTTTATAATTTACCAACTGTGTGACAATGAAAATTTACTTTATTTTATATCTTGTTATTTACCTTGTTTTGCATGATTTTTAGATGAATAAGTAATGTTGATTTATTTTTCGGGTTTCGGGTCGGGTTCGGGTTAGATAAGTCGGGTTTCGGGTCGGGTTCGGGTCGCAAAAAAATCTCTGTTGCGGGTTCGGGTCGGTTTTCGGGTTAATGAAAATTTTTTTGTCGGGTTCGGGTCGGGTTTCGGGTTGATGAAATTTTTTTTTTCGGGTTCGGGTCGGGTTTCGGGTTCATTTAAAATTCATCTGTCGGGTTCGGGTCGGGTAAAACCCGACCCGCGCAGGACTCTACTGTAGCGTTTGTAAAAAGCTAATTTAAGTATCATTAAAGGATAAATAAAAACAAAAAAACGTGTTTTACCATTAATAATTGTTCACACACTATGTTTTACAAAAATTTAGCATCAGCGAAAAAATCTAATTTTGTTTTCCAAATATGAAGTTCAACGTTTTGAAGGGGTGTGTATTTTGATAAGATTTTATCAAGACTCCTCCCATTCTTATTTTTTTCCAACCTATTTCACAAATATAAATGATATATATTTTAAAAATGATGAAACGAGCGTCGTAATATTTTATGCAACAAAAATCATGTTAGATATTTCTTTTTCGAAATAACTACATTTAATTGATTTCAGTGGTTAGAGTATTGACGTTGTTTTCTGGTGATATTTTTTGAGTATTAAAAAAAGAAAAAAAATGTGTTATTTAATAAAACACAATCACTCATACAATTGTCAGTTAATTTATTAATTCTTTTTATGTTTTACAAATAAATAATGAAAGAAACGAACTTTATAAAATAAATAAACAAATATATATATACAGAGCTGCCAACCTAATCCGGCAAATTGTTTGTAAGCGCTCATTTTTCTACACCACTTAATTTTTAAAGTATCTGCTTTCTTAATTCATAGTACATATATTTGAAGAAAATTACTCTAAAATTTAAGCAGTGTAGAAAATTGGCCAGTACTAACAATTTGTCGGATTAGGTTAGCAGCTGGGTATATACATATACCAGGTGTATAAACTTAAATCCGCTGTTTGCGTATAGATGGCGCTAGTGAGTGTATTAACAGCGGACATTTAAATGTCTTATTGTTTTTGTATTAGTTTGACGTCTGTTCACATAAATCAGTGCAAATCGTTAGTGATTTCATATAAAAACATTAATTTTTCTTCGTGTAAACATGTCTCGTTTTGTACCAAAAAAAAAGAGCATATGCGGGAAGCTCTGCTTTTCTGCTTCAATTTGAAGAAATCAGCTGCCGAATCGCATAGAATGCTTGTGGAAGCTTATGGTGACAGTGCTTTGTCAGAAACAACTTCCAGAGACTGGTTTCGTCGGTTCAAAAATGGCTATTTTGACTTAAATGACAAAGAGTGTAAAAATCGGCCCCGAAAGTTTGACGACCATGAATTACAGGCTCTTTTGGACGAAGATGATACCCAATCGCAAAAAATGCTTGCCGAGAAGTTAGGTGTCACTCAACCAGCCATTTCTATCCGTCTACATGCCATGGGAAAGGCCTTATTATCAACAAAGACATGACAAACTGATTTTTCTTCATGATAACGCGCCAGCACACACGTCAAAATTGGTCCAAAATTATCTCAAAACACTTAACTGGGAGGTGTTACCCCATCCCGCTTAATTCACCAGACCTGGCTCCTTCTGATTATCACCTGTTTTCATCAATGGACCATGCACTCGCCGAACAGCACTTCGTTTCTTACGAAGACGTTCGAAAATGGCTGGACTAGTGGTTTGCCTCAAAAGATAAGGAATTCTTTTGGCGTGGAATTCACCAATTGCCTGAAAGATGGGAAAAATGTATAGTTAGCGAGGGAAACTATTTTGAATAAAATTTTGTTTTGCTTTATATAAAAAATAAATGTGTTTTTATAACTAAAAAAAAGCGGATTTAAGCTTATACACCTGGTATATTTACTTCTTGTAAAAGAAAATAATGAAAAGATAATGTTCAAAACAGTGTTTTGTTTCTGAAGGGTTGATTTTGTTTACGTAAAAAAATTAAATTAAAATTCCGGTGGTATCTGAATTTTACCTCTCGCAGCGCGACAGCGCTGCTTCGCAGTTTTCGAGACTGAACATTGCAAACTTATCGCGCTGCTTAGCAGTCAAATGGTTAATATCGATACATACAGTATAAAAAGAAAAATAATAATAAGATTTCGCAAATTATTTTTTTTAATTTTAAAATGAGTAAATCGGATGAATTAATACTGGTAAATTTTTTAAGACGAAGGAAGAACAGAAGTAGATTTTTAAATTCACTAATTTGTACCGATATAGAAAGTTCAAAATAAGGAGAAAAATGAAAAAAAGAAAAAAAGTTTCAAATTTGTAAATTCATTTTTTTTTTAAATATAAGATGAATTAATAAGAAAAAGTAGTAAAATGTTGATTAAATAATAAAAATAGAATTAAAAAACAATAATAAATAAAAATTTAGTAAAAATAAATAAAACTTGATGTAATATATGGATACAGTGATGGGGACAGTACTTTTTTGCAATAGATACTTTTGAATTTAAAAACTTAAATATGCGCTTTACATTTAAATTTGGTGTTAAAATTGTCGTCTTTTGAAAACGAAGATTTTAAGACATAATTTTTAGAATGTTTTAAGTGTATTTGGAATAATGTGAACATTTTGTTATTTCATAGCTAATTTTTTTTTTTTTTTTTTTTTGTTTTTTTTGGAAAAGGTAAACGAAATTTTATTTATTTTGTATATGCTTATTTCGAGTCTATTTGCTTTGCATGATGGAAAAACCACTCGGTCACGGTTGGGGCAAAAACATTCATGAGATAACCTCAAGTTTTTTTTTTTTTTTTTTTTTTTTTTTAAATAAAAAATTGTTTAATGTGTTTATAACTACTGAAAATCTATTTAAAACCTAAAAAGAAATTTGGAAATGTTATTTCACATTAAAAGTAATACTTTGAAAATAACTGTTTAAACAAACAGGTTTTTATTTTTTAATTTTTCCTTTAATCTGAAAATAAACTTCTGAATATTTGTAGCTGCTGTTATTTTATTTTTTTCCACTTTATCTTTTAAAATGTGGAAGCTGCAAATTTACATATACTGACTGCTGACTTACGATAACTACTTCATTAACAAAGTTGAATAGGAATTCTTTTCCAATGTGTGGACGCTTTGGCACAGTTATTTTACAGGAAGAAAAACACAACTATTTGGCAACTGCTTCAGTGGGTTTAAGCGATTGGACTTCAGCAACTTTGCCAAACTACATCAAACAGAAAATACCGTGGGTGGAAAGTAGGTAATGCTTACAAATATTCTCTTACGTCTGTGTAGATTTCTAGTGAAACATTGCGCGCCAATTTCAAAACTTTTTTTAAATTCTTGTCTTTGAAATTTTAACGAGGGAAGAAGATATAAACACACCCGACCTTCTTTCATTTCAGTTTTTTCTTTGATAAATTGCTGTGAATTTTAATTCTCTTAGATTGATTGATAACTCATATCTGTAAACAATTTTTTTTTTATAATTTTTGCGATTCGTTATATAATTTAAAAATCAAAATTAAAATATCACTGACGATTTCAGCATAAATTTTCATATTTGGGTTATGTTTAAAAACTATTATTGAATAATCAAGGAAAAAAATTCCAACACAAACATAAAAAAAAAAAAAAAAAAAAAAAAAAGGCATACACATGCAGCAATAGAATTTCATCCTAAAAACACTTACAAGGAAACATTCAAAAAGGTGTCATCTTCAAATAGTATTGAATAAAATATATATGATTCTACTCTTCATAAAACACCAGAGTGTGAAAAAATTATCGGCTGAAATGAATTACAGCGACCACAAAAAATTATCAAAATTAATCATATTTGGCGATTTCACACTGCTAGGCGATTAATTTTGAGTACTAGGCGGAAAAGCAAAGCACGGTTCTGTTCGTACACGGCAGTGTTGGGCATAATTGATTAAAAACTAATTGAATTACCATTAAATTACAATTATAACCATTTTACTGTCAATGGATTAACAAGTAACTGATTACAAATAAATTGAATAAGTAATTCAATTTATTTGAAATCAATTACTTGTTAATCCATTGACAGTAAAATAATTATAATTGTAGTTTAATTGTAATTCAATTACTTTTTAATCAATTATGCCCAACACTGGTACACGGCAATCTCGGTGCTAGCAAACGTATCACCTAACAGCGCTAAATCGCCAAATATGCTTATATTTAATAATTTTTTGTGGACGCTGTAATTAATTTCATCCGATATTTTTTTTTCATTTTCTGGTGTTTTATGAAGAGTAGAGTCACACACATATATATATATATATATATATATATATATATTTTTTTTTTTTTTCAATACTTTTTAAAGATGACACCTTTTGAATGTTTCTTTGTTAGGTTGAAAGATATAAACAATCAATGCTGGTTTATGTGGCGAGTTCACAGATGTCCAGCTAATTATTATTGCTGATTTTCAATATATATATATATATATATATATATATATATATATATATATATATATTAATAGTTTCTATTTAGTTTTCAACTAAATGGCAAAATTTAATGATATTTTAAAGATAGTTTTTCTAATATCCGAATGATTAGCTCTCTTCAGGGTTCGAATTCCTGTTCAGGCATGGATGTTTGTATCGGTTAAGCTGCAAGTCCCTGTCTAATGAGCCTGAATGTGCAAAAACTAAACGCAAAGTGACAAACGAAACCCGTTTTAGTAATAAGTACATGTTTAACGAACAAGTTGTGTTTCCATTTCTTTCTCAGTTTTGAGAAGGGTAGACGATATGTGATGGGTTCGAACCCACGTCGCGCTTGTCGGCTTAGCCTTTCGGAGTTTTTAAGTGGTTTTCTCCAAAATTCGCTTGAATAATGGGTTAGGTTTACTTAGAAATATCCCCTCGAAAAGGCATTCCATACAGGTCTAAGTTCCAAATGTTGACAACTGTTCTTAATTTTCACCCCCTCCGATTTAAATAGAGAATTAAATAAACAGAGAATAAAGAAATAGGGGAAGCCGGGGTAATAAGAGACAAAAGGGGTGATAAGAGACAAAAAATATTAATAAAATCTATACTATTAATCTAAATAACTAGAAATATATGTCTCGTATTAATTTCATTAAATGGACTCCTCTTGATTTTTTAGGGGATTTTTGAACTTAAATTTTTTGTTAATTTTGTTTTTTAAATTTTCATTAAATCCTTGCCTCTAATAACCCCACGTGGGGTAATAAGAGACCAGGCTTGTAACTGTCCATATATAACAATGTAAAATCATGTGGGATAATAAAAGACATCTGGAAACAATTCTGAATCAGCCAATAGTTTTTAATTTTTATTATTTACATCCATCCAAAAAATATGTTTTCTCGAAAATTAACTGTCATAAATGTGTTTGTGAAATTCATTTATTTTAATATTAGATTCTAAATAATATAATATTGTACTTAATGATAGTTCTACATAATCAACATAACCTAGGGATTAACCAAAAACATCAATATAATTTTTAAAATGGGCAGAAAATATTTTACCCATTTTCTAAAGTGTAGGCAAAAAGGACGTATCTTTGAAGTGTATATAAGCGAACAAAATGTTATAAAAGATTTTTCTAGTAATTATAAATGAACTTATTTATTATGTAATGAAGTATTAATGACTAAATACTAACTTATACACATTCTAAACATAAATTTACACAACCATAACAACTAAATATGGTCTAGCCAAATCAGTAAAACTGCTTTTTGATTTAAAGTGAAAAAAAAAATGTTCTCTTGGCAAACTTAGACTGGACCTAACACTTGGTAAACTCTTCGTAAACTAGTCAGGCAGAATTAACAGAAACTACAATGGGGGATGGGGGGGGGGCACAGTAATTAACAGTGGGGGTAATAAGAGACTGGTGTCTCTACCCCCACAAAAAATAAAAATGGGGTAATAAGAAACATGCCTAGAACATGTAAATAAAGAATGCTTTCAAGGTTTTAAAAAATTGTACATCAAAGTCATAGTCTTAGTCAAAAAGTTACACATTAATAAATCCCAAACATCTTACCTACAAAAAAAAATAAAGAAAAATTTAGAAAAAGTCACGAACTTTCAGGGTAAGTTCAAAGTGAAGGTTTTTTTTCGTCGTATAAAAAGAATTCAAAATGTGTTATAAACTTCTCAATAAGTATATTGTAGTAAAGAATACACATGATACTTTATATTACATATTTTTAAAGTTGTCTAAATATATCTTTTGGTGGGTTTTTTGACTGCGTCTCTTATAACCCCTGTCTCTTATTACCCCGGCTTCCCCTAAATGTATTTAGAGAATTAAACATATGCATAATTTTAAGGCGTTGCAATTTTTTAAACCAACCTTTATTTCTTAATACAATTTTGAAAGTTATTTATTTGGAAATCCGATAGTACTAACGAATGTGATAGTATGCGAAACATTCACACTTGTGAAGTGAAACGTGAGCGAATGATTTGACGTATCATAGTTGGCAAAGCCTTCCTTTTCTCGAAAAATTTGACGAATCCAACACGTTCTTCTTACGTTTATAGAAGAAAGTAGTAAATAAAACTTTTTCGAATAACACAATTCGTTACTTAAAAGATATTTTCCCAATTATTTTAAACTACAATTTGTAATTATATTAAGCATGCCTGATTCTTCTACGCTTCATTCCTGTCTTCATTTATCTCCTGATGAAGGGTCATGCTTCAGTATTTGAACCTGAAAAAATTGCTGATTGCCTATGCATTTTTAAAATGTTTGTATAATAGGTTATGTTTTTCAGCATTTAACACCAGTTAGTAAATATAGCCTTAATATGAAAATCTATGCTGAAATTTCTGGTGATATTTTAATTTTTCAAACATAAAACTTCTTCAAAAATTTTCATATTTAGGCTATGTTTAAAAACTGGTGCTTAAAGTTGAAGAAAAAACTTAAAAGTCACTCAACAATTGTTTTAGGCTTAAATACTCTTCATCAGGAAATAAAAGAAGGCACGAGTAAAGCATGAAATTATCAAGTATGCTTAATGTAATTGCAAAGTGTAGTTTATATTAATTGTAAATAAATTTTTAATAGAAAACTATGTTATTCGAGAAAATTTTACTTACAACTTTCTTCTATATATGTAAGAAGAAAGTGTTTTATTCGTGAAACTTTTCGAGAAAGAAGACTTGGCAACTATGATACGTGAGATTATTTTCTTACTTTTCATTTCGCAAGTTGATGTTTCACAAACTATCACATCCGTTAGCAATATCAGATTTCTAAATAAATAACCTTTTAAAATTGTAATTAAAAAAAAAAAAATGGATTAAAGCAACGCCTTAAAAATATGCATATATATTTATTTAACTATCCTTAAAAATGCCTGAAATCTGAGGTAGTAATGTGGAAATTAAGAATATTTGTGGACAATTGGGATTTAGGCCTGGCTAATATGCCCTTACAAGGGGTTTTTCTAAGCAGTTTTAAGCTCGTGATTATGTGAGATTTGAAGAAAACCATGGAAAACTTGGAATGGATAGGCGGATGAACTTGACATGGAACCCCGATCCTTGAAAATACCATCTTGAAAACTGAGAAAGAAAGAGAAAAAACAATTTGTTCGTTAATTTGACATCATTTTAAAGCGGGTTTGGGTTGTCTCTCTAAGGTCATTTGTTGCACATTATTGTTAATTAGACAGGGACCTACGAATTAAACTGGATTCCGAACCACAACAAGCATCGATGCTTGGACCGAGATTCGAACAAGAAATTTTACCGTACAGTCGAAAACTTAATGCAAACAGCTTTTTAAATTGAAAAGCAGTAATAATAATATGCTGGACAAAATGTTAAAGAACTCACCAAATAAACTAGTGCATTTGTTTATTTTTACAATATTAAAAAAAAAAAAAAAAAAAAAAAAAAAAAAAGGTGCTAATTTTTAGAAGTTATTTCAACACTTGTATGAGGTTTTTATCCCATACATGTTGCTTTTTACAGTCGAAAAGTTAGAAATATGTTTCGCTAATATATATATATTTATGTACACCAAGCTTTGAAAAAAAAAAAAAAAAAAACAGCTCGTTGCAGAAAAATTGACTTCTTTCTTTTTTTTATTTGTAATAACTTCAAAACTAATCATTGAAACAAATAAAACTGTGTTTTTGCATACTACGAAAGAGTTAAAATTTTACCTACTTACATTTGTATTACAATAATTCGTTTTATTACACTCTTCGAAGTACTCACTAAAAATCTACATAAAACTTTCTTTTTAAACATAATATAACAAACATATACTTTGTATTCTATTATGGTTTGTTATATAAAATAAACACGTTATATTTTAATTTATGAAATAAAACAATTATTTGTTTGGTCTAAGCCAGTATTGAACATATATATATATATATATTCTGTACTGCGTTACACCACCTTTATTACTGTTTTAACGCGTAACAGTATAGTATTACAGTGTTTTTTAATATAACCCTCAGAAATTTCATTTTGCCAAACAACGTAAATATATATATATATATATATATATTCACCTTCTCTCTCCTCTTCAGCTCCAAATAAGTTATACTTGACTCAAATAGAGAAAAAAACTGGAGCTCATTAATTAACTGGCCATTTTTTAAAATTTTTGACCAACTCAGGTCTTGTTTTCTTAATTTTTTTCGTTAATACTTGCTTTTTTGGAGTCATTTTGACTTTTAAAATCTGCTTTGTTTAATCGTTTCTGCACTGTTTTTCAAGAAATTATTTTGAAAGGCACTTTTTCTGAATCTCTTCTGAGTTTTAAACATAATACAAATAGATTTTTTAAATATTGTCTGTTTCACTTGCGGTCAGGCCGCCTAGAGCCAAATTTCCAGTTTAAACAGCCAAAATATGTTATATATTGCTAAGAACCATCTCACCATTGATTTCCTAACATTTAATTATTTTACCAATCACGCATTAAAACATTTTTTGAATTTTATTCTAAAATTAATGCTTTTTGCGGTTTCGTTAAGTGTATTTATTTTTGCTATTTTTCAAATAATTCTGAAATGTACAACTTTATTATATTTTATATTTTTCTTTTTTCTTTTTTTTAAATACTTGGTTTAACCCTGAATTTTGCGTGGAGAACGATTTAATGAACCTTATCGAAAATTTGCTTTTTAAATGATAAAATTGGTGACATCTGAGAGAAAATTAAAATATCCAATTGTGGCTTTTTTATTGGTCCATTAGTGTATATTTTAAAGATTTTTCTTTCTTTCTGTTTTTTTTCCCTTTTTTTTTAATGTTATTATTTAATTTCAGGTTTCCATCATGTACGTTTTATTGTATTTTACTATCAGAATAAATGTTTAAAGGTAAATTCTAAAGGTAAATCTAACTAATATATAATAGCATTTATAAAAGTAAACAGTAATGTTGAATTTTCCAATTTTTTAGTTTTATATGAATTATTTTTACACGAAGATTAAGTTAACGCAGCACTTTCATATCAAGAAGTAAGTTTGAAAAATTACCATTAAAACACCAAGTAACAAGAGCAAAAATGACGCAGACGTATATACATATTTTTTTTTCAACCATGGTTTTTGTTTTTATGCGTAATTTGTTTTTATTCTTATTTTATTTATATCATGGTCAAGAAGTAAAATTACTTAACATTGCTATTACAGCAAGTTTATTAAGAGTTACAAAATAAATTACATTATATATATATATAATGAAATGGGATTTTGTACGTGAGGTTTTATCCTACAGAAATAATACTTCTGCATACAAAAATCATAATCATATACTTTAAAAATGGTAATCATAAGACGCAGAAATATTTTAAAGAAAACCCGCATATCAACTATTATTTTCATTAACATGACACTGAAAATCGTGTCTGGAAAATACTAATATTCCTCATGATTTTATCCTGCCGAAATACCTTCACAATACAAAAACTTTAAAGATATAAACTAAAAACGACAATCATAAAAAGCAGAAATATTTTGGAAAAAACTGTGCGTATCGATCACTATTTTTATTAGTATCACACTGAAAATCATGGAGGAAAAATACAACTGGTATTCTGCGTCATCACAAAAATTTCTTCTATATCATTCTAATTTCTAATATATTAATTGGTGGGTTCGTTTGGGATCAATAGTGATTGTCTATTCTAGGATATTCTAGGTCTGGGGAATCTTTACAAGGGATCGAAGTCCGTATTCACGCGAGTTCCGAAGAAAACAAACTCCGCAAACCTCAACCCTACGATCACAAACTGGGTACGAACCCAGCAACCTCTGTCTATAAGCTTTGAGAGCAGAACTTCTCAGTCACATTATTCGGTCTGAAAACTCCATAGTTGAGATGAATATTTTATAAAATATTCTACAGAATATTTTGCAGAATTTTGACATTTTAACCAATAGATACTGAGATATAACCATGTGAAAAATCGCATTAGAGATTTTTTTTTTTTTTTCTAACAATAAAAGTATTTTAATCTTTCTTAATTTTAGAAGAAGGAACGGTGAGAAATAAGATTTATTACAGTTTGACGAAACAATAAAAATGAAATATTTTATTAAAAATATAAATATTTTGCATTAAATCGTAGATTAATCCACACCACATTTTATCTATTAAAAAAGAAAAAAAAAAAAATGTTTCGAAAAATGGTGGCCCTAAGTTTGATAAAAAGAAACAAAATGTATCTCCGAAGAACTTAGTAATTTATGCTTTCAATAAGTAAAACATGCCAACTCTGTCATCCCGCATCATAGAAAGATTCAGTTAAGGATTTTGTGTGTGGGTGATACGCTGTTACGCGCTTTAAAATGCCGCCCAGCTGTCTGGGTGTCATCTCACGTGTCAAATCATCAGCTTTCATTTAAATAAGAGCGAAATGAAAACATCCTAAGGGATTAAATCTTTACAATGTATTTCATTTATTAGCTTTAGGAATGTTTAATATCTAGAGCTATTTATATTTTTCATTTTGATTCAACGTAAAATAATATTCCAGAATGGAAGAAAAACATATCCATTTGATACAGTGTTTATTTTAAATATTTGTTGATACGCATCTAATTGTGTACGGAACGGTAAAGATCACTTTTAAAAATGAAAAGTGTGAGTTTGTTTAAATGTTGTAAAAACAAACAATATTCTTAAAATATCAATGAAATTTTAAAGCTAAATCTTTGTAAAATCTTAAGAATTAATATAGGACAAAGCATTTAAAAAAATATATATCCTAAGAATACCTTTTCATCGAACTAACAAAAGACCCACACGCCCTCCCATTTGAAATTTCAAAGTTTATTTCCCTTAAGTACCTCCCCATACCCCACCCCAGCTACAATTTTGTAAAATTAATCGATTCCCCCTCAAATTTATTGAAAATAATCTTTAAAAGTTCCGACGCGTTCCTAAGATAAGGGGTATGTCAAGTCTTTTGGTCAAGACTCTATGTGAAAATGCGCACAAAATTTGGCAAAATTTGGCAAAATGGAAGATTTTTTTTTTTTTTCTATTCTACTTTTTAAAAATAATTTCCTTGCATGATTTTATTTTCTATAAAATTGTTTTACTGGTATAGTTGTTTTACTGGTATTTAAATAATGAGAATAATTTATCTCATAAAAAAGACATATTTGGTGTAATTGTCAAATAAAGTTTGCCAAATATCGTTGAATGAATGCATTTTGTTTAAGCTGAAAGCAATTATTTCTTTCAATTTTTCTGCTCTTAATTACAGATTTGAAAAAATGACATTATAAAGTATTTGTTAAAAATCGAATAATGACAATATACTATATAATATTATCAGCATTCACTCAATTCCACGAAAAAAATTAATAGATCGGTTATTGTACCCTATTTCTAGAATTTCAGTATTATGTTTTGTTCCAGTGTACAGATCACTTATCCCTATCAAGAGAAATAATATTAATTATCTTTTCTATTACAAAACAATGAAAACTAACAGAACAAGTTTACTCTTTTTCGAGTTGTTCACTTTCCCCCAACCTTAGTAAATTTTCAAGGCCAAGTTTTTCCCATATGAAATAATTGTTTTTCTAAAAACTTGGATATCTAAATTGCTATCAGAGCGGAACGCTTGGGAATTTAATTATTTATATTATTTTAAATTAAGTTTCTCTGAATGGGATATTAAGTTTCTTCAGATGATTCCTCTTTTAATTTGCGTTTGTTGAATCCATTTTCAAGTTCAACAAACTACACTTTCTTTTTCTAAATTTTTGATAAGAATAACTTTAGTTGAGGTATATTAAAGAAAGACAACTACTTTTCTTTTTTTGGCAAACGTTTAATGGAATTCTTTCCCCGAGGAATGTATTTATTGAAATACATTAAGTTTAATGTACATAATCAAAAATACTAAGTACTTGCGCTCTTTCTCGAAATATTTGTTTTTAGAAACAAGCTCTAGTTTGAACCATACATTTTTAGCACGAAATATGCTTTAATTGAATCGGTCATTTGAGAAACACCTCATATCCAAAAAAGTAAACTTTCGGGAAATCAAAAAAAACCCAGCTGGTCCATAATTTAAAATAATATATTTTCCGAATTTTTTTATATGTTTCTACAGGGGTTTGGTAAGCTAATTCTACCAAAGTAAAATTTTATTATTTTTATTTTGATATTTAAAAAAATTATAAACGTTGTTGGAGATGTGTTGTTTCTCAAATGACTGACTAAACGATATATAATCAGGTATGAAATAAAAGGTAAAACAATTCAAATTATTAATAAAAATAAATATTTTATTTTTCAAATAATATATACACATTTTCCAAACATTGTTTCTTAAAACATTTCAATGTCATCCATATCGATAGTTGGCCAGTCATAAATTTTTGAATAAAATTCACCAACAATGTCTGCAGGTATGTAAGCTTCGACTTTCTTGAGGTCATTGATTTTGTTGATATTGATAGGTACACATTTTTGCGGGTAGGCACTGATTTTTGGAAGCTCTGGTAAACCAGTTCCCGGTTTTTTCAAGTCAATAGTTTGTTTATTGAGTCCACCAATAAAGTTTTTTACTTTAACTTGGCCTACATGTTTATTAGAGTAATGAAACTCCATAAAAGTTGAAATGTTGAATTTTATTTTGTTTTCCTTTGGGATATTCCTTGCTTGAGTCTCCGTAGATATTACATTTTTTTTATAAAGTTGACCACACCATGATATAAAATCCTTTAATTTTTCTCTTTCTACTATTTCCATCAGGAGCTTGTCCTGAATAGCAGCAGAGTGCAACATAAGTTCAGCATACTGTTTTACTGTGTAAATCCTGTCAGTTGTTTTAATTTTTCGTTTTATTACACTAAAGTCGCGGTCACACGGAAGGTACGAATACCTCGAATAGGAAAACAGTGATGAATACTGTCGAATCGGTCAGTTTCTATTAGGGTTAGAAAAAACCGCACAACCACGGTGTTTTTGTTTTGTCCAGGTGCACCATCGGAAAAAAAAATGAAGATGCCTAACACCAGCATCAAATTGATATTATCAACTAAAAATGAACAAATTTCATTTGGTCCCTTCTTAGCTAAGCCCTCATGATATACATTGTAAAAGAGATTAAGTAAAAGAGAGTTTAATAAATAGTGGTAAAATGATAGATATTTTTCCAACTTTCCAGTAAGCCACAAATTAAGTTAAAAAAAAAAATCGAAAATCAGTAAATCTCCATACTGAAAACAAACCAAGTCTCTTTTTCTTCTGACATAATAAGAATATATCTTTCATACAGCTTAGAAGGGGGGGGGGGGGGGATGAAAACTTCGTGTGAAAAAAGATTAGACAAATAAAAAGACAAGGTATCTGAAAAAGAAAAAGAAGTAAACTCGCAAAAAAATAAATAAATAAACATCTCGGCTACGAACTACAGGCCACGGCCTAGGCATCTAAGCACGTCCCAATGTGCCTGAGTTAAGGACAGGTAAATCTCCAAATCTGGTTTAAGAGGTCTCAAAGGGATTATATGGGAGCCACATTAAAGTAGAATAACAAGAAACAGTGCTACCACCAGCCACGTTCTTTTGTAAGTCATTTGAGAAACAACACATTTCCAGGAGATGAGGTATTTCTCAAAGGAATGGATATTTTCAAATGCGGCATCACCATGGTTATTAAGTGGAGATTAATTGTTTTATGCGTATTGGATTTGTCTAGCCTTCACCAACAATTTAATATGTCTAACTCAATTTTGGCCAAAAATGGACATGAGGTGTTTCTCAAATGACTGATTCAATTCTAAAAATTAATCTATACATTTTAAAAGTTTTTTAAAGGCTTAAATTACAGTAATGTAAATCTTTCGCAACGCAAATCTTTTTAAGGGATGAATTTAACATTTTTTCTCTTAAATTACAGTACTATCATATTGTAAGAAGAAGCAAAGCTTTTTAGACGGCGAAATTAATTTTTTTTCTATCCTTTTGAAGGTGTAGCGGTGTGCTTAGGTTAAGGCCGACTTACTATCCTAGGCTTGGTGTATAGGCCCTTAGTTGGAGTCTTTTTAATTGTTTTACTTTTTAAAATTTATGCGCTATAAATTTTAATTGAAAGCGATTAAATGAATTGGTTAAAATATTCATTAACAATTTTTGCTTCATTCTCGAAATTTGCAAGCCAAGAAAATTAAAAAAAATGTTTTTAAATTTCAATATTTATACTGTCTATTCAAGACCGATTGAAAAGAAACATTTTATGCACAGAAAAGAAAGTTAAAAAGTATGTATAATTCGTAATAACTCAGTGGTTTTTGCTTCTAAAAAAGATAGTTTTTATCATTTAATCTCATAATGATCATTTCCCTAAGTGTGACTAGTAGGATCGAGTGATCGTATAAAATACAAATTTTGTAATTTTAAAAGGAATGCATTCATTGACTTAACACATTAATATCCATGGATTTACTTTTTAATTGTTAAATAAAGTTTAAAAAAATTATTGTGTTTTAGGATGAATTTTTCTTTTTCGTAACAGTTTAAAAAAAAAAGAAAAGAAAAGAAAGCAAGGCAGTATTATAAATAATACCGCAAATTTTTATGTGCTTACTGTTAATTAAAATTTTGTAATTCGGATTCCCGTTTTAAGATTTTTCAGTAACTGCACCCGTTTTTGTACATATGTGTCAAATTAAGTCAAATAAATAATGTCTATTATACTGCTTTACTTTAGAATAGACCTGTCCAACCCAAAACAGTGGGTCGCCTTGGAAATGCATTTTATTTCAGTGGGCCGCATTATATATATATATATATATATATATATATAAATGACGGGTACTAACGATACTACGGAATAAATTTTAAATGTTACCATGAATGTATATGCATTTATTTATTTACGGGGGAAGGAGGAACACGAAAATTTTAAACTAAATACAATAATTTTAAATTTAGCTTTGTTAGTAAACAAGTACAAAACTGTGAAAAAATATGTCTATACATGAATAATTATATATATATATATATAGATAGATAGATAGATATAGTCGAATGCAATTTTATAAAGAATCGTATGTGAAATATTTGCTTCTTTATCTACTAAAACTGGCAAAGGTATTTTTAATCCAAAGAGATTTATCAATTATTGCTGCGCAACGGAAAATGTCAAATTATATAAATTTTTGAGTTCCGTCGCGGGCCGCAAATCATTACTCGGTGGTCGCGGGTTAGTCACCCCTGCTTTAGAGGTCTATGTTAACCACTTCACCGGCCATACCGAGATAACGCGGGGGGAAACGTAGCCTTCCACATGTAACAGGAAATTTAACTGCTATCTCAAAGTTTTTCTATCTCGAAGCTTTTTACACTGATGTAACCAGCATCATTAAATGAGGACAAGACTAATTTTAAAACAAACTCAAATGTTGTTTGAATTTAGCATTTTTCACACTCAATAGTCCAAAATGAACTTAAATTTAAATGAGTTATTAAAATACATTCAGCAAAATCAATTCAGCCATTAATGAGTTAATCCGTTTTTAACAGAATAGAAGTTTTTAAGCTAAAATCTTTTTGTAATTGAAAACGTGTATTTTTGATTAATGGCTGAGAAAATAATCATTGCCCATATATAGCACTGGACGTTTTGTAAAATATAAAGCGACAGTTGTTGTTCATGTGTGGTTTAAGGTCGATTGCCTGTGTTAGGGTCCTAGGCATGTAGATGAGATACACTCCGTGGGGTGTATAAAGTAACAGAAAAATGAGAGAACGAGAAGCTGTAAAATTACTCACTCAAAAAGAAAAAAAAAAAAAAAACTTAATCTAGTGATAAAAAGTAGCAGTAAAATGCACAACAATACTATAAAAGTGAACACTTTAAATTTAAAATACAATAATTTGTTTTGGATCCAAGTAAATAAAAAAGATCTTTCCTCAATGAAAAATTATAAACTTATTAATTTGTTAAGCAACTTTTGAATTATTCCATCGAATAATTATTATAAACAATTAACAGTAATAAGAAACAATATATACTTAGTAAGCTTGACAAAATGCTAAAAAATAACAATAAACAAACAACAACATTTGCCTTTTGAAATTAAATGGCATCAAGCATATATAAATTCATTTTGTATTGTATATAAAGTGGCAAACGTGATACAGTAAAAAGTTATTTTTACAAAAAATATTTTTTCATAAATTTGACAGTGGTTATTTATGTTTTAGTGAAATTAAATCAGAAATTTTACTAAAATAAAAAGTAAATTTATAACTAATCAGTTTTAGCCATTAGATTTTTTAAAATTATATTACATCTGTATTTATACATTTTCGACAAGTCACATAATTTAACATTCTTTTTAACGACTAACTAATATATATATATAATTATTTTATTACATATCAAATATTATTTTCACAGTTGACCAACTTTTTGTATGAAAGATACCTAGAAAGAAGCTAACTTTTACTTTCTTTATAATGTTTATTTAAAAATAAAATTGAATGATTGTATTCTCTAGCCTAATTAAATTCATAAATAGAAACCATCTTAAAACTCATATAACAATATATTTGATTTAATTTAATGAATTTGTAAAAATTTCAAAGACTTTCAGAGAAAAAAAAAATTTTCAAAAATAGAAACACTTAAATTTATAATCGTATATGTATTCTAAAATTTCGATTGATAAGAAAAATACTCATTTATTTATTTTTAAATATATACTTGAAATTGAAAAATAAATGAACGATTATTATTATTATTATTCTTTTATAATTAGATTAAAATGAAATTTTTCTTAAATTCACTTTTAATTTTTGTCATTATCAATAGAGTGATGAAAATATATTCAAATGCTTTTCAAAATTTAGTTTTTTCATTCTTATAACTTTATAATAATTTTTTCTCAAAACAAATTATTTTGAAAGAATTTTTATTCAAATTAATCATTGAAAATATTTAAAAACAAAAACATATAAAATCGTATTTACTTACCATACTGGCACCTAGGGCCTTGGAATCCTTTAGAACAAATGCATCTCGTTCCAATCCTTGACCCATACATACAATGTCCATTAATGAAACATCCTGGTTTCTGGCACATTGCTGCGGTCACAAATAAAATCAAAATACACTTAATACCGAAAACAACGGACATCTTTACATATGATATTTGATTTACAAATTAAAAGTTAAAAAATCACAATGAAAATTTGAACAATGAGTTATCACTAAAATGTTGAATGGAACGATTTAAGTGTTTGCTAGCTACACTTTAAGCAATCGGAAAAGCAGTAACTACTGACGGAAAGTCTTGTCACAAGCATTCTCTGATGAGGGAAGAGGTATCGCGAACGACTTTTTAGATCCCAGGTTCAGGGAGAAATGAACAGAAGGAGTTTTGGTGGGGAATTGTTTTTACACCCGTTAGACACATCCAGTCCTGTTACGTCACACTAGATACGCGTTGCATCAAAATACAACTATGAAGATTTTGGGGGGAAAAAAAAAAAGAAAAGGAAAAGAACAGCCAATGAAAGAAAAGAAGTAAAATACTAGAAGATTTTATTTTTTAGTTCAGAAACAAATAGTTGTCAAAAAATAAATAAAGTAGTAAAGTAAAATTTAATAATAATAATAATAATAAATATATTCAATGAAGTAGTAAAATTGAGGATTTCAGATTTTAGTTCGGAAAGAAATAGTTGTCAAAAAAAAAAATTAATAAATTAGTAAAATTAAATTAAAAAATAAAATAATAATAAATAAATAATAATAAATGTATTAAATGAAGAAGTAAAATTAAGGATTTCAGATTTTAGTTCGGAAACAAATAGTTGTCAAAAAATAAAGTAGTAAAATAAATAAATAAATAAATAAACAATAACTATATTCAATAAAGAAGAAGTAAAATTGAGGATTTCAGATTTTAGTTCGGAAAGAAATAGTAGCCCCAAAACAAAGTACAAGTAGAATATATTTTCACACTTTTTATCGGAATAATATATTCAGGAAGAATTTCGTTACTCTGGCAGTTTCGTAACAAACAAAACGGACAAATAAATTAATTTACAATATATTAACTAAATTAGGAAAAATAATGTAAGAAAGTTTCCATTTGAGAATAATGAGATTTACATTCATTTACTATTAAAAACTTAATCTTGTCGTCAATGGACATAACTTCAAATTAGAGTTTTGAGTTCCGATTAAATTACTGAAACGGATATCTAACGCTTCAAATTGGCTGATGAAATATAAATATTTATTATTATTTATTTATTTTTAAAGAAGTAGTGTAAATTTCAAGAAAAATTTAGATTAATTTAAAAATATCAGTTAAAATTTTGCACATTCGATGATCTTGGAGAATTGAGTGAAGGATTGTTAAAATTTCACGAATTAAAAGAATTGATTATTTTTTAATGATGTGTTCGAATGTAGAATACAACGTGGACATTTCTTTTTTATTAGTTTAATGCAGCTTTTCAGACACACACGGAAATAGTGGATATGTATCTTCTGATGAAATTCGAAACTTCTTAAAAGTATTAGTTACAGAACGAAGAAAAGTTTTATAATAAGAATTTCTGTAGTTCCTTTTAAATATACGTAAATATATATTCGATATATAAAAAATGAAATCCTTGGAAAAATTTCTCTGATTTATTAAAAATAAATTTTGAATTATACATACACTTACACTACGTAACACATTTCTCAGATTAGATTAATGCTTTGCTTTATTGGAGCTTGCAGTTGAATTTAATCAGCAACGGTTCATAAAGGAAATATAAAACGACAAAACCATTAACGAAAAAAAAAAAAAATAATAATAATAATAACGGCTTAACGATTAGTATGAGACGTAATATGTTACAAAGTGCTACTTTTTCAGTTAAACTGGAAATTAAATTTTATGAAAGAAATATTTTATACATATTTAAAATTATATAATGGATACTTAGATTTTGATTAGACAAAGGAAACTTAGATTTTGATATTTCTGATAAAAGAAAAGAATTTTCTTTTAAAGTTAATTTATTTACTCATTACAAATCATGTTTAAAAGTATTTATAAAAATATTCTAATTAACTTCTTCTAAAGAATAAAATATCTATGTTCTGATAAATATAAAAGTAAAAACGTTAAATCTATCTATTTTCAGGCTAGACTTTATCGTTATCCTAAATTTCTAGTAAAAATTCAATCATTAAATCTTATTTCTAAATCCTTGTTTATGGTGTATTAAGAAAAAAAAAGCGCAGTTTTGTGTATTTTAACCAAAAAAATTATAAAACAATAAAAGACAATAAAAAAAAGGTGGAGGTTGTGTTTGATTACGGAGGATGGGTGGTGTTTTTTGGCTGGATGGTTATTTGGGGTTGTGAAACTGTATATATTTATGCATATGCATATATATATATACAAGTTATTGCTTTATGGATTCTAAAATCAAATTTTAACAGTTAAATTTAAACAAATTCTAACTACTAATAATTTTTAATACTTCATTATTAACTATCAAATTAGTTAATTTGAAAATGGTAATAATTACCAAATCTTTAAAAAAAAAAAGAAGGTTAATTTGAAAATTTCTCAACTTTTGAGTTTCAATTAATAACCTTATTTTTAATTACATACAGCATGACGTTCTTTTATTAAATGTCCGATTCTCCAATAGAGATTTTTAAAAAAAAGCTACCATTTGTTTAGGTTCTATTAAGCAATATTATTTATATTAAAATAATAATAATATTTGGGTCACTACCTTTTTTTCACTCTAACAGATGGTGCTCATTCCTCTCTATCTTGTTCTTTTAAATCCATGAAAACATCTCTATCTTTGCATGATAAATTTGCGAATACAATAAATTTGGGATTATAAATTTGCGATTATATTTATAAATTTTGAATTTACGTAACTCAAATTAATTTCAGTTTCTAATTAAAATTTAATTAAATAAATTTATTTTATTTTTAAATTTTAACTTTAAAGTTTGTTAAAAATTAGAAGAAATAATTTAAACTAAATTTTATTTTTACTTAATCGTTCAGTAGGTAAATACGATTCTTTAATTAACTGCAAATTTAACTGTATTCGGCCTCATGGCAGTTGCCGTGTGTTTAAGTTATTTTCGGCGTATTTTTTAGAGGTAGAGTAGGTTATAATTTAGTTTTATTAATTATTCTTATGGTTAAATTTTATATATTATGCAAAAATTAATGTTCGTAGTTAAATAAGTTTGTTTCTTACTTTGTTTTTCCTCTTATTATTTGAGATTTAAATTATTTTCATGTATTTTGGGTGATATAGGGCATAGCATGCTGTAAACTTTTAGCAATATGCATACAGCATGACAGAAATATCACTTAATTTGCATGAAGCATTCGTTCTTTGCCTTTGAAAAAGTAATGATGTTGTATGTTTCAATATCAGGATGCTTAATGTTTTCTTTTAGTATTCTTTATTTTTATTTTTTTTTTTCTAGTTCTTCATGTGATACTTGGTTTCATCTAATACAATGTTTGAAAAGGGTTTTCAATATAAACTTATTCTCTTATAAAAACTATATTTCATATAAGCGAACGAAATCGTAGATTGGGCTTCAACGGTGAAAAAGGTCTCCTCAGACTTTTTTTTTTTTTTTTTTTTTTTTTGCCATTCTGAGCTATTCCGAATTCCAAAATAATCTGTCAGAAACTTGTTTCAATTATTTATTCTCTCATACCTGTTTGAATCTTTTGTTTTTGGGTTTCACGTCGTTTTAACACACAGGCCACATTATTTAAATAGCAACTACCTAGGAGTAAAATTAAGGTAAGTTTGAAATTAAATTAAATTCTATAAAATAAAAAAAGGTAAAAAAAAGTAAAAAAAAAGAGTAAAAATTAAAAAAAAAAAAAAAAAAAAAAAGTAAAATTTACTGTTTCAAAAATCAAGTACAATGAATTGTTTCAGTAATTAACGATCAGTCTTCACTGGTAATTTTAATTTGAGGAAATTTTATTCTAAGTGGTTTCAGTGGTCTTAAATGTGTTTCTCGGCTTTTACTACGTTTTTAAAAATTATTAAAATATATATCATACATATATATCATGAATGCTAATAATAATACACAGACCTGTTATTTATGATTCACGCGAAAAATTATCAGAAAAATTTATCACTGAGAAGAAATATTCTTCAATATAGGGTAGGTGCTCCAGTGATTGGCATGCTCCAGTAATTGACATCTATCCCGAAATAATTAATAAATAAGAAAAGTAATAAAATCATATTTTACAAAAAGAATTTTAACATTTTATGTCAAACACTGACCAATTACTGATAAAACAAAAAACTGGCAGTGTCAATTACTGAAACATTGAGTGGGTGTCAAATAAAAATTCATAAAAAAAATAATTGTGATCAAATGTATATATTTTAAAATATATGTGGTTCTGGATGTCTTTCATGCCATATGTATTAACTTAAGATTTCTAAAAATATTTTCTGATGACTAGAACATTAAACTAGTTGGCATAGGTGGACTCTGCTCAGTTCCCCACCATATTTATGGACTCATAAATTTCTAGTGCGAGACATATTATAATCATGTTAAAAAAATCAATTTGACCAAAGCTTGATACAGGGACAGAAAGAAATCCCCGCCTAATAGGCTATCCATCGTTCACTTCGATATATTTATCTTATTCTAATCTATTAATTTATTTTATCAGGGTCAATTCCGTTGTTTATGTTTCCTGCCAATGTTTTCATTTCCAATGCAATAATCCTCAAAATTCATATTTATATGAAAAAATTACAATTTCGCTATGTTGATAAAATCGTAAATTACGAATAATTTACGAAATTTTCCTATTAGAATATTTGTATTCAATCATGTTCAACAAAATATCATAAATGTAATTTTGAAGTTGTCTAATGTATTTATGATCCTCAAAATGGAAGTTTATGCTCAATTTTGCCTTATTCTGACATGTTAAGTAAATCGTAAATTCCAAATAACTTACAAATTTTTTAAATTAGAAAAATCATAGTCTTTGATATTCATGCCAGTAACCTAAATAATATTTCGAAAATGGTTTGACATCTTTACGATGAAAATATCCCTCAAAATTGACGTTTATGTTAAAATTTGCTCTATTCTGCCATGTTAAGAAATTCGTAAATTTCCAATAACTTACGAAATTTTTATATTTGAAAATTCACAGTCATTAATATTCATGCCAGTGTCCTAAATAATATTTCAAAAGTAGTCTGACATCCTTGCGATGAAAATATCGATCAAAATTGACGTTTATGTGAAATTTTGCCCTACTGCCATGTTAAGAAATTCGTAAATTTCCAATAACTTGCGAAATTTTCAAAGTAGCATATTTATAGTTACTGATGTTCATTCCGGCATCAAAACGGATATTTTAAAACTGGTCTGACATTTTTAGAGTAAAAAGTTTACATTTAATGCACGTTTAAGTGAATTTTTGTCCTATTCTCCCATGTTAAGAAAATCGTAAATTTCTAATAACTTGCGAAGTTTTTAAAATCGAATATTGCAAATGAATAGGGTTCTTGACAGTGTCGAAAGTAATATTTTAAAACTAATCTGACCTCTCTGCGACAATTTGTTCTTGAGATATCGTGTACACAGACTAACAAACTAACGGACTAACAGACACCCTACAGTCAGACACCATACAAATTTTGTCATTTTCGGATTCCTCACACATGAAAACGTGTAGAAAAGTCAAAAAACCGAGGTCGAAAAATTTCACGATTACCTAAGTTCCCCATACCTATAGGATGATGGGGAACTAAAACATCAGAGATTGCTCTAAAAGTGTCAATCACTGGTGCACTTACCCTATGTGTATATATATATATTTAAAATGCGATGTTTTATTGAATTCTATTACATAGTAAACATAATTTTAATTCCTAAAACCTATTATTTATTTAAATTGTTAAGATTTGCTTCGCTACTTTTTTTTTTAGAGTTAATGAACAATACTTTTTCTATAATTAAATTTTAATGGTACGGATTCTTTGCAAACGTTTGTTCATGATCTTAAATTAATAAGACTACCTCAGTCTTCAGACTGAAAATTCGGAATCCAAGTCATTCCTCCCAGAATGATTTAATGTCCTATTAATATATTGGCGTGTAAATAAATCATTTTTCTAAAAATAAATTCAAGTATACGTAATAAAATGCATGTTCGTGGTTTTATTTTGTGTCCCTTAATGATAACTAATTGCAAAAGTGTATACTCAGTTTTTTAACCAAAACTTTGAATGTCAACATTACGCCTAAAAATGATATGTATTAAGGTGTCCCTTAAATGAGGGTGAAATTTTTTTGTTTTTTATTTTTTGGAATCCGAACGTGCTAACATTATCCCAGAGAGCTGATATTTTGCTAAACAGTGTTTAGGGTCAAATAGAATATATATATATATATATATATATATATATATATTTTAGAGGGTATGCTTACCGGATTAAAAAAAAAAGAAATAAGATTTTCCGAGGACGTTTTGTGGGAGACTTTTTTCCTGATACCTATAATATATACACTCCTTCTCATATTTATAAGGACACTTTATGTTTTGAAATAACTAATGTAAAAATAATTGTGAACAAGATTACACTAAGTGCACTTAATATATCTAGTATTTTAAAAACCAAAACTGCTGTAATTTTTTTAATATGAAACAAGATTAATAAAAAATAAAGCAAAATATTTTTTTCTCCACGTTTTTAGATGTTCATAATTATAGGGACAATCAAGATTTTTTCGTTTTATTTAACTTACTAGCGAATAAATTACAGTTGACATGCGAGTATGTTAACTACTGGGCTAGATTAATTCATATATAAGCCTTCAATTTTTCTTGGACGGACATTACTGATAATTCCTCGAAAAAAAGAACGTTCATGTAGTGAAGTAAGATAAATGTGTTTTTTAAGTGGAAAGATAATTTCAATCCGCAGAATTTCTAATGAAATTCGAAGATCTAAAATTGCTGAAGGAAATGTGATCAAACGTTCAACTACTGGTTCGATAGGAGAGAGATCTGATGCGAAATCAGAGTTGTTTTACAGAGATCAAAGACTCATAATTCCTCTTACTGTTCTACTGATAATGACTGCTGCTGAATTTGCTCGTAATTTTTAACGAAAGGTTGGGGTCCACATTTATGCATGTTTAAAATAATTAATAATATGTTAAAATGAATAAAAAACCTGTAATAATCAATAAGCATTTAATGTGGGAAAGATCGTCTGTGTTAAAGTTGAATAAAGTCAATGTTAAATGGTAAAATGTTGCATTTTCAGATGGAAAACATTTTATTCTTGATTAAACAAATGGTTTTAACAGTTACTGGCACGATCTGAAGATAGAGAAAGACAGAGCAGATTTTTTAAAGGCAGATATGAATCGGGCATTTCAAAGGTGGATTTATGGTGCTCTGGGAAGCTGTTTCTACTGAAGACAGAATGAATTTAGTAATTTTTTCTATTATTGTGAACATCAAGAGAATATCCGCAAATTTTAAACGTGGAATTCTCAGATTTTTTGTTAGATTTTTGGGGATAATAATATTTTTTTCAACAAGACTTACATTTTTGCTCTACTTCTAGAGCAATAGGGAATAGTTTGAAGAAAGAAACTTCTGTATTATTGCCTTCCCCGTGGCCTAAAAGTTGAAAAAACCTTAACTTATCATATTAGAAAAGTGCATGCAAGTGGAAAGCAATTTTAAATAGTTTAAATGTATTCAGAATATTATCTATGCTGTATGAAATTGTACTGAAACTGAATAATAATAAAAAAAAAATGCATATATATATATACACCAGAGAGAATGTCTGACTGTTTCACCCTAAAAAGAGACCGCATAAAATATTAATTTAAAGACTAACTGAAAAAAAAAAAAAAATACTAAGATTCGAGCTGTCTTTATAATTGTGAACACCTGAAAAATCATCTTTTTGACCGTATTTAAAATTTATTAAGATAGAAAACGATAAAACTTTTCAAATATAGTCTATTAATGAAATTCAAATTAATAAAAGATATATTTGTTTAAATAATAGTGTTCAGTGTTTAGTTAATATAGAAAATCGGGTGTCCTTATAATTATGAGAACCAGTGTATATATATATATATATATATATATATATATATATATATACTCACTCCGAAGTTTCATAAATATCCTATTAAATTTTAAATGGTTTCCATTGGCTATAATAAGTACAATAATAATGCTAATAAACTGCTACGTGATATTCTGTAACATGTTTAAAATATTTCCTTATAAAAGAAAATAATTTTCACTGCCTCAAAAATAGATACCAATTCATTGATCATACAAAAAATCTCAAAAATGTTAATAATATTCTTACTATTTAATTTTATTTAATAATATTTAATTTCAAGATCTGTTCAATAATGTTATATTATCAGACCTTTATAAAATTATAAATGATCTTTTTAATAAATACAAAGATTAAATTAAATATTACCTAAAAATTTTAAGAAGAGTTAAGTTTTTCAGCATTAATTTCATACACATAATAACTATATCTTACATAACAATTTTATCTATTTACAAAAAGTCGGATGCTGCTCCAGTTTGTTGGCTGATTTTTATCTTTAATATTATGAGTGCAAATTTAATTGAGATAATATTTTACTTTATCATTATATTGATTAGATAATTATTTTCTGCACTAACAATAAGTCAAATGATTAATTTATATTAGATTATCCTTCTAATTTGATTTACACTAAATATAAAATAAATTCTACACTTTAAAATTCATTTTAATGATAATAAAATTTATACTAATATATAGTTTGTTAACAAAGATGATTTTGTCTTTAAGGTAAATTTGTTTACTCATTTTAATTCATGTCTCAATCTGTCTGTCTATAGAAATATTATTTTCAAGCATTTGTTTCGAATAAATACTTTATACTTATTAAAATATAAAAACAAGAATATTATTAAACTTGTTAAGGATACTATTAATGTCGGGATTCCCAAGAAACTTTATTTATTCCCAAATATATCAATAAATGTCTCTGTCATTAACCCGTTAGCGCCCATTGTCCTCATTTGAGGACAGCTAATAAAATGGAACGTATATTTTGTGTGGTTTCTTGAAATTATTTCTTCTTTTTAGTGACTGTTTATAGCGTCACTCTAAATGATCCCTGAAAGTTTTATGTGCCTACTATTATTTATTTCATAATTTGGATAGTCTTTTCGTGATTTTTCATTCGTCGTGCATATATTTGCTTTTTGCGCTGATATACTAACTTAAATCAAGTTGAATAATAATATATATTATAATACTTTATTTTCGAGATCTTTGTCAACATATAATAGGAAGTTAATCTGTTATCTCAAGGTTTTTCTATCTCGAAGTTTTCTCGCTAGAACACTAAACGTCAATAAATGAGGATAGGCTTTAAATTTAAAACTATCAGAAGAATTGTTTAAGTTAATATATTTTACTGTCAGTTGTCTATATTAGTTTAGAAGTGAAATAATCAGCTAATAATATTTTGCAAAATTAATTCGGGCGTTAACGGGTTTAAGGAAAAAAAAATACACTAATATGTGTATTACGAAAAGTAATAAAATACAATAAAAAAGGGGGGAAGAAGGGTGGGCGGATGTTTGATCAAAGAGATGTTGTTTGGCTGGCAAGTTGGGTGGTATGCAGAATTAAAAAAAAAAATGGATGCTTTGTTGCATTTACATCAATTAACAGTTTAATTAAATTACGTATGCTAAAATTTTTCTTTTTAAATTAGAAATAAATTAAAAATTAAATTACTAAAATTAATTAATTTTATAAAAAATACTCGTTTCGAAATTTTTATTATGATTCTTAGACTTATCAATTGTGGTTGCATATAAATAAAAAATAATTTTTAAAATTATTAAGAGCTAATATAATAATAAAAACTTTCATCATCCAATAAACTAGATAAACATTCACTGAAGATTTTTATCAAAGCATACTTTTTTTCTGCCTTTTTCTTTTTTTTCTTTTCTTTTTTCTTTTTCTTTTTTTTCTTTTTTTATTCTAATATTTAACTTAAATATTTCTATCAAAGTTTAATTAAGATAAATTAAGAATAAATTATTTATAATTGTTGTAACGATAATTAGCAAATTGTTTTTGTCTTAATTTGACAAATTTGCTTTTGCTTTTTATTCTTTCGTATTTCTTTTCTCGTATTTTCTTTTCGGTTCATTTTGTTATTGTCAGTTCAAACAGAAATTTTTTTATTACAGTTATTAAAAAGTTCCTTTTTATGTTTCTGTATGTTTTGTATTCCTATTGAAATTATTTTAAAGTGAGTATTCTTCTTCTTTTTTCAAATAAAAATTTAAAAAATACTGGTCAAATTATTTAAATAATTTAATTAAGTTAACTAAATCTGCTTTTGATGGTTGTTGGGGGCAAATTATTCATCTGTTTATTTTTAGTTCTCATTCTTATTGATATAAATATATATATATATATATATATATATAAACACTAACAAGTTAATTCAATATACCTTATCAATACTACAACAATCAAGTTGATTTATTACAAAGTTTTAATATAACATTTAAAGAGCAAAAATGGAAATAGACAACACAATATCTCAATTATAACAAAGTGATAGAAAAGAAAAATGAATTCGATAAAAATATTACGTATATGAGTAAGCCAAATTTTTTATCTCTGTTTTCAGGAATCCGTAATATAACCCTTTATAATTTATAATCCCACTACAAAATGGTATTCAAAACATTTTTATGCGCAGTTACTTCAACAAAAATATTCTCTAAAAGTCTAAAACAAAATATACTTTCAGTAACACTGATTGTCACATAATAACTAATAGATCTGCTATTCCGTAAGACTTAAATTCATTTTTTTTCCTTTTTAAATCAAACTGAAAATAAAGAAATTTGCAGTTAAAATACTCAGTATAGGAAATAATAAACCTGCTTCTGCGCAGAAAATTGTGTTAATTAAAAAAATTACATATCAGTCGTCAATATCTTCATCTGTACAAGAACATTCAATACAAAAACATTGAAAAAGACAAAAAATAATGCAAAGAAAAAGTACAAAGACACAGTTAATTTAAATGTGTGTCGGTTGCTTTGTATAAACAAACGCCTGACCGCAGAGCAACAATATTTTGCATGGAGGTCATTTTTCAACTAGCATGATGAACCACTAAAATAAGATTTTTAAAAATTAATTATAATATAAAAATAAAAGCCTCACACTAGATTTAAGCTGTTAAATAGAAAGATGAGCTAATGCCAAAAAAGTTTATGCATTCATTACCTGCCTCCCCCCCCCCCCCGACATAAAATAAAATATATTAATCTATACATGAATGATAAAACAAAGCTTCATTAAAAACGAAATTTTATCATGCAACGTGCAAAACTGATGTCATAACTTAAAAAAATATATGAAGATTTCTTTTTTCAGTTTTGTCATTCACATGAAAATATTTTTCTTTTCTTTAAAAAAAAAAAAAAAAAAAAAAAAAAAAGGAATGTGCAGTTATAATTTGGATTTTATTGCGAGTGTACATTCAGTGAATCATTTTACAGCTTTCTGTTTATTTCGTATTTATTACTTTTTTTTAATTTGAATGCTTAAATATATTTAATACAAAGACTTAATCATATAAATATTTTAACCCCATGTTTAGTATTTATCTTTACATATAGTAGAAGAAGATGTTTGTCTATTTGTGTGTGCGTCGGCAGCTTTGTAAGCAAACACCTGGCAACAGAGCTACAAAATTTGGCATGGATATCGTTTTGAACCCTCATACTTCAGCTCGAAAACTGATTTGCAATTTTTTGATAACATTTTTCAACATTTAAATGGGAATTTTCAGGTCGAATCCATTTCAATTTCCAGAACTGGCTTTATCAAAACAGATAACGTAAATATCGTGGACAGATTGATGGTTATTAAAATAGAATACCTGTCAATCAAGATCATCACCGGAGATATTTACGTTTTACTTTACTATGGAATAGCCTAAACTTAAAGTAGAATATCGCTATGATTTTTTTTCTGGAAAGTATAGAAATATAACTAATTGTTTAATATTTAAATATATAAATAAATATAAAATATTTAAAACTAGCAGGCTTTGCCTGCTTCGCTAGTCCCTATATTTAAAATAATGAAAAAAAAAATAGTAATCAGTATATTTTAAATCTCTTTACATATATATTTAAAAAAAAAGTCCCATTGAAATCTTTTTAAATGTTGCCCCGAATTATAGCTGCCTTCGGCAGTGTCTTCCCCGCCTATACTATATCGATTCCGGGTCTCCTCTTCTTCCATTTGAGCCGTAACCAGACTTTTCAATTTATGTGCTAACTGGGTGATAAGTGGCGTTTATATTATGCAAGAACAACGATTTTCGGACAGATATTTCTATGACAGATTATCTATCATCTTCACTCTATAACAGCAGGTGGCCGCACCAGACAATCTCCTCAGCTGCAAAAATTTTAATTATTGAAAAAAAACTGAACTAAATTTAAAAAAATCGGGCTTCAAGGTGCATCAGGATCACCTTGTAAAATTCTGTAAATCTGCAATGAGGCGTTTGCTTACAAATCGGCCAACACACCTCTAACTCTTTTTTATAACTTTATCGTCATCTATATGGTTCAGTATACTGTGAAGACACTGAAAGATTTTCTTTTATCAATCGGTACCTTTCCTATAAATTATCTGGAAAAAATAACACAGTGCAATCTAGAGGATCAAACCCACGAACTTTGCGTTACAGCATGACGCTCTAGCCAACTGAGCTAATGGGCCACGAAAAGACACTTGTCATTTACGTTTCTATAACCGGAATCGATCATTTTAGAAATTTATATATTTTAAATTATATTTAAAAAACTAATCAAAAATTTTGATATCGGGCTTCGAGGTACATCAGGGGAGGGCAAAACCGACCACCATGCAAAATTCTTTAGTTTTGTGGTCAGCCGTTTGTTTACAATGCGGAGGGCATACACACACATCTTTTATCATATGTAGAGATGTGAAGTAATGTGCATTCTAATAATTCAGGAGTGAAAATTTCACTCCTTTAAGAAATAACCACTATTTTAACACTAAGGTGATAAAACACTATTCTTTTCAAAAATTTGACATTTCTCACTTTTCATGAAAGAGTGACGTACAGTCACTCTGCCACAAGGAGTGAAGGATCATCTATTGCATTTAAATATCAAGAACACCTTTCTGTAAATATTGCTGGCGTCATCTATAGAAAAAAATATCTCTAATGAAATGTAAGGAACGATTTTGGCCGATGTCAAGCCTGTATTTGTTTAACAGAATTTGCATAGGATTTTTTTTTTTAATAGAAAAGGAAAATATTCATGTTAAAAGATAATTGATAAATGTTAAAAAATGATTGATACAACTGATAAAAATCGAAGCGTTATCAGTAAAGTATCAAAAATCATCAAAAAAAGCTTTTTTATTCAGAAATATGGACTATAATAGAAAATAATAACGCTTTAAAATCTGTAGGAATTTATATTTCTATTATATTTACTAACACTTAAATGATGTGAAATTTTCAAAAAATTGGCTATAATATTCAACTAATATTTAAAATCGACAGCAAGATTTATACTTCAAAATAAAAGAGCAACATATTGGATAAACAGTTATACAAGAAATTGTTACTTTGTAAAGAATGATTTGACTATATCTTAAAAAAAAAAAAAAAAAAAAAAAAAAACTTTAACTCGACTGCTCAGTTGATAATATTTACCTAAAAAATAACGGAATTAGAGTTAGTCTCATATCTTGAATATTTAGATTTTTAAAACTGATTTTTACAGACATTTTGTAACTATTAATTTTGTAACTGTACATTTAAGCAGAACAAAAAATGGTTTATAAAAAATATTTCTGAATAGTTTAAAATGGTTTAAAAAATGGTTTATAAAAAGTATTTTAGACGATTTATTTGCTGTATATGTCTGCAATTTTGTCGATATTTGATGAAGAAATAGCGACAAATATCGCTATGCTGGTATGAATAATGCTTATTACATGCATGAATATGCTATACAAATTTATTTTATACAATGTAAAAGTTATGTATGTATACAATGCATAAAATTTCAATATGAGATTTGTCTAAATGAAATCCATAGAAAAATATTTCACAGTTGAATTTTTCAAAGTTATTATTACTATTTTAACTGTTTATAACAAGCGCATAAAAAATAATAGCTTTATTTCTTATAAGGAGATTAAAAAAAAAAAAATCAAATATTGTTTACTTCTGAAAATAACACTCAAACGTTAATTTAGAAAATGAATTTTTAATCCTACACTGCACGAGTTATTGTTTTGAGCTGATATTTGTACGCACATGTTTAGAACTAAAAGAAAAATAAATAAATAAATAAATAAACCCTATAAAAATACTAAAAATAATTCTTTTATTTATTTTTTCTGTTTTTAGGAAAGTCTGTGTTTGATGCATATTTTTTTCACTGTGTATTAAGTTCAGTTTTGCCGCTGAATACACTTCAGCTTTGCTTGCATCTGATTATAGCCTGCTAAACTAGATGCCTGTCTCATGGCCCGCAAACTTGGCAACAGTTGAAGCGGTAGACAGCGCCACCTGGTACAAATTGCGCGACTTTTTTATTCAACAACCACCAAAA
Source organism: Salticus scenicus (assembly GCA_963930645.1). Lineage (NCBI taxonomy): Eukaryota > Metazoa > Arthropoda > Arachnida > Araneae > Salticidae > Salticus > Salticus scenicus. The sequence continues at coordinate 222,765,935 of OZ005651.1, read as the reverse complement.
ATTTTTTTAAAGTGAGATATGATATACGTAAGAGGCGAAAAGAATCGAAGAAACGTCGATTATAAATATCATATAACACTTCTTAAAATTATTGGTGGCAGTTGAATAAAATAGTTGCGCAATATGTACCAGGAGGCGCTATATACTGCTTCAACTGTTGCCAAGTTTACGAGCCACGCGACAGGCATCTAGTTTAGGAGGCTATGATCTGATAAAACAATTGTAACTAAAATAACATAACTAAGAAAAAATTTCGTAGCTTCACCACTGAAAACTGCAAGCAAAATTTATCCTTTAAATATACCCAAAACATGAACATGTGAAATGCTTTAAAAAAAGGCTTATTATCTACTCCATAATTATGTTTAGTGCTACTACACACTAAAGAAATTTTGAGTAACATAGTGAAAATGATTATTTTTATGTAAATAAATGGCAAGAAAAATGCAAAATATTTCTTTCTGGTATTAATATAGGACTAAATTTTAATTGATATATCAATTACTCTGTCGTGTAGGGTTAACGTTATTTTCTGAATAGATAAAACTATTACTCTGTGTCATCCTATTTGCTATAAATTACATATCTAATCAAAGCTAAAGTCATAATTTAGAAAAAAAATACAGGGTGATTATAATTAAACTTCCCCTATAAACAGCAACCTACAGCGCAAATGGGTGAACGGAATGCACCGATATTTGGCATATAGCCTATACACGAGATGCGCTCACGGAATCTGAAACAAACAAACAAAAAAAAAGTTCCAAAATGTCCGCCAGAGGGCGCCTTTTTCGAAAAAAAACACAATAAACGTCCAAAATGGAATACAGAAACAATATTGGCATTTATTGACTAGTTTCTGATCACCTGGTCATCCAACCACATTTAAATAATATCTGTTTTGCATAAAGCTTCCTCTTATTCGAAAGCATGAAAATCTCGACTTTTTTTTTCCCGTAAAACTGGCAGCTTTACCGGGTTTTACATTTTATTACACATAATTTTTGTTCTGGATTGTTAATATTTTTTCTGCATTCCGTTTCGGTCATTTATTGTGTTAAATTTAATGTTTTTCCGGAAAAAGCTCCTTCTGGTGGACATTTTGGATTTTTTTTTTCGAAATTCCGTGAGCGCATCTCTAGTATAAATACCAAATTTCGTTGCGTTCACCCGTTTGCGCTGTAGGATGCTGTTTATAGGGGAAGATTAATTATAATCACCCTGTATTTATTTCACAGTATTTAATTTTACCATGTCTTAAAAACTCTCATCTTAAAAAAAAAAAAAAAAAAAAAAAAAAAAAAAACATTTAAAACTAATGCTGAAATTTTTTAGAAATATAAAATTAAAAAAGATTTCAACTACCCATTCAGATTTTTTTTTAATAAAATCTACATAATAAACGGTTATTGCTACTAGATTCAACGCCTTTTAGAAACTATATTTAACGCATGAAGTTTGTAATGACATTAACTTTCTTTGTCAAACAGTGTTCTAATCAAACTTCGAAAACTAATGTAAATTATGCAGGAACCTAGTTTCCGGTAATTAAGTTAAAAAGGTGATTTTTCAGCTTTTCATTCTTTAATTAGAGAAAAGAAAGTTAAAATTAAGTGATTAACTTAATTTGATGAATATTGTAGAGAGTTGCTAAAAGAGGAGAATTATTCAAGGCAGTAAATAACCGAACGCTCATTTAATTATTATTATTATTATTATTTTTTGAGTTTGTGTGCGTGTGTAGAAGCTTTTGTAAGTATCGTATAAAACATTTTGTGGAGTAATTAAACTGGTGGTCAAATTTCCCTTTTAGGTAAAAATGAAATTACACAGTGTGTTCGAAAAGCATCTTTGATGGTATTTAATGAGCAGTTTAATAGAAATTTTAACTAAAAAACAACAACAACAAAAAAAAAAAAAAAAAATATTTACTAAACACTTAATGGTGGAAATATATTGGAGGATGCCCAATACAGATCTGTTTACATTCTCATCTCTCTACACACCAATAATTTTAAGTATCTAACTTAAAAAAAAAAAAAAAAAAGAGAGAGAGAGAGAGATCGATCAAAATATAGCATATATAAATCCAATTCGTGACACTACCGAAAAGAAAAATCTAATATTGGACATCGAAACTCGCTACTGGTGACTCACGGAAAATTCCAGTTTTCAGGTCTACCTAATGTGCTATTAGCTAATTTACCTTTCATCAAATGTGCTTTTCATCGTAAACTGTGAAATAAATAATTTTTTTTTTTTTTTTTTTTTTTTTAACAACACCGTTTAACTGTGTATTTTACATTTAAAGAAGCAAGGAATATTGTCATCCCATTTCTGCACTACATTTATAAAATATTATTTCTAAAGCACTGGATCTAGTGCCTTCAATAGTTTTCTTCTATGATGTTATTGTAATGAGTGGATTATTATTTTTTTTTTCAGCATGAATACACAAACCCAGACATGTGAAAATTATTAGAATAATTGTGCATTGTTAATTATCATTGTTATATATATATATAGCTGACTTTTCTCTTTGTACCATGCTAAAATGTTCTGTTTGACCTGAAGATGTCATGTAAACCATGGCGAAAAGCTTTGCTCTTCAGATATTATAAATTTGATTTTAATAAATGAAGGACGTATTGTAAAGTGTGTTTTTAGCGTTTAATGTTTTTAAATAAGTAAAATGTACACATTTTTTTAAATTCTAAATTTAAGAGATTATGTTTTATTATTATTTATACTTCGACTTAAAGCTTTATTTCGAAAATGTTACGAAGTAGTGTTACGAAGTATTAACAAGATTCTGCTACAAATGACATTTCAAGTAAATTCGTTTGATTTAACATCTCTTTTCTCCAATGTTTTGAAATAATGTTACGAAGTATTAACAAGATTCCGCTACAAGTAACATTTCAAGTGAATTCCTTTTGGTATATGTACTTAGATTTTGCTAAGCTTCTTATGCCTGTAATCATAACCAAGAGTCGTAATATATATAGCTGACTTTTCTCTTTGTACCTTGATAAAATGCTGTGTTTGACCTGAAGATGTCGTGTAACTCCTGATGAAAAGCTTTGTTCTTTAGATATTGTAAATTTGATTTAAATAAATGAATGACGTATTTTAAAGTGCATTTTTAGCTTTTAATGCTTTTAATAATTGCTTTTAATAATTTAAATGTACACATTTTTTTTTTTTTTTTTTTTAATCTCAATTTAAAAGATTGTGTTTCACTATAATTTTTCAATACATGGAATCTTTTAAAAAAGTATATTTACTTGTAAATAAAATTCTAATCTTTAGAAAAAGTGTGGATCACATTTTTAACACGTTCCAACAAATTTTTAAAGTGTTTGAGTTCAGTTAATCTGGCTGTATGCTCTTTCATTTCCATAAATATTTTTTAAAATTTTGTAAAACAGTTTCAAAATATATAATCGTAAAATCGTAAATAGTTAACTAAATATTTTTCTTCAACATTAGAAAGTGTTGAAAATGCATCACTCAACAGAAAATTGCACTTCAAGCAATTTCCTGTAATGATAATGAATCCGAATATTTTTATGTCGACCTGAAAATGAATCATTTTTTTAAAATTACATTATTTTCTATAGAAAACTCAGGCTTTTTGCATCTATAAAATGTAAGGTTATTTCATATGTTTAGGGCAGTAAAGAAATTTTCAAATCGACTCATGAATACGTCTCTAAGACATAATGTATCCGAACTATTTTGTTAGTCCTCGGAAAGAAAATAATTGTAGTAAATGTACAACTTTTAATGCTTAAACATTCAACAACATTTAAAAGCGGAAAAGTTTATCATTTAATTAATGTTTTTTACTTTGTGATTTTATGTCTCTTATTAAAAATAAATATCTAATTTCAAATTTTATTCAATAATGAGATTTAATTTTATTCAATACTAAGTTACAATAATGTTAAATTATATTAAATTCTACAGTATACATGAAAAGTATAACTAACATAAGATAGATTTTGTGGAGTGCTAAAAATATTTATAAAAAGGAAAACGCGGACGGTCAGATAGAAAATCTGAAGTCTTACACACTATTACAATTTATTGGGAACTGTTAAAAAAAAGAACAAATGCCTCTAAACCATTTTTGAAAGAAAGAAAGAAAGAAAAATTATATCAAAAAGTGAAATTATTTTTCTTGAATTATTACATGCATAAACGAAAAAAAAAAAAAAAAAAAAAAGTAATAATAATAATAATAATAATAATAAATAAATAAATAAATAAATAAAATTCCAATTTATTCTAATTGCTTTCACACGTGTGTAATGCCGCTTCTAATTTATGACAACCAAACATTTCACAAGTATCCTAAACATTTTGCACACAAAGAGAAATCAATACTACGCTATACTTACATGAATATCATATCGAAAGCCTTAAATATCTCAAATGGGGCTTCACAATGAAAGGCTAAATGAGTGGCGGCTATTCTACTATTCTTCTCACGAACAGTGCACAAATAATCATTCTTTTATCAATTACACAAACATACATGACCGCAAAGACACATATATTTCAGAATAAGGAGAAATTCATTTTATCAACATTTATACGTATTAGATGATTTCTACACAATACTATTATAGTTTCAATACGAAATAAATAATAGTGCTAATAACTAGTGAAATAGTGTGTAATAATAATAGTACACTGAAAAAAAAATGGTTTCCCAAAAATGAGTAAAATTGTATCAAAATACCTTCGAAACAAATATAATTAAATTTGAAAATCCCATGTACTCATATTTGAGTATTTTGACATGCTCAAAAAAGGGATTGACCATCGTGAATCCCAATATCTTAATCATAGATTCTGATTGGTAATGTGATATTCTGCATACCAGTATTTATTTACAAACTTTTGTATCAATATTTCAATAATTAAAATTTCAATTACAGAAAATTTTCAACTTTTTTAATTGAAAAATAATTTTTTTTGTTAAATTGAAAAAAATAAATAAATAAATAAATAAACAATAAATTTTTTGTTTGTATTATATTGAAATATTGATAGAAAATTTTGTATAATTATTTTTTCACAAACTTTTATATTAATGCTTCAATAATTAAAATTTCAATTTTCTTAATTGAAAAATAAATTTTTTGATAAATAGAAAAATAAATATTTTTTTTGTTTCTATTATATCGAAATACTGATATAAACTTTATATAATTAAATTATTATTAAATATGCCTGTCGCATTTATGAAATCTCGAATGTTTTTAAATTGATAGCTGTTCAATTAAAAAATTATTATAAATATATTGAACTTAAGGAAATTCTTTTATAGAATTTCTACATATTTAAACAGTAAGAGTTCAAAAACAAATTTTATTTCCTTAAATCTTCAGAACTTCTACTTCATAGAAGTTTTATACTGGTGTGCGGAAGAATACATCACCAATCAGAATCTATGATTAAGATATTGGGTTTCACGATGGTCAATCCCATTTTTGAGCATGTCAGTATACTCTAAAATGAGTACATGGAATTTTCAAATTTTAGTATAATTGTTTCGGAGCTATTTTGACACAATTTTGCTCGTAAAATTAAATAATAGTATAATACATAACTGTGTTGTTCTATCAAAAATATGGGTGGATGATCTGGATAAAACTTAGTTAAAAATTCTACGATTGTGTATTAAAAAAAGTATCTCACAGAGAATTACATATTGCCCAAACTCGTTTTGGTTAAGATATACATATTATTAATCTACCATATTATTTTATAAGATAATTACAAAGATCTAAAACAGCGAGATATTAGATTAAGAAAGCATATTGATTAGATTATTATAATATTAAATTATTTAATATTGAAATGATATATAATTTCACATATAAACATCATATATTTTTAAGCATGCTAAGATTAAATATGAAGAAAGAAAAGTAACGAACAAAAATAAGCAAATGCTAAACAGTTAAATACATTTATGTGTTGTCAAATAAATCGTTTAAAGAAAGCTCAAAATAAAGGAAAAAACTATTAAGAACTTATTTAACTATATCAAAGTAAAATTCCCTGAAATCTTTATAACATAACTATATTATCTTAAATGTCCAGTAATAATAAGTTTAAGGAAACAAATCTAATTTCCAGACTTCATTCTGTGCCATTTATTGTTACAGAATTCCATTTCCAAAATAACTTCGTTGTTTACTTATCACATTTGTATTTATTTCAAGCTAGTATTAAAATGTCAGCGGAGATTTGGTAAACGATTTGATTGAAATAATGCAGTTTTGTTGTTAAGAAGGGACTCTTTTGCGTAATTAATAAGGATAAGTACGCGTCTTAACAATCTTGTTAATCTAAAGAAAAATATAAATGAAGGGCTGATTTTCGGGTGTTAAAAACGGGAAAAAAATTCTAAAAAGGATTAAACTCTATAATAGATTTTGCTCCACTAAAATTGAAAATCTTTTTTTTTTTTTTTTTTTTTTTTTTTTTTGTATATGGGGATATGATTCATTTAATTAAGAAAAAGTTTGTCAATTTTACAGATATTATAAAAAAAAATTACTTTAAAACACGTATAAAACGATACATTTTACAGATACTTACCATTTTAAAGAATCAAAAGCGTAATTACAAAACGAGGATAGTAATATATCTAGATCTCTCAAAGAAAACTTCGTTAAAAAAAATAAAATCGTAAGAACTAAAATTTATATTTACTTCAAGACATGTATTTAATTTACTGAAATACCATCGGTTAACTTTTTTTAAGTTCAGGCAATATTACAGTTTTAGTTCCTACAGAAAGAAACGAAACGACTTGATTGAAAATCAAGATACTATTGGCAATGAAAAAAAAATCCTTTTGGCTTTATTTGACTTAACTCAAAAGTTTCCTGATAAGAAAATTAAAATCATCTTCAGGTATAATGAAATCTTTTTTGAAGTATAATGAAATGTTAAATTATATTTTAAGTTGTAAATACTATAATGGAAATAATACACGAGCTAAAAACTAAAGCAACACGAATGAAATGTAAACTATTTATTAACATTACAAAATTTAGTTCCAAGAAAAATCATGTAGGAAAATAGTTTATGAACACTTCCAAATTATACGTATCCGTTGCTTTGTTTGACTTTATGTACTTTACCTACGTGACGATAAAACGGTTAGACAAGATGACAGAAAAACAAATTTAATTCACTCTTAAACATTGTTGGAAAATTTTAAAGGCACTTAACATAAGCGAAAATGCAAATACAAGAATTTCTAATTATAACCCTTAATATATCTGAATATTTCAATACAGATACATTAAATCCCTGTAACTCTTAATTCTAAACATACTACATTCTACAGATAGCATTTTATTTTAGTATATGAATAATAAATGTCAATTTAATTATGATTTGTACAATGCAAAGTTATTTAAATATGATTTATAAAATGCCTCACATAAAACGCAATGCATTAGCATTCTTTTGGATATCCCTGTACATAAACCAGTTGTGCATTTTATACCATTTTAAAACACGCCATAGTGAACTTGAATAACATGTTTAATTTTGAAGAAGTTCTATAAATATTTACGTACGGTAGAGCGCACTGACGACAAATAGAGAAAAAGACAGACTAATTCAAATCATAATCTTACACAATATTAAAAAAGTGCAAACGGAAATTCAAACGTTGCTATTTCAATTATAGCCCTTAATGTACCTGAATATTTTTGCGCTGTCCTGTAAATCTTGATACTAATCATACTTTATTGTATCGAAAAAAATTGTTCTAATGAATAATAACTTACACTTTCATTATGATTTGTTCAAAATAAAGGAATTAAAATAAGGTTTATAGAAATACTTCTCATAGAAGGCAATGCATTTTAATTCTTTCGGGTGTCCTGTCTTTGTAAACAGACCAGTGGAGTATTTATTCAAAATTTTCAATAGGAAACATCCCATAGGGAACTTTAATATCATATCAGCTTCAAGGCAATCTATAAATATTTATGGGAGTTGGAGCACAGACAGACGTACGGAAAGTTAAATCGATGTCATAAATACTTTTTACTTTGTTGGATAGAGTTAAAAAGAAAAAAAAAGAGAAGGAAATTCCTGTTTGAAACAAATTATAAATTAAATATTTGACAAATGTAATGCTTTGACTACAGTTCATAAGACAAAATTTATAAAGGATGAGTACTATAGTAAGTAAAACACAAGGAATCGCAAAGATTTAAATTTAATGTCTAAACTCCTCTAGAAACAACTATAATTTAAAAAACAATCCAAAGGTACATTATAGATAGTTTTATAGTTGTTTTGTTTATTACCTTTGTAAAACAATCTAATGACATCTCACAATTAACCTGGAATATTCTCAATACTTTCCTATATTTTCTAAAATTTTCGAAATAAGTTATTCACGTCAAATTTATAGGGGAAAAAAAACAGCAGGAATTAATTTGGAAAATATTTAAGCATTATTATTTAATAAATGTAATACCACAAGTAAAATTTATTTTGTTAAATATCAAATATTGGGGAAAATAAGTATGTCATTTAGCAATACTTATTTAAATATTGCACTCAATAGAAAAAAATAATGTTCTTAATCTTATTCAATTATTAGTTGTAGTTCAGAAATTGATAATAAGAGCGGGAGTTAGTTAATTTTCAGGGGTTATGTAACAGCTTGTCTCCGAAGGCGGATTATGTTTAATGAACTAAAGTTTGAATACGTTAATATTATATAAACGATGTTATTTAATGAAACATTTTTATCTAAAAATAAGCATTTTATAATATATTATTTAATTAGTTTGCTGTTTTTTCTAAGTCTAATAAATCATTGTTTTATCTTTACTTTCTCTTTTAAGTTGCATAATGTCATAAAAATTACATCGGTGTGACACCCAGCGATATATATTGATATTTATAGAAACTATAATTTTTCGAACATGTAGGAGAGGTCTCTCGACATTCGTAAAAACAACGTTATTTTGAAGACTTCTAGACATTTCACATCGACATTGTGAGTCTAGCGTTGGTAAAGTTTAACTGTGAAATGAGCGTGCCGTTTTTATGAAAGCTATTCACGTATTTATATCTACTCTACTTCAAGTTAAGTATATAACTCAAATAGGAGTATAAAACATTAGATTGTTGAAGAAAAAATTGTCAAATTTCACACTTGATTTATTATGTTATCGAAAATCCCCCCCCCTCCACCGGAAAAAAAAGAAAGTCTTAGAAGATACAAACTATTATATACATATAAGGGAACAGTGGGGAACAGTCGGGTAAAATAGAATATAGTTATAACTGACCTGTACGAAGCTACAACTTATCGGAACCATGTCAAACGTCTTCACAGGGCGTCAAATATGAAGGTAGTTCACTTTGTGTCAGTGAGAAAAGCAGTTTTTGTATCAAATGACTTCTTTAGTTTATAAAGATTCAGACTTTTTTAGAGATAAGTATTATGAATACGGTAATCTATTTACGAAGAAGTACAATGAGTGAAAACCTAGTGTCATTTACGGTAGGGAAGTTCAATTAGTAATCTGATTCCCATGAACTTATTTCTACCAACAGTTGTTTGTGGTTGATTTCTTCTCCAAGATTGACGATTCAGGTAATATGGATTACCAACTCTTCCATATTGTTTGTTTCTTTTGTAAAACTTCAATGCTGATACTTTTTTCAATGCTTTTTTTTTTTTCTATAATTTCAAAATTGTTTATTGCAATTATTCACGATTTTTTGTAAAAATACTATCCTATTTTTTATTATCCTTTAACCCTATCCGACCCAGGTCGTTCAATCGTGCGGGTTAGACATTCACGACAACCACTTACAGTTTTGCATCTGGAACAGTCGTATATAATAAAATCAGGAAATGAGTGATCGATCTAATTAGCAGAAAGCGTAAAGTACACTTTTTAATCAACAAATGTCGGTTATAGTCCGTATTTTTCTTTCAGTTTGCAAAAACAGAAGAATATAATGTTTTAAGGTAAAAATGTTTCAGGTCGGAAAGGGTTATGGAAATGGGTATTTCAGATTCCCCTTCATAACTTTTCCATATTACCAGCTTGTTCCATCTTACACGAAATAAACTTTCTTCTTTAATTAAAAATTTTGCATGTAAACTCTATTTTTTATAATATAAAACCATCAAAACACATTAACACTTGAAAGTTTGCAATAGTCGAATCGATAGAGATCTAAAATACTGCATATTATTACGGTTATCAAATACGAGGGTTGTAAATTAAATAGTGGCAACTTAACCTTGAAACTCGCAGAAGGGCTGGCATGCGCAAATAGGATATGGGAGAGGTGAGGTGGCGCTGTTGTCGATGTGTAGAGTGCAAAAATCAGTCGATCTGCTAAGAAGGATATTTGTTGTGTGGCGTTAAAGTGAGGAGTTTCATTTCCATCGCTCTAAAGCATGCTTGTTGTTGCAAATCCGCAGTCTCATTCCGACCCGAACGAAATGCTTGAACCCGTCGTGCTACTATCCTATACGGTAAAGCATTTGTGCCACAGGCTCCCACTAATTCTCGATAGCATTCTGTTGCAGTTTTGCCACGGGCAACGTCGATTTTAAGCCACGACCGCTGATCACCTTTTGAAAACATGCTTTAGAGCGATGGAAACAAAACTCCTCACTTTAACGCCACACAACAACTACCCTTCTTAACAGATAGCCTGTTTTTTGCACTCTACACATCGACAACAGCGCCAGCTCACCGCTCCCATATCCTATTTGCGCATGCCCGCCCTTCTGCGAGTTTCAAGGTTAAGTTGCCACTATTTAATTTACAACCCTCGTATAAATGTTATTCCATATTCACGTACTTTCCCCTATATAATATATTATTTTTATGTAATAAGGGACAGTATTACGTTTTCATATTGGCTAATATTAGTGTGCTACCTGGGACATATTTACTTTTATTAGAAAATAACTGCGTTGAAACTAAAAAAAGAAAACAAAAAAGAAAAATCTACTGTCAGATTCAGTTCTAGAAATCAGATAAGATCTGGGTAATGTCGGAAACAAAGTAGATCTAGAGATAATCAGAGAATTACCTCTTATTTTTAACACTGCGCACGTTTGTTCGTAGAATTGTACTATACCACAAAAGTTTATTTGCGAATGGATTGCGTTTAAAAAGTTGAATATCGAAAGCACAAATATAGAGAGAAAATTAGAGAATCACTGTATGAATAACGTTTTCTTCTTATAACTAATTGAGCAATTTATTAAGGTTTATTCGTTTAAAGTAACAAACATTAGAATTCTGTTTTGTACATAAATTGGGATTAAAAGTTTTGCTAAGGAGAAAAGTGATCTTTATAGCAGAAAAACAGAATGAAAAAATGAATAATTAAGGAATATCCTTTAAATAAAAACAAATATTTCTTCTCAGATATTAATATAAAAATCCCACAGAAATTATTTATAAAATACTAGATAAATTCACGAAAAAGACAAATTTCTGCAAAAATTAATAATGCAAATATGTTTTCGGTGCGTAGTGTAAGGATTAAGGCCGATTATATTCAAGTGAGACCTATGCCGAGGTGAGTTGCCCTCCTTGGTGGATCTTTCTATCGAGTCCTAGCCAGTATTTACTCGCGTTTTGGAGAAAACCATGGAAAATTTAAGCCGACAAGCTGTACCAGTGTTCGAATTCGGTACCTTTGGTCTATCAACTTCGACAACAGAGGAAAGAAAATATGTTAAAAAAAAAAAAAAAAAAGATTTAAAGTTATTACTTTTATCTAAAACAGCATTTGAATAGACTTAAATTTGTAAGAATCAATGTTGTCTTTTGATAATTCTATTTTACTACTTCTTATTCACACCTCGTTTAATGTAAGTCCATTAAAAGACGTATAAACTGTATTTATGCATAATATGGAAATAAGGAATGCCGTATCAAAAATTTACTGTAAAAACATTCTTAAATTTAAAGAACAGCTTATCACACATTAATCTATTATAGTGAATTATAATTAAGTGTTGAAAAGGGGGCAGTACGAATAAATTTCGTGGTATTTTTATCACGGATTATTGCCGAGATGGTATTTATTAAAGTTACTGGTAAGAATAACTGCATAAAAGTACTATAAATGATCTCAAATTAATGGTTCATTGGAACTCTAATCGGAGTCTTATCTCAATACGCCCAGATACATTAGATGTATGATTGCAATCATTACTGTCGTCTTACAAATCATAAAACATTTATATATACTGACTCGTGTGCATTTAACTTGAAACGTGTGTGGGTTGAGGTCTTTGATAATTGCTAGTTTTAATCTCTCACTTTGTTTCGCAGCGCTGAACTAATTAGAATGGGCAGACACAAAAGTATTTAAGTGCATCTGCACCACCCAAAAGAATATTTTTCTTCTTGGTTGTCTCATTTGTCATCAACAAAATAATATAACTTAAAATCTATTTTATTGAAATAGTATAATTTTGTTTTAAGACGTGGAATATTAATATTTATAAATTACGCATATATTTCCCCCTTTGTATCTAAAATAAACGTGTCTGAAAAGAATATTCAGTAATATTTAAAGTTATGATATACATTTTTATACGTTGCACTCTTTGAACTCTTTTAAATAATCATATTCATCTCGATAATAAATTTATCTAGCTTTTACGGCATCTTTTTAACTTAAAGTATAACAACATTTTCAGATAAAAAAAATAATTACAAAATAATTATATTAAAACTTGTATTAAAAGAATCAGTGGTATTGAATGTATTTAAGATGATATTATAAGATGATGTATTAAAAAAATAAGATTGTTAAGACAAAAATCATAGTGCCTATTCGACAGAAAACGCTAATAAATACTTATTTTATAAGTTATCTGAAAAAGGGAACGGAACTTCCTTAAGTTAATGATAAGGATTTTTTTCTACAAATAGTTGATAGAAAAAATGATTGAAGGTTTTATTTCTTAATTTATATTAACATTTTTAGATGTATGGGTAAAAATATGACAATGATATGTATTAGAACAATCAGTATGCGATACAATAAATGTATGAGAACACATTTTTACCATTCAAATAACGTATATTTATTTTTATCTTTTTGAATGCGCAATTTCACACAAACCGAGCTGCGTACGCAAAAATCTCAAAACATTGCGCATTAAAGCAGTAGTTCCATATAAAGGCGAAATTATCCAATCCAGAATACATATTCTTATTAATTAATATCTAAAAAATAAATAGTTTTATTTTATACATTAAAATAGTACTAGTTTATTTCATATAATAAATCCTAATAGAATATAAATTATATGTTTATTATATTACGTTTAAAAAGAAAATTTTCTGTACATTTTTATTAAATACCTCATAGAGTGTAATAAAACGAATTATTAAATCGAAAATGTATATAGGTATCATGTTATGACTTCCATATTATACAAACACAACAATTTTATTTGCTGCAATTATTAGTTTTTAAATTATTACAAACTCTAAAGGTAAATAAGTCAAATTTTCTGCAGTGCGCCTTTTTTTTTTTTTTTTTTTTTTTTTTTGTCGTCGCTTAGTGTATGTCTGTGATTCTCAACATGCATCGGTGATAGTTCGAATATATAAGAAAATTAAATATTTCGGGCATACACAAAGCGACTATATGAATGTTGACATTCACCGGCGAATGTCGACATTCTCCAGACTTTGGGCTTTCACGGTCACACACACACACACATTTATATATATATATCTATAAACAGATACAACAGGGGATTGAGAAGGGCCGCAGCCCCCTTAAGAAACGTACCTAGTTTTGTAGCGAGTTAATCATATATATAATTAATTAGTTAATTTAAATTATATATAGGTAATAAATAAAAATGATTTGAGTAGTGAGGGATGCAAATATTACGTTGAGGCTCCTGATCTGTAGATCCACTAGTCTATTAGCCAAGAGAGTTCAACTGCAAAGCATTGGCACTGAAGAGCACTATGAAGGAGATGTACCTCATCGAGATTATTTTCATTTTTTATTATAAATTTTTGTAATTAATTTTCAATGTTTCAAAAAATTCGTTTTGATTAAATTTGAATTTTCAAATTTCATTTTTTGCGTTTTTAATACAGAACTCTTTCAGTTTGAACCTCTGTTGTAAATTATGATGTCATTATTTCTTATCCGTTTGATTTTTCCATTGAAACTCGAGCAGTTTTTCGTATTTATTTAAATTGTATTTCATGTTGCTTGCACGAAAGTAAACGTTTTTTTTTTTTTTTAATTCAGAAATGAGCTTAAAAACATGGCTTTTTTGGGTAAGTAATAAAATAAAATAATAAATATATAAATAAATTACTTGTAAATTTATTCGATTTGAATTTATTAATATTATAAAATTATTTATGTTCATTATAATCATTTAAAATTTTAGCATTACCTCTAATTTAGCTAAGTGTTTTATTGCGGGGGTTGTGAATGAAATCTGCGAAATTATGAAGTAGGAAACGAAAATCAATTGACAAAATATAAATTCAAATCGAATATCTACAAACATTCTATTCTTAATTACTTAATCTAAACATAAGCTGAAATTAATGGGAATACTAAACAGAGAAAAATTAAAAACACCTAAAGAAAAAAACTATATAACAATCGAAATAATTTAATTAAGATCAGAAAATATTTTATACTTGTGGTAAAATTGGAATGCAGTTATTGATTATGTTATTGTTTCGAAGAAAACTAATCACATTAGGTTATATGTAATTAAATATGGTTATTTCAGCATTTAAACACTAACGTTTGAGTAATCGCAAATTACGTTACGATTTTTTTTTTTTTTTTTTTTTTTTAGTGTTTAATAAAAGGTTTGATATTGTAACGGAAGTAAGATATTGTGATATTTATATTCTTATACCTACATAATAAGTATCCTCTCGCATAAATAATTACCCTATTACGCATAAACATTCTTCAGGCAAACTAATGTTAAATAGTACAAATAAGCATCTTAATTCATTATATATATGTTTTAAGATTTACAATTCATATGTTACGTTATGGTTTGATTCATGACTTTCCTCAAATATTATTGAAAAGTTGCTAAAGCTATGCGATTCATAAGCTATGAGGCAATTTGTATCCGGAAAAAGAAACACGACCTTTATGTTTGGTTATAAAATCAGATTTTTGCGATCCTAAAGCATTGCTTGATGTTAATAATGCTTAAAACTGTAAATATTTATTTTTACAATATTGCTTAATTGTCATCAGAAATGTAAAGTGAGTAATCAGTAAATATTCCAGCACTAACCCATGCATTTCTTATTATTCCTTAATGACTGGAAACAATGGAGAAAACAATGCTTTAAGTGTACGAAATAGCAAACTGGGCCTATGTCGAGGGCTGCTAATTCCAGTAAAGTGCATTTCCCTTGTTTAATGACTCCGGATACAGATTAGATTAAATAGGGTTAACACCAATTAAATTTTTTATAAACTAAAGCAAATACAAAAGTGCAAATTCTTTTACGAAAATCAGTTTCAAGTTAATAGATTTTAGGCGATTATGTGTGACAATAGAAAACTCAAGAAATCCTGCGTTTAGATTTCTTTCCTTAGTTTAAACAAATTAACCGGAGAAATGCGGGTTGGTGCCTGCCAAACATTCTTTAAGTCCGGTTTCCATCTGCGCTCATTCGGCGGCTTCTATTCAGAATCCTTTGATGTGTTGAGCCGAGCTCACCGGAGCTCAAAGCCTTCGAACGGGCTGTTTCTAACCCCCTGCTGAGATAATTGTAGGGGCCCGGGGTAGATATCTTTGTCAATTTTGCATGCTTTCCTTTGAGTTAACTGCGCGATCTGATAAGAAAGGGCTACAACTGATGACAAGACATTTGGCTCTTTGTGTCGGAAGCGTGATTAATGACGTTTTGAGCGTTGATCTTGAGCTAAAGTGGATACTGGCTTTTAGAAATGTTGCGAGCAGCACTAAACATGCAACATACTTAATTTACTCTGCTATATCCAGTTACTACGGAGCCCTACCAATGGCTCAAAAATTCTGTTCTTTAAGCTGGTAAACTAGAAGTGACCGGTTTGACACACGTCGATCTGGTTGGCATAGCCATACAGAGTTTTCGGCGGCTTACTACGAAAATCGTGTCAATACAGATTAGGATTCCTTAGAAAGACCCCCTACGCAGAGTATCTCACAGAAGTCTAAGATCCTCATGATGTAGTCAGACTTAACCGCTACGCTACATCACACCACCACGAGTGATTTTGGGCAAGAGATTTAAATCACGACGATTTCGAAGTCCGAGTCAAAGTAAATCTTCCTTATTAGACGATACGTAAAATTCTAGTAATACTGCCTACAGAAATCCTAATCATATTAGTGCGTTTATTTTTCACCAGCGCGCCTCATATATATATATTTATTTAAAAAGTTATGCAGTACTTTTGTTTGGTGGTTCTATAGCTCCTACACTGTCAGGATGTATATCTTTGTTTATACAACAGACAAAGTGTTGCAGTCGTCGCTTGACCAATCACCAGTACTTAGATAATACTGGAAACCGTTAAATTAAAAAATGAATCGGGGTTTACAAAGGAAAAAAAAAAAAAAAATCTAGTTATAGTTTAAATTTAAGGTTGTACGAAGAATGTTCACACAGATTAAAAGGAAAGTTCACTTGAAACCTAAATTACCCCAAAGTTATTTTTTTATAGTTAAATGATTTCACAAAGTACCCCTTTAATCGGTGCGTTTATGTAGTTTTATAACATGTTAATCTTATGAATGAAAGTTTTCTGAAACGATTAAAGGAACTTCTGATTTAATGAATGCTGCTAGAGATAGCGACGTCATGGGTAGAATGGAATTAACTACAAGCTAAATTGCCAAGGTCTCCGTTTTAATAAGAGTCAATGAAGCGAGAAATATCTGAATGAGAAGACACCTACGCTACATCAAAAAAAGCTGGAACTCTTCTAAGAAATTGCGGCATTCATAAAGTAACATATTTTCTGTTGATAAAAATCAGAATAATACAGTTTTGAAAAAATAAAACGTTATTTAATTATTTTATTGGCAAATTTAGATAATTTAGATTTAAATAAAAATTGCAAGCTCCTTTTCCCTTAATCTCCCCTAAAGTTATAAATTTCTAATATATATGCAGTGTGCTGCAAAGGAATAGCAAAAGAAATTTATATTATTTCAGACAAATTTTAATTACAGAATTTATTTTAAATTGGTATGGTATATACTGTTTCATTTCAGCAATGTGAATGTAAAATTAATCGATCTTCCCCACGGCTTTAAATTATGTGTATATAGATTTTTGTGCCCTTTAAGACTTAATATGTTTTTTCTTATACACACGAAAAAAATATAAAAATCGCATTTATATTAAATTGCAAGTGTGTTGTATACACACACGCTTGGAATCTTGGAAACCTCTGGACGGCTCTACCTACATGGACTAGGCCAAGTTTAACGGGCTTGATGCCTTCCAAAGAAGAATCTTACTAAGAGGTCCTAGCCCATATTTCATTGACAACTACGGAAAACTTAGCCAGGCTGGTCAGGGCAAATTAGCAGTGAATCCAAAACTCGCCTGCCAGTTTCGAGAACAGGATCTCTCTCTGTCAGTGTTGGGGCTAATTTTAAGCCAAGAATCTAAATTATTATTTATATCATACTACGGAGCATGTGCTGCGATCGAGAAATGTTAAGAATACTATGTCCGTTTCAAGACAGAACACCCATTAAATTTTAATATACCAAATGCTTATAAGTAGTTATAACAGACTGTTTGAAAGGGAATGCATGGAAGTTTTGAAAGAAACTGAATAAAATCTATTGTTAAAATAAATACGTAATGTCAAATATATAGATTATTTCTTAAAAAACATTCATGTTTAGTGCTCTGGTCTTCAGTTTCCAGGTTCAGGCATGCATTTTCTTATTGGTTGAAATTCACTTTAGTCATATGCCTTGGCCTAATGAGCCTTAATGCACAAAATATAACTACTCAGTGACATTCTTAAACCTTTTACGGGCAAAGAATATATCGATATTAATAACTTTTGCCAAATGAATTAAGGCGACAGAGGTGTTAATGTTTGGGTAAAAGAATAAAGCTTTTGATTCGTTTATTGATATTTCTATTAATTTCTAAATTATTTTATTTAATATAACAGGTGAATATTCTAAATCTTATTTCACACATGTATTGCATAATTTGTTAGAATAAATATTTAGGAATGTTTCATACTGCAAACCTATTATAGAATTTCTTTATTAAAAGTTCCCACTTCCATTATATTTTATTTTGTTAAATCACGTAGATTAATATTTTTCCTTCTAAAAAAGCATTATTTAGATAAGAGATTGAGTTGCTTCTTGTTGTTGCAATTTTCCCAAACATGAGTGTATTAATGAATATGCATACCTGTAGAAATACTTATCATAATGATTTGGTATAAGCAGTATTATGTAAGTAATAGAGGTAATGTAACATTACACAGCAAAGTACTTCACTTACATATTGCATCTTGGCAAGAAATGTGTCGCAAATGAAAAATTCTGTGTTTAAAAAAAAAAAAAAAAAAAAAAAAAATCAACTTAAAGAATACAATAAAACTGACATAACTGCTTCTCAGAAGGATAAATTGCGAGGTAGAGATGAGATTCTCTTTGTGCACGTAGAGTCACTTCATACACATTTTTTAATTCCATAAATAAGAAGTTTAATTGTTTGACTTGAGTCACTTTTCTTGCCATGGCACGATGTGTGAATTACGTAATACAGTTACGCAACTCACAAACAACCTAAGCCCACAGAATGCACAAAACAACTTCTAATTACCGTTGGCTAAAATGACTAGCGCTATGCAGTTGCTAAAACTATATTCCCTACCACCAAATGATAGAGATAATTTCTGTTGTGCTATTCCAATAATACTAATTGTAACTTTATTGTAACTTTCTTCTGGCGTACGCACATACTACCATCGAACACTAAAACGTACGTTTGTATGTCACTGGTGCGAAAGGTATTGCTCTTTTTAAGAGTACAAACTGTGCTCTTATAACAATATTTTGTCCTTTTTTACACTCTTATTTTAAAGAAATCTCAACAAAAAGTTAACAAGTGAAGGATTTGAGAAACCTCCCAAGAGGATGAAAACTGAATTTGTACTCTTAGTAACTTTTCAATCATCATGTACTTTTTTTGTTGTCAACACTTTCAGTGCAGTTTATGTTTTAGGAAGATCATTCGGGAATAAAACGTGGTAAGAGAAGAAGATCAAAGTTCCGAAATAATAAAAAATAGTGGCATCTTGAGACATAGTCGAGTCAGAATTGTTACATTTTGACAGAACAATGAAGTTTCACAAGTAAAAGAAGAATTTAACAAAATAATGTGTTGAGATATATTTTTTCTCCCAAGATAGTTAATAGATGAAATTGTTGAAACTGTTATAAACGAAATATAAGATTTTTTTTTTTTTTTTTTTTTTTTTTTTAAACACAATAAAATTGAAATGATGATTTTCATCCTAACACTAATTTAAGTATTGGATACATTTTTTAAAATCAAATAAACTGATAACGGAAAGTGGATATTTTTAGTATAAATTTTACTAAATATATATATATATATATATATATATATATATATATATATATATATATATATGCGCTTTTATTGTACCAAAAATGATTCTAATAAAATAGCGAATAGTCTTATACCATTAATTATTGTTTACCTCCTTTTTATATTAGAAAAATTTCGTTTGAATAGAAATGAAATTTGAGCAATTTTATTTGACTAATAGGTATTGTTTCATTTATTTCATAGAATCAGTTTTTGTCTTTTCAGTAAGTAAATTTTAATTGAAACAAACATTGTAGTCTACTTACGATATATATTTTTTTCTGTACGTTACAGTACATTAAATAAAAAGGGAAATAGTAACTCTACATACTATGCATTTACTTTTTTCTTAGAGGGGGAGGGGAGGGGTAATTTACGAAGATGGTTAAAACTTTTCGACAAATATACTCTCAAATTAAAATTGAAAACTTTGCAAATGAATTTAAAGGGATTTTTGGGGTTATCGTTATCTATATAAGCATGAGATATAAGAAGATATTACATACATTGGTGATTAGCTATACTTGAATTCTCGAAATAAAATTGTTGCATAGTCCATCACTTTTACGAATAACTTTCGTTTACTATATTTTCACAGGAAAAAAATAATGTTTTAGATATTTCTATTAAAGTTTATTACGTTAAATATCAAAAGTTATTCGTTCTTGTATTTCACAGATAAAACTAATTTTTTGAAATGTTATAGTGCTTAATTTAGGGAAACAATCGTATGTCCTCTGTCACTTAACAATTTCTAGTTATATAGGATCTATGAGGATATTTTATCTTATGTTTCGCTTTTTTTTTTCTTTTTTTTTTTGAATGCTTTCAATATTAGTAAGACAAAAATAACTATCACTTAGGTGATTATTTTTGTTGTGGCAAAAATGAAACGGCAAACAGTACTTTTACGGTCTCAACAAACTTTTACGGCAAACTCGGCGAACTTTTACGGTCTCAACAAGGTGCAAGAAGTAACGTTATTGCTTTGCTGCCTGCGTATGTTTCTTTCTTAGAGTCATTCCATCTCAATTCAGGCAGGCAAAATGTCTAAGATGACTATCATAGATTATTAAAAAATAAATAAATAAAAATAGCGGATTAACAACTACATAAAAGTCAAAATATCCTTAAAAAAAAAAACAGTTTATTCCGAAGCTCAGCATAAAATAGAGCATTTGTGAAAAAATCAAAAAATGCTTTAATTCAAAATTCAACACTGTTTAAAAATTTTTTTAACTTATTCATTTTCCCCCTTTTTAGAAATAGCAGTTAAAATGAATTTAAGTTTAGTTTAGTTTCAAAAAGTGTGTCTTTTAGGAATGAAGAAAAGTTCTTTTTGCTACAGAATTCTTAATTTTACTGATTTTTTTTTTATAATAATACTTAAAAAAAAAAAAAAAAAAAAAAAAAAAAAAAAGTTTTGAAACTAAATAAGGTTAGAAATTTGAAGACCTTTTATGATTACTTCAAGGAAACTTTATTTTAAGCGTAGCATAAATGAAAATTTTCGAATCAAATTTTGCAATTTTTTAAAATAGCACCATATTGGAAGTATGATTAATCCAAAGTTTTATTTTTTATTTAATCTGAAAGTTTGTTAATTTAAATCCCTATATATGCTTAATAAATACAGTAAATTATATATATATATATATATGAATGATTGAAAAAATAATTCAGAATATATATATTTATTTACTGATAAGGCAAATACAGACTTTTCTACAGACAAAATTAAACTAAATTTAAATTCTGTTTAACAGCTTTTTTTGTATATAAAATCTATTTAATTAAGTTAAATATATAAATATATATTTTAACAATGCTCATAAAAAAAAAAAAATAAAAAAAAAAAGTTTCTCCCCACCCCCCCAAAAAAAAAAAAAAATAAAATAAAATAAAATAAAATAAAAATAAATAAAAATAAATAAATAAATAAATAAAATAAAAGCTTAATTTTGTGTGTTTAATATTTAGCATATTGCAAATAAAAGATTTTTTAAAAAATGAGAAAAATCCTTTTGGTATATTTTGTATCTCACTTAATTTTTATTGCTCATTTTTTTTTTTTTTTTCGCAAAATGATCTACGATGGTGAGAAAACATGCCCTGCCTGAGGTGAGATGGAATCATTCTACTGTTTACCATTTTCTATATGATGGTAAACATTTTTTGGAGAATTGCCTCCTGTTCTGCAGCTTAAGCCGCTATTTCAATTGTTACACTGTAATTTAAGGCTAAATACATTTTAACTATTCTTTGCACGAGTACTCTAGATCCTGTTAAAGTAAAACTTAATTTTCTTATGTCCTCAATAAAATTAGAAGAACTTTGAATTCCTAGACTTGTGAAAAACATACAATTAATGTTAATTATATATATTAAAAAACATAAAATCTTCTAAGCCCCTATGTCATTTTTTTTTTTCGCAAAATGATCTACGATGGTGAGAAAACATGCCCTGCCTGAGGTGAGATGGAATCATTCTACTGTTTACCATTTTCTATATGATGGTAAACATTTTTTGGAGAATTGCCTCCTGTTCTGCAGCTTAAGCCGCTATTTCAATTGTTACACTGTAATTTAAGGCTAAATACATTTTAACTATTCTTTGCACGAGTACTCTAGATCCTGTTAAAGTAAAACTTAATTTTCTTATGTCCTCAATAAAATTGGAAGAACTTTGAATTCCTAGACTTGTGAAAAACATACAATTAATGTTAATTATATATATTAAAAAACATAAAATCTTCTTATGTGTTTTAGGTGTTTAAGCTTCCTGTGTTTGCCTGTGCCTGTGTGTCCGAGCTTACTTTGCCCTGTGTGTTTAAGCTTCTATATATTTTAGGCACACATAACCAATCAATACACCGAAAAATCAGCTTTCTGAGATGAATTAGAAGAGAGTTACAATTAGAAACGTGTTCTTCACCCCTCAACCCCAAGAGGAGGAGTAAAGGGGGACACTTCGCAAAATCCCTTCATAATGCGTGTTGGGTAAACATGCATGTTGGGCCCACACATGTACCAAAAAGTTGTTGTCATGAGATGATTTGGGACGAAGCTACGCTTGAAAAACTTTTTGCCCCCCCCCCTCCCCCACAGAGGGCAAAGGGGGGAATTTCACGAAATCCCGTCACAGTTGGTGTTTCATGAAAATAATCAACCCACAAGACAAATTTCATGAATACAGGTCCCACAGATTCTTCCAGGAAAAATTTAACGTAAAAAGTGGGCTCAAACAAAAATTCGAAAATAGACACATTTCTATTTATTATTTATTTATTTGTATTTGAGTCTAGCCTCCCCCCCCCCCATGAGCAATTTCTTCACCGTAAAGCAATTTGAAGCCGAGTTATGCTCTCGAACCAGTTTTTGCCGTCCGCCTCCACCAGGGAGAAAGTGCGGAATTCGGCAAAACACCATTTTAACGTGTGTTATTTAAGGCTCTAGAACCAAGCTTCACACCAAAATTTATGACCCAGTCCCACACAGAATCGCCATAGTAATATTGACTCAGTGGTGGATATACTCTTTTATTCGTATAGATGAAGGATACTGTAAAATCACGTTTTGCTCTCCCCCCCCCCTCCTTGTTGGGCGAATTTCTAAAATTCCAGAAATTAGTTTTTAGTTATTTGTGTTTTCTGTATTGAAAGCAAAAATCTTACGGATATTTGTTTCTTACTTTGAGATATGAAAGATTATGTGAAATCACCTTTTGGCTCAAGTGAAAACACATTTTGCCCCCCCCCCCCCTCCCTTGGGGGCCGAATACCTAAAATTCCAGAAATGTATTTTGGTATTCGTGTTTCTTATATTTTAAAGTAAAAATTGCACGGATATCTTTTATATATATATATATATATATATATATATATATATATATATATATATATATATATATATATATATATATATATATATATATATAAAGGGTTATTTGAAATCACGTGTTGCACAAATGAAATCACATTTTGCCCCCTCCTCCCCCCTTGGGTATCGAATTTCTAAAATTCCAGAAATTGGTTTTTAATTTATTTATTTTAGCTATATTTTAAGCAAAAATCTTAATTAAGCAAAAATCTTAAATTGTGTTAAATCACGATTGTGTATATGAAATCATATTTTGCCCCTCCCATCCCCTCTTCTTGGACGTCGAATTTCTAAAATTCCAGAAATTAGTTTTTAGGTATTTGTGTTAGCTAAATTTAAAGACAAAATTTTACGGATATCTGTTTTTTTCATTGAGATATAATGGTCTTTGTGTAATCACATTTTATTCCCTCTGCCACCTCTCCTGTTTGGGGGGAGGGGGTGTCTTAGTGGGTGTCAACGTCACAGAAGGAATATTTTCACCATGTTGGCTGCTTTTAGACGTAGGGGTTTGGGCTGCGATGATGAATCGATCACTAACTCACTCACTCAGTATATACATAGATAATTATTAAAATATAATTAAACTCAATGAATGTTACTGAGGGAGCGAAGAATTTAAGTGGATAATTTCTTTAGAAACTATAATGCTTCTAACTGTGAAGAAATAGTAGAGAATATGCTCACTACTTTTCGTGCACTTGATTGTAACGTGAGTATAAAATTACACTACCTGCACAGAACTTTGACCGATTTCCACATTGTTGAAAGTATGATTTTTTTTGGCATATAATGTGGATAAGCTACAAAAACTACAGCTGATGGGGCAAAACTGATAAAATTTTTTGAATCATCGATCCAAATATAGCCAGAAAGAGGAACACTGTAGATCAATAATCATTGTAACACAAATACTGTTTTGTACATAAATAATATTCATTGAAAAGTTGTATAGTAGAAACCATTATCACCAAATAATTGTCTGAAAATAAGAAATTCAAAGATAATTTATTTTTGTAATGTGAGGGATCTGTATTATTTATTATTATTATTTTCATTGTACTTAAAATCTGTACGTAAATTTTTGTTGAATTTGAATTTTAAAAGAACGTGTTTTGAAATTCTTTCACTCAGAGAAAAGTACTATTGAATCAATAAAAATCTGCTGTGTAAAACAAATATTTTTGTTTAAATCTGTCCAAATAAAAATTTTGGTTAGATTAACAAAAATATTTTGTTTTCCTTACAAAAAATTGTTTTTTACTTAAAAATATAAAAATATTAAGGTAAAGATAAAATATTTTTAATAGTACATTCCTGCTCAAAATTTTAGCAAGATTTGCAAACGACCAGTTTTTCTCAATTTAAAAACTTCTCTCTCCATGAAATGTTTTGAAACATTGGGTATTTAAAGAACTGGATCTTCTCATGTTTTTCAGTGAAGATTGGTTTAAGACAACATTTAGGGGGCCGGTAACAAATTGAGCAAAATTAGTAATGTTTATGATTGACCCTATATTGGTAAGTGAACGAAATAATCTGTAATTTTAGGATGCTAATATACACCCAGTACAATTTGTGATCTCATCCAAACTGAAAACATCTGTTAAATCGTTACCAAGCGATTGATACGCCACCACTCTCCAGTAATTACTGTCGAACTGCGGCGGCGTGGACTGCTGCACACCAACATGTCATTCAATCACAGTTCGATTCAAAGCCTAGACGGATAAGTGTTATTAATGCTTCTTTGCCTACAATTTTTATGCTCAGTAATGTTTTTTGTGTTGTCATAACAAAATTGACTTTTTAACTTTTGATAAAAAATTGGCTTAAAATAACAAAATAAGCTTAACAAAACGATTTTTGTAATTTTAATCAAATACTTTTTAGGATGTAGTTTGTATTTTAGTTGTTTCAACGAGTTTTTAATTTATATTGTCTTTTTATTTTTTAGATTTTTATGGATGATAAATTATACGATAATTTTATGATAATAAAAATTATAAGCCCCGCATTAATATATATATATATATATATATATTTAATATTTGGATATTTTTTGTATCTCATTTAACTAAAATTTTCATATTTTAAAATAAATAACATTTGGTTTAAGTTCATCTTAAGGTCATGTTTAGCTTAGGTCACATTAAAATACTACATAATACCTAAGCACATAAAGTAGTCTTGTCATATTAACAAACTCAGAGAATTTTTTTCCACAATTAAACAAGACATTAATATACATACATACATACATACATACATACGTGTATATATATATATATATACACTAAAGTTTGACATTGTCAAAGTAATGGTGTTGATATAGATGGAAGATTTGGCGTGGGATTATAAACAAGGCAAATAACAACGTCTAGAACACCAAAAATAAATAACAGGAAAGGAGACAGCTGTTTCGGTAGCCTTTAGCGTACCGTCCTCCATGCACTGAAGACAGTACGCTATAGGCTATCGAAACAGCTGTCTGACTTCTTGTTATTTATTTTTGGCGTTCTAGACGTTGTTATTTGCTTTGTTTATAATGGTGTTGATGTTGTGGGTTAATACCAATTGAAAATACGAAGGACCTAAAAATTTGTATGCCTTCCACGGAGGTCTTTCTAAGGAGTCTTAGCCCGTCTTATTACTAGTTTTGGAGAAAAGCACGAAAAACTTACTATGGCTAGGTCGCCATGTCGTGGCACTGCAAGCCATTGGATTAATTATATAATATAATGACTTTTATGTCAGTCTATCAGAATTCAAAAGCAACCGTTCTACTTAAAAATAAACACTGATAAATTTTAACTAAAAAAAAAAAAGAAAAGAAAAGAAAGAAAACAAGAATTGCAGCATTTCTTCCACTTCAGGAAAGGAAACGCAGCATGGAAACGTGTTGCCACAACATGAAAGTGAAGGGACTTCATGGTAGAATTGGAGGAATAGAATAGAGGATAGGGTTACTTCGGCAGAGGTTACAGACAGGTTACTCAGACAGAGTTACTCTAGGACAGAGAACAGCACGGGCAGGAGCTTAAGACCTAACACAATGCTAGGGCGGGGTTTAGGCCGAATTTCTCAATTTGGTCACGGGTCGGGCCACGTCGGGCTTAATATATATATTTTTTTCATCCTCATGCCGGCTGAGATCCGGCTTAATTCTTTTGTGTATATTCAGGTCGAACCGGGCGTGGGTAATTTCTTTTCCAGACTGTATCGGCCAGGAAACAATTTGTCCACTTTCCTTGTTAATTAACGAAGAAGATAAATCATAAAACATTCTTTAGTCATTTATTTAACAATTTTATTGGACAGTATTTCATGAAATATTGTTTTGTTAAGAATTTTTTTTATAACTTTAACTTTATTGTCTGACTGACTGTTCACTCTCCGATTTCCCCAAATATTTTTAACATATTTCTAAACTGATTATGTTATTTAAAGTCACAATAGCAGTTTTTTTTTTTTTTTTTTTTTACACAAAATAGTTTATGCACATCGGTACTAGTTAGCTGACATTTACAAATAAAAGAGTTTAGATAAGTTACTGTCTATGAGGCTTCATGTTCTATGGTCTGTAAATTCTAGAGACTATGAAGGACATTTTTAAGCACCTTGACGCTACTTTCCAGGGCACTAAATGTAATGAAATTCGCGTAATATTTCAGATATGCAAAAGCAGCCTTTTCATTGAAAATGGCTGGATTAGTATTTATGTATAGTTTACAGGATCACAAAATCATTCGGATGTATTATGGTATATTAGCGGAAATGGATGTAAGTAGATTTTTAGTAGTATTAACCATTTTTAATACTTTTTTACATTGTTTGATGAATAGTAGTATTTTCGATTAACCTCTCTGTGTGTGTTTCTGCCTTCTGCCTGTCCTTAATGGTATTTTTCTGTTTATATGCAATTGTCTTCTAAAAGATCATAAATTTTGTCAATGGATATACTATTGCTTGCCTAAATAAAACCTCTGAAAATTAGATATTAAAAAATTTTTGCATGAAAATGCATGCAATTATTTTACATTTTCTTTTGGTTAATGCCAGGCCAGATCAGGCCTGATTTTATCGGTTTTTAACAGGGTTGGGACATATATCGCAAAAAGTAAACTCCGAAATTTTAAAATGTCGTACCGGACCGGGCCAGTCCGATTAAGGAAAGTTTTTGTAGGAGCAAGGCCGGGCCTGGGTCTCAAAATTTCAGCTTGTGCCGACCTCTTTATTATTTGAAGTGGCAGGCGAAAACTGAAAATAGCACGTAGCCAGTTCTTCAGTAGTGGTAAGAAGCGTGGCGTTAATAAATAAATAGGCAAATTTAATAAATAGGTAGTAGCCTATCATTAAAAGACTAATATGGTAATAGAGAAAATAGGATCCCCCCCCCCCCTAGCATTTGAAAACTGAAATATTATTTCAAAGAGATAAAAAGAAATAATCGGTTTTGATAATAATACCGTTTCAGAGATATTTTTGCAGTAGAGAGATTGCGAAGGGGGTATTGAGAAATTTATCAGGGCAATAAAATAATACCGTTTAAAAGGGATTAGGTAAGTCGATACTGTTATAAAAAAACTTTTACTATTAAAAAAAAAAAAATATATATATATATATATATATATATATATATCTACATACATATATACTTTTTCTTTGACTAATCCTTCCCATTTAAGAACAGGGATTTATTCGTTGATAGCAGTGCTGGAAAATGACACTCAAATCTTTTCATTGATGTTGGTTATCAGCAGAACAAAAACTCTTCGACCGCCTCTTCAGACAACTAAAAGCCTAATTAGTAGGCGGGATCCCTCACAGACTAAGTTTTTCTCCTCTAACCTTTGCTCGAAAAACTTCCTCTATTAAGAGTAAATAACAGATTAGGTATGTTTTTTCGGAATAGTAGCAAAATCGACAATAATGAGAAGTAATCTTTATCTAATTTTTACGAATTATAATTCTTTAAAAGGAATCTATACTATTAAAATCTAAATGTATGTTTGTATGTCAAGCTGACTTCTCACAAACAGCTGAAAATACTAAAAGAGGCGAAATGAAACAAGGATTCGGACTGGAGAATTTAAATTATTCCAATTAGTTAAAAAGTTATTTAGAAACCTAATAATAGCTTTAAAATTCTTAAATATTTAATTTCAAGTTCAATTATATACTGAAGTATATACTTCTTTAGTATACTTAACAAGTAAATATTCAACAGAAGTATACTTATTTATAGGGTCTAGGAAGTGTTTCTTAGACCCTATAAGTGTGTGTGTGTGTGTGTGTGTGTGTGTGTGTGTGTGTGTGTGTGTGTGTGTTAAAATATGAATAATTTTCAACACTCTGTTAGTTCATTTATGATTGTATGTACTTTGGTTCAAAATTATGCTGATGTTACTATTGAACTTCATTAAATTTCCAAACTTTCACCTTTTTTTTTTTTTCCAAAATTGTTTTTGCGACAATCTGCCAGACCGTTTTATGATCTTAACATGTTTGTACAAAAATATTTCATAATATAATCTAAGGATTTACAGATATTTTAAAATTTTCTATTTAAAAAAAAAAAAAAAAAAAAAGAAAAGAAAAAAAAAAAAGTAAAACTTTAAAATTGCCTAAACGCACAAACGTTTTTGAATATATATATAAAGTAATTTCAAAAAGTAAGTTTAAATTTAGACTAAATAAAGTTAGTTTTATTAAATATTAATTAATTTTGTAGATATCATTTTTATAAATGCGCATTCAAACTTAATAGTAATAGGTACAGGTAGCTTTTCAAAATCTTGCAGATAGGGACAAATAAGCATTTTTTAAATAATATGTATTAAGTTCAGAAATGCAACGAAGTTCAATATAGAAATGAATTGCAATTTTGCTCATAACTTTTAAACCAAAGTACGTAGAATCATAAATTAAATATCAAAATGTTTACATTTTAAATTTATTTTCAAAGAAATTATTTTTATTTAACCTACGGACAGTCGCACTATTTTTTGACACGGCTAGTCGCGTTAGCACCTATGAGATGTTTCCACTTTTTTGAAAGCCAAGTGAAAAAATTATTCTAGTTTAAACAGTTAATTATTAACTATTTAAGATTCTTTGAAGATATAAAGTTAAAAAAAAGAGAAGTATTTATTTAGTAAAATTTATTTAAAAATAGTATCACAACTAATTCAACAAAATTTAAATAAAGCAAATTAAAGTAAATTTGTAAAAGACTTTAATAGAGAGAGAATTTAGTATAGGAACCATTTATTCTAATATCACATATTTAAGAAAAAATATTTCAGAGAGATGCACCTGCGAGCAGGGGTGAAAGTTTTCTCCGTTATAGGCACCACTAATTTTATTTAGAAATGTTAATAGTATATTTTCGTTAATTTTTTTTGTGATTATATACGATTGAGATTATTGTAAAAAAAAAAAAAAAAAATACTGGTAAAAGAGTACCGTCAGAAGACGAAATACAATCACCCCTGCATGCGAGCTGCTCGCAACTAACAGAAAATAGGGTAAGACCCCTAAACACCTTAAATAACTAGACATCAGAACCTAAATTCAGCTCAGATCAAATTGGCATACTATGTACATTTATTTAAAAACTTTTCTGTAATGTAATATTTATTAGTATAATTGCCTGTTTTTTTTTAACCCTCCCCCCCCCCCCAAAAAAAAAAAAAAAAAAAAAAAAAAAAAAGTTATTTTACTTACTTTTGTTTAGAATACAAAGTTAGGTAACATCAATTGAATTTGAAAAAAATATTATTCCAATAACACCTTTTATTATATGATACTACAATTTAATAGATATATATTTTTTTAATTGAAAATGTACACTTAAATGTTTCTGATAAAATTAAATCATTAAATTAATAACTAGGAAAATTAAAATATTATGCACGTAAAATGGACACAATATAAAATCTAATTTTTACTATGGATTCTCTCAGGACTAAGTATTAAACATTTTCAGTAAGTCGGTGAATAAATTTTGGTTAGCCGGAATTTTACTAAATTCAGATTCACTAAAATTTAAATTAACTTACGTTAAATCAATGACAATGCACGCGAGGTGTTTTTATTTTCCTGAATGGTCTTAAATGAATGACATCTTGGCACGATTTTCTTTAACTTAAAATCTAGAGATGATCTTAGAATGATGCTGTCACATGATTTGTTTCTTGGAATATCTTCTTATTTACGTTTTCTTTATACAAGGGCAATGTACAAGAACGCTCTACAAAGCTTTTATGCGTTCTCTATCCATTGTAAAAGCGACCTACATTTTAACACAAGAATTGATTTAAAAAAACGTATTTCGGAAGTAAAAGTAAGTGGTAAAAAGGCAAAAATATTGTATATTTCATATGATTGATGGTTAAAAAAACAACAAAAAACCGTTTTCAATAAAGAAATAATTTACAAAGACCAGAGTTAAGATTCCTTGAAAAATAAATTTTCAGTCTAAAAGACTTTGGAAAGGAGAACATATTTATGTGGATAGCAAGTTATTAATATTCACTTTTATAAAGAATCGTAATTTTATTACACTGCATGATATAAATCATTAAAAATGTAATCAGAATATTAAAAACAAAATGTTTGAGATGGAAAAAATAAAGATGCATTTTTAATACTTTCCAGGAAGGTTGAAAAATGTTAGTGACTTCTGACTGTCTGTCTGCGCTATAACTCCCATAAATATTTATGGAATTTCTTGTAACTGATATGTTTTTTAATTTCACTATCGGATGTTTCCTATTGAAAAGGGAGTAAACACCTCTCATGGTTTGTGCACAGGGACACCCGAAAGTTCTCCAAAGCTTTGCGTTCTATGAGAGGTATTTCTGTCAACCATATTTTAATACCTTTACTGTACAAGAATTTGAAATATGATATTGAAGTTCACTATCAGATGTTTCATACATAAAATGGAGTAAATATCACTACGGGTTTGTGTACAGGAGCATATAAAATTATTCCAAAGCATTTTGTTCTATGAGAGGTATTTCTATAAACCAAATTTTAATATCTTTACTTTGCACAAACCTTAATGATATTAAAATATGTTATTCATATGCACAAAAGAATGCTTTCTATGACTATAGTATGAATAGTAAGGGAAGGTAGGGTAAGTGCTCCAGTGATTGACACTTTTAGAGCAATCTCTGATGTTTTTAATGTTCTAGTCAACAGAAAATATGGCAGCAAACACATTCAGAAACACATATATGTTAAAATATTTATATTTGATAATAATTATTTTTTATGAATTTTTATTTTACACCTACTCAATGTTCCAATAATTGACACTGCCAGTTTTTCATTTTACCTCTAATTGGCATCCTATGTTCCAGTGTTTGACATTGCTAGTTATTCACTTTACCAGTTATTAGCATCCTATGCTCCAGTGTTTGTCATAAAATGTTAAAATTCTTATATGTAAAATACACGCTTTTATTATTTTTATTATTTATTAATTATTTCGGTATAGATGTCAATTACTGGAGCACGTCAATCACTGGAGCACCTACCCTAGCCTAAAATGATCCTAGCAGGCAAACCGATCCACATATGTTTTGTTCGAAACAGGTAGGTATATACCGGGTAACACAAATTAGTTGTACTAGGTCAAAAAGCAATGCCGGTATTCAAGCGATTGCAGTTTTACACGTCTGAATAGAATTCTTCAAAAAAGTGGGTTTTATAAAATCTGTTATAAGTTAAGCACTAACATTCCTATTTATTTAGATATGCACTCTTTCGTGTACAGAAATATGATTTGGTTTACTTAAGAAAATATGTTTTTGGATGTACATTACACTTGCTAATTTTGTTATGTTTCTTGGCGTCTTATAGTAATATGACCTAAAATGGATGGCCATGTTGTCTGGTAAAATGATCCATTATGTTAATAGTTTTGGATCCATTATACGGATCGTTATGAATCTATTATTTGGATTGGATGTGGCGGAAATAAGCATTATTTAATTTATTTCTGACTATGATGTGGGTCTATTATTATATCTACTATTTTTTTTTATCATAATTTTCAAATATTCCATTTTCTTGTTTGTTTTCTTCTTAGTTATTTGAGACATTTTTTTGTTTTTGATTTTCTTAAATAAATAATTTATATATCTATTTGATTGTAATTTTTTTTTAATTATTTCATTATATATTGTCATAATAACTTTTATATTCTTTAAAAGACAACTAAAATAAAAGGCAACTAAGATTTACAGGACCACGCAAAATATTCAAGTTCACTATGGTATGTTTCTTATTTAAAATGGCATTAATAGGTCCTGTACAACTGGTTTGTGTACAGGGACACACACACACACACACAAAAAAAAAAAAAAAAAAAAAAAAAAAAAGAAGCCGGTGCATTGAATTTTAGGATAGACATTTAAATAAATCACCTTAAAAAGAACTTTCTACTACAAAAATAATGAAACATGGACATTTATTGTTCATTTGCTAAAATAAAGTTTTGTATAGATTAAGATAAGGTTAACCTGCAAATTTACAGGGTTACACTAAAATATTCAGATTCATTAAGGGCTGCAATTAGAATCTAAGGCCTGTATGCGTTAAGCATTTTTTACACTTTTCAACGATGTTCAAGAGTGATTATAAATTCATTTAGGCTACATGTATGCCTTTCAATCCTTCTTCCTGTCCGTTGTGTGATAACGTGGGCAAAGAACGTTGAAATTTATACGATGCAACAGGTATGTAAACAGTTGGAAAGTGTTAATAATCAATTAGCACCGTATGATTTTTCGTTCCCATTTGAAAATGATTTTAGAGGTACATATTTTTCGGTAGTTGCATTTTTATATTATCAATAACTGATAAAATAATAAAAACTACTCTTATAATGGATGCAAATTTCTGTGATTTAATATTTTTTATAAAATTTCCTATTAACACTTGTATAGAAGGAAATAATAATTATTTTCACTATATTCAAACTCTGCCTACCCAATCTTTTCTGCATATTAGTTTGTTTTTTTATGTCACTTTTCGGTCATTTTTTATTAGACCAGCTAATTATTCGAATAATCAAACTAGACTTACGGCTTAAAGTGGATTCCGAAGCTCTACGAACTTCCATGCCACCATAGGGATTTGAACCCGGCACCTGTTGGCTGAAGGCCTGAGTGCTAACCATTCGCTTAGTAGATGGTCCTTTCTCTGTAGAATATAAAATAAATCTCTATAAATTTCTCTATAAAAATAAAATAAATAAATAAATAAATACATTTTGTGGTTGCTCTCAAATCAGGAATACATTTTTATGAGCGGCAGTTAACATCATTGATTGTTAAGTAAAATTTCTGTATGGTCCAGTTGAAATTTAAATTGACTTTATTTTTATATTGAGTCTTATTTTATATATATACACACTTCTTCTCAAAAGTTTAGCAAGATGTGCAAACGATCAGTTTTTTTTTTGTTTTTTTTCCCCAATTTAAAAACTCATGTCTCAATGGAATTTTTTAAAGCATTGGGTATTTAAAGAAATGATTCTTCTCCAAGTTCTTAGTGAAGATTGGTTTAAGACAAAATTTAGGGAGCCGGTAACAAATTGAGCAAAATCAATAATGTTTGTGATCACCTTGTATCGTTAAATGAAAGAAATGATCTGTAACTTCAGAATATGTTAAAAAGGACCTAGAACAATTTGTCTGAAGATAGCATGTTAAATAACAGAGATACAAGCACTTATTTTAAAACTCAAAAAAAAAAAAAAAAAAATCAGCATTTTTTAATTTTATAATATACAGTGTTTTAAACGAAAATTTTTTTCACTTTCAGATAAATTGAAAAAAACACATTTAAATATTAAAAGTACTTGGTGGGTTTTAGGGTATAAGAAATGTTTTTTTCTTATCCCAATTCTTAAAAATAAGATTCATTTTTGGGAACATTTTGTTTTGCAATCTTACCTCATTTTATGCTAACACTTATTTTACTTTTCATTTTTCAAGAAAACATTAAAATAAACTAAATTATATAAGGTAACTCTTATACTATTATTTTTAAGATGTTTTTTCCTAATCCCATGATTAGATTTTGTACAATATTAAAGGATTTAAAAAATAGAAATAAGAAAAATACATGGAAGGAGACGTTAACTAAGCATTTGAAATCAATAATCAAAATTTCTTCGAAAAGTTTCAGTAGTTTCGATTGCAATAGATATATACCACACAGAATTTCATAAGTGACTCATGGTTTTACTGTGCGAATCCATTTGTTTGCAACTATATCCCGTAATATGGGAAAGCGTTACACTTAATAATATTTCAGATTTCGGGTGACAAAGTTTTTAATCACAGAATAAAAGCTATGCGAACTTCCTAAAAAGGAAAAAAAAAAAAAAAAAAAACGAAAGAAAGAAAAAAAGAAAGAGCTTCATTCACGAATGTCGGGCGAAATATTCTTAAAACAGAATTTATAAAAAGTGAACTAAATTAACTTTGGTGTTTTGATAAAGAATGAAATTTCAGTGTTCCGCGATATTGAATATTGCCTCAATATATATATATATATATATATTTGATACTTGTAAATTCTTAGCATATGCTTACAATACACAGAAATATATACACCTTTTGCATACAACATTCAATCAAGGCCTCTGATCAAGTGTTGTACTGTTGTACGTCAGCAATTTAAAAAGTTTTTTCTTTTTATTAATTTTCTTTTTTCAAATTGTTCGTGCTTTTCGGCCGTCTTTATTTCATTTTATACAATGTATGAAAAGGTATTCATTATATATATATATATTGAATGCACAAAATAGTAAAGATATAAATGAAACATTTCCTTTCAATATTTGAGTGCTAGGTTGTTTTTGTTTAGTGCTCATCTAAAAATGGAAAAGTCGGGAGTATCACATTGCTTCATAAACAATACAGATTATTTTTCGACTACTGTTTTCAAGAGTCTCATTACAAAAAGTTAACTAGGATGTTGGAAATGTTTTAGTAAAGGAAAAAAAAAAATGGTGTAAAGATGAATGACCTACATAGAGCTTTCATAGGGGAAAAATATATATATATATACATACAATTGTGAACTCAAGGTCTACCACTACAAAAGAATTATTTAAATTTTACTGTCGTCCCAGCTACTGTTATTAAGTAAAAATTATTACAATGCGAAGGGTTGAAAACACGTCATGTGTTTAAATGTGTGTAAGTGATGCGATTGACATCATTTAAACAAACAATTTGCCCTGACGAATACAGATTGTCCTTTGTAGAGATGATGTCTATATAAGCGTTGAAGACAACGCCTAAATAAATATAAGCTTAAGTAGCGTAATAGATCAAGTAACAGTGATAAATGAATTTACTGTAGATGAAAGCTTTGTTATTTCAATAACATTTATTTTAAAAATGTTATGTTCTATTATTGGGAAAGAGTAACTAGTGTTTCATCGCTATCATTTTTCTAAACAGGCGTGTCGAGTTGGTAAACGAATGCTCAGTTGTAAGTCAGAATTCTGCAGCTGGCAAGTTGGGGACAAATTTTTCTG
Source organism: Salticus scenicus (assembly GCA_963930645.1). Taxonomy (NCBI): domain Eukaryota; kingdom Metazoa; phylum Arthropoda; class Arachnida; order Araneae; family Salticidae; genus Salticus; species Salticus scenicus. Next base: position 222,729,767 of record OZ005651.1, on the reverse strand, counting down.
TTGGTACTGAAGTAATCTGTTTTTCTAGTCACTGGAGGTGTTTTTTTTTTTTTATTATTTTTTTTTTATTATTATTATTTTTTTAATCCGGTATGATGACATCCGGAAGTGTTTTTGATACTGTTAAAAAAAAAAAAAAAAACATTAGAATTTAGAAAAAGAGAAATCTATTAAAAATAAAAGATTGGATTTAATGGCAACAGACCTTAAAAGTTTTTTTTTTTTTTGTAACATTAAGTCTTATTTGACAGAGACCTACGGCAACTCTGAAACTGAGAACTGAAAGCCAAATTTCTAACCATTCGATACCACATGAGCCTAGGCCCTATATAGCAATTTAAATAAAAAACATTGATAACCAATTCGTTGATCTTTATATCCAAAATATGTATTACATTTTAAAGTAAAACTTTTTATTTGGTGATGTTAATTTTTAAATGACTGATCAGATAATATAAAAATTCTTCAAAATATACAACTCATTAAAATTATATAAAGCATAAAATGAGAGATTTTCAATGACTTCTTAAAAGAACACTATGAATAGGTGTAAGGCATTAAATGCTTTTAAAAGGTTTCATTTCAATATTGTTTTATTATTTTATATAAACATTAAAAACACAATTTTTCTCTAAATATCACTTGCAAAAGTAAACAATGAAGTTTTTTTATTTGAAAATTTCATTATATATATATATATATATATATATATATATACATAAGAATAGTCTGTCAGGAAATAACTTAGTAAGTTTAGTAAAATACTACATTACACAATTAAATTTTAAACCAGATTTCATTAACTGATCAATATAATGTGATGTTTGACAATAATATCTGTTTGTAATAATTCATGTCAAAAGGCAAATCCCTGCTATTACAATTCTATCAGAAACATTTAATTGAAGCTTATGTAATACAGTTTCTATGAATGTTTCAACATTATTCAAATAGTTTAATTGAGTGAGTGTTCTATTATTTCAGATAATTTCGAGTACGAATGTAAAGGCCCAAAAAGTTATGTATAAACAGGTAAAAATCCACAAATATATTTTAAAGCAAAATGTTGATTAAAAAAGAATTTCGGATGCATATTTGCATTATTGTCATCAATGATAAATTATATCATGGGGTGTTTATTTTCAGGATTTTTTCTATGAGTAATTTAAAAAAAAAAAAAAAAAAAAAAAAAAAAAAAAAACGGAAAACGAAAAATTTGTATTTTGGGTAAGTACAGTATAAAAAATCATTTTAAAGGTACATTTACAATGACATTTCAATTTTTTTTAAAGTTGATACCGAAATATATAAAAAGTTAATTCTTTAGTAAAAAAAAATACTTTTTACTAAAGAATCACCCTTATTTTAAAGAAATTTTATAATTCGAAAAACTCAGATATTTAATTGTACCTTTGTTACGATTCCTTTGCCATTATATGATATGCATCATTTATTAAGAATGGAACTGATAATAAATTCTTTACATATTTATATTCAGTAACCCATATTGTAAATTGTTGCATTGCATTTGTTATTTTAAAACATTTATTACTTGGTAAAAGAAAAAATAAATAAATTCTTTCTTTCAAAATACCTTAAGTATGTATGTGCATATGTATATATATACATACACACATACAAACACTATCTAATATTGTTTGATAATCTCATAGAAAACTATTTTAGATGAGCAGATTTAGTTTTAATTAGAATAGCAATTATTTTTTTTTTTCTAGAGAAGTATAGGTTGGTGTTGGGGCTAAGGTCGATTGACTACACGAGAATCTTATGCACAGGAGAAATTTTCTCCATGGATTTTTTTCTAAGGGATCCTAGCCCATGTTTATGCGAGTTTCGGAGAAAATTGCAGAAAATTACGAATAGGTACGGCAAAGACCTCGATCGATGATCGAACTCGACACCTTATGTCTATCAGCTTCGAGAGCAAAGACCCTCGGCCACTGGAGGAGTTCCATAGAAGTAGTAAATAAAAATAATATGACTTCCATTTTAATTAATTAAGCATTTTTAAAGTGTTTTACATATTTTTAAAATGAACAAAAAGTTTTTTAAACAGCAATTTTGGTTAATTTCTTATATTTCAACTAAATCGCATTAAAAACCAAATTGTTTGTTCCATAAATATGTATGTTGTTAAGCTAGCTGTTCTAACTGAAAAACGTATAATGATCTCAAGCGTCATTTTACTGTATATACTTCCATTGTGTGTGTACATTTGTAAAACAGAATTGCCTATTTTATGTAACAGAAAGATATATGTATATTAAAACGAGACAGAGACGGAAAGAAAATTGTGTTTTTCATTATGAATTTAATAATTTTTTTTATTTCTGGTTTTTAAAAATACATTCAAACTCATCAAGTATTTCTAGCAATATCGTAGTTACCAACTTTTATGATTTTTGTATAGCAGTAATTATTAAGAGAAATCGTTTACAGATTTCTGCAGCAATTTTTATTAATGGAATACAATAAAATTTTCTATTTAATTAAAGTGGTTTAAAAAAAGCGTAAAATTTGGCATCTATGACATAATTAATGAAATATCAAAACTAATTTTTCAATATGATTAAGAACTATTGATACTTACGATAAAAGCATCCGGGTTCATTGTTTTTTCTCATCCACCCTTTACAACATTTAGATACTGTTCTATATGTAGTTTCATATGTATCAGTAAAACCTGAGTAATATACAGTCCTAAAAAAAAGAAACAATACACCGAAATAATAAAAGTATTAAATAAGAAGTTACAAGGTCATTTAATCATAAGTAATGTCACAAATAATTTATCCATATAAAAATTTTATATTTCATATAGAAATAATGAATATATTCCAGAAGAGAGTTATTTTGAACAACTTTTAAAATTTTAACTTTTCAGGAGAAACTGAAACATGTAGTTCTTGTTATCGTAAAAGAATTATCCGAAATGTGTACTTTTTAACCCCTTAACGCGCGCTGTCCTCGCTGCGAGGACGCAAAATTTAAGATCCAGCTGCAAAAATTCATCCCGGAAATTTTTTAGCGAAAATTTACGTTTATAACATATCAGAAAAGGCCGGTTTTTCTTTACCTTAAAATTTAAAATTTCTTTTAGTTTAATTTAGTTCATGAATTCCGGTGGCAGTATAATTTAAATGATCCGAATTGTCTTGCGCCGCAAAGGGTTAAAGTGAAATTAAAAGAACGCAAGATAATATAGTATGAATGTAACTAAATGTGAATACGTTAGAATCGGTAACGCCTAACAATGAATTTAATCTCTTAGCCAGAAAGTGATATCACAAACGAATGCTCTTCGTAATAATATAAAATCCCTACACTGTTAAAAATTTCAGTTCAAGGTTGAACCAAACGTTGGTACTACAGTAGCTTCATTTTGCTAGGTTGAACCGAAACATGGTACATTTTTACTGCCACCATGCGATGGTGAAACCTTCTATTATGATTTGGTGTTTCTTGTTTAAAAAAAGCACCAAATTATGATAAAAAATTTCTCCGTCTTATGGATGTAGCTATTGAAGTACCAAGCCTTGGTTTAGTAAAGCACCAAATAATGGTAAAAGGTTTCATCATCGCATGGTGGCAGCAAAAATGTATCATGTTTTGGTTCGACCTAGGAGAAAATTTTTAACAGTGTAAGAAGCGTGCGTGTTGGTATTTTGCGGTTGATAATGACTGCCAAAGCATGGATAATAAGCCTTGGTGCAATGCACTCCGTGTGGGTCTTTCTGAGAGGTCCACGTCGATATTCAAGCGAGTTTCGGAAAAAATTATGGAAAATTCCGAACACTTGTGCAATCTTGGTTCGAACTCGACGACGACACCTCCCATCTAAACAGCCTAAAGAGCAGAACCTCTCGGCCACTAGTAGAGCTTTTTAAATATATTATGCGTCGTGGAAATTGCTTAGCGATTTACAGGAGTGTATGTATGTATGCCCGTAGGATTGTTTGCTTAGAAAATTATATATTCTAATTCTGATATCAGTCTAATTCCAAGAATGTACAGGTGAAAATTCTGAGACATTCATTGACTTGACTACCATCAGCATGCATATAAGGTCATTATCTTTTTCAAAAAAAAAAAAAAAAAAAAATCAGCATTTCAATAAAACATGCAGTTTAATGCATGCAGTTATCTTATATATTAGGTACTAAAATTAGCGAAATGATCTAGTGATGAAAGCAGGGAGTTAAACGTATTTATAAAATTAAAGATTATGTATAGAAATAATGACAAATGCAATTTGTAAAGAATGCTAGGCAGTTATATCTCATTTTCATGCTTCTGTTTTACTTAGTATTGAGATTTATTTACATTGTTCTTCATACTCCTGAAGTTGTTATTAAGTTCATTCGAAATTAATCCTATTAATTTTACCTACACCATTTCTTCAAATTTACCAACCTTGGCCAAAATTTTCGAGTATGTCAACCCCAAATGTTCTTCAAAATGCCCAATTTGAATTTCCTGTAATTATTTGTTTTACTTCATACAGATATTAGGCAAATGCCCAGAAAAACCAAACACTCAATTTTCGTATTCAGAGCATCTCAAAAGGTGTAATTATAGCAAAAATCAGTGTTGAAATTTAGACTCTAAACTAGTATATTTTTTACCATAGGATATGATATAGTTATCATTCCCACAGTAATTTTTCTGAACTTGGTAAACTTTAGTAAAGCAGTTCCATTAGTTTCATTCGATAGTGAAGAATGTATTCAGTCAATTTTGTCTATAAATTACATACACATATAACCCAGTATACTGAATTTTACCACAATATGAAAATCACATAATACAACTTGAAATGAATCTTAAGCAATTTCAAAGTATTTTTCTACTTCATCCGAATTCTTTTGTATGAGCCTGTAAACGAATTGTAAAGGATTTTCATATTATATACTAAACATACTTTTATGCGTTATTAAATTGTATATTTTCATTTTATTTTGTTTAATGCAGTCTAAAAGGTGTTAAATTGTACTTACCAGAAATAAATCCGTAGTCGTAATGTATTTGATTTCTCGTGAATGTCCCTGTACACGAACCATTTTGCTGAATCTCAACGAAAAATTTAGTGTAGCATCCTCATATGGTAGAAATTAAAGATATTTAATTTGTACTTCCTATAACTATTTGTTCTTGAGAAGTACTGATAACAGACACATCCACGATCAACTTTAAAAAAAACTTATTTTCGTATTCAAAGCAGCTCAGATCATGCAAATATAGCAAAAACTCAATATAGAAAAATTGACCGAAATGACAAATACTTCCTCTACCATTATATGGATAAGAGAAAGTAAAAGAAAGATCTTTACGCAGAAAATAAGAAAAACTCGATCGAACTAACGCAAAATAACAAAATAAAATAAATATGTAATAAAATAATCACAATTGTTCTAATAAAACTGATTGTAGAATATTCATAAAGAACATTTCGGTGTTAATAGCATTGAACTTAAGGCTAATTAATTACATGAGGGTCCTAGGACTAGGTGCCTCCGTAGTTTTTTTTAAGGGTCCTAGCCTATATTCATGGAAGTTTCAGGAAAAACCACGGCTCCGAATGGCTAGACCAACGAGCGCTACCTGGGATCAAACCCGGTACCTCCGATCTACCAGCTTTAAGACAGATCTTTTCAGCTATTGGTGGGATGAAAATTTGGAATTAGATAAACTCAGTGTCTACAAAATGCAGTTTTTTTTTTTTTTTTTTTTTTTTTTTTAATTTTAATAAATAATTTAGGTGATCCACATTATCTTTCAAATTAAAAAAAAAAAAAAAAACTGAAATTATTATTTTATGAAGGGTAATGACTTTACATCAATTTATTTTGAAATCCCCTTTTAATTAAATAAAAACCTTTGAACAGTGAATAAATTTCGTTATTATAATTTACCACGTAAATTTTGTTCCTAAAAAGCACTAAATTCATAAAAGAATCATTTGCTATTAATACAATTTTGGATCAATATATTTTACACGATTTCATAAGCCACATTAATTTGAAAAACACTATTAAATTAAGCTCTCGTCAATTTATAAGTTTAGGAAACATTTTAGAAGTAATGTGTTTTTTACTATATCAAACGTTAATTTTTTGGGTATATTTAGAATAAAGAAAATCTCTAATGAAATTCTCATAGTAAATTATTATTATTTATTATTATTATTTTTTTAATGAAAAACGTTTCCATCAAAATGTTTTTATAGCTAAGCATAGAAACAGCTAACTACTTCTACATCATTAGCTATGCAGCATCCCCATAAAAGTTGTGTGATAAGATATGAATATTTTCTACAATTACTTTGTTTCATTAATTAATCAATATACTAGAAATAGCTTTTTAAATAAAGGTTTGCACTAGTCCTAATAAATAAATAAATCTTAGCAAAATAAATTTTGAATTTTCACGTGATAAGCCTTAATGTCTAAGCTTAGATTAATAAATCAGAGCATAGAGCAAAGCTTTCGACCAATATTCTTAGTCATTAGCTTTTATATAAGTTTTTATTAAACCCTAAATTTCAAGATCTCGAAATCTTTTAAAAATATTTTGAACATTTGAAAATTTTCATCTCTTGCAAAAGTGAAAAATCTATATTTTTCTCTAAAGTTTTCTTTGTGTTGAAACTTTCATTCATTTATAGCATGTCTTTGCAAGAATAAATTTTTATTTTATGATTTTTAGGGCTCCACAATGAAAAGCTTCTACTGTTAAGTTAAGAAAAAAAGTTTTTAATTTCTAATTTTTAGTTATATATAAAAGCTTCTAAAAAAACGAACCAAAAATACTTTGGCTATTATGTAGACACTGAAAGATTTTTTTTTTATCAATTGACATCTTTTATATTAAATATCTGCAAAGATTAACTCATGGGCCCTTGGAGGATCGAACCCACAACACGCTGTAACCAAAAATCAAAGAAAAATCAAGAAAAGTCATAGAACGTGTTAGAAGATTCTAACAAATACAAAAAGAATATTGTTCTCAAATGATTTTTAAAATATTTCGAATATTTAAAAATTTTCATCTCTTGCAAAGTGAAATATTTATATTTTTGTTTAAATATTTATATTTTTGTTTCAATAATTTTCTTATTGTTGAAACTTTTATTTATTTTTTATTGCATGTCCTTGGAAGAATATATTTTTTAAATGCTTTTTTAGGGATCTACAATACAAACACTTCCAGTGTTATTTATTTATTTATTTTATTTACAGTTTTATTTTGTGCGTTTTAGTAACTACAAGTAGCTTCTTAAAAAATTAATCAAATTTTTCAGGGTAGTGTGTAGACTATGAAAGATCTTTATTTTATCAATCGACAACTTTTCTATTAATTATCTGCAATAAAGTAACACATCATCCTTCGAGGATCGAACCCATGACCATTGCTTTAGCAACAGGATGCTTTATCCAATTGAGCTACTGACGAAAAAATGGTGATAAAATTTACGTTATGGTGAAGGCGTTTTGTTTTTCGGCGTGACTCGAAGACAAGAATGACAAAAACCAATTTCAATAAAAAGCTTCTGAAAAAATTTCATATTTATTTTTACTTTAATTTTTTATTTTGTGCTTTTTAGTAACTAGATAAAAAACTCTTCAAAAATTCTTAGGATACTGATTAGATAATGATAAATTTTCTTTTATCAATTGACACCTTTTCTGTTAATTATCTGCAAAAATGAACACTTTGGCCCTTCGAGGATCGAACTCACGACTCTCACGTTATCAAAATGACGCTCTAACCAACTGATTCACAACAAGAATGAATTGCTTACTTTTTTTTTTTTTTTTTTTTTTTAAGTGAAGGTGCCTTGTTTTATCCAATTTCAATAAAAAGCTTCTAATAACGATATTCAAATATCTGCCAGTTATTATTGGATTTACTTCTATTTACACTATCTGCAGAGTTTAAAATGTTTTTTTTTTTTTTTTTTTTTAATTGATATAATATGAAATTTTGTGCTATTCAAAATATCGAGAACAATAATAATTACAAGATAAAAAGAACTTTTTATATACCATGTTTTTAAATTTTCTGTTGAATCATATAAATGCTACCGAAGGCAGCGGGAACCTGGAACAATTGGCTAAAGGTAATTTGGTTAAAAATATTTTAAAAATACATTTTCTATATATTTAAAAAATACTATTCTGAAAGTTTCAAATGCCTAGCTAGTCGGCAGTTAGATAAATAAATTTTCTGTTGAATCATATAAACGCTGCCAAAGGCAGTAGGGACCTGAAACAGTTGACTAAACGTATTAAAAAAATGTATTGTCACCGTGTTCTGAGCTATCCTGAAAGTTTCATATGACTAGCTAGTCGGGAAGTTAGTGAAAAATCGATTGTAAGCTTTGTACTGGTAACGCTGCCGAAGGCAGCAGGAGCCCGAAACAGTTGGTTAAAAGTATTTAAAAAAATGCATTTTCACCGTGTTCTGAACTATTCTGAAAGTTTAAAATGTCTAGATAATCGGGAAGTTAGTTAAATATATTTTCTGTTGAATCATATAAATGCTGCCGTAGGCAGTAGGGACCTGAAACAGTTGACTAAAAGTATTAAAAAAATTTATTGTCACCGTGTTCTGAGCTATCCTGAAAGTTTCAGCTAGTCGGGATGTTAGTTAAAAATCGATTGCAAGATTTGTACTGGACAGGCAAACAAACAAACATACAAACAAGAATCGAAGTTAATAAAAATATGGTAAAAAATAAGATTTTTTTCTTACTGTTTAAAATCTGTATTATAATTTGTCCAGATTGATTTCAGAAAGATGAGAATTTACAAGTAAGTTTTTATTGGAAAGGTTTAATCCGTGTACGGTGTCAAATGCATTTAGCAGCAATGAAATCTCTGCACGTGTGATTATACATTCTCAAATTAGGCTTTATATTTTGAACCAAAAATAATCGCCCAAAGATAATTTCGAAAAATAATTTCAGCTAGCATATTATATACTTTTATTTCATCTTCATCATTTTTTTCCTTTCTCCTTAAAATTCTCTTAGATAAAATATATTAATATTTTGGTGCATGACTAGTCAATTTCAGTTGTGTCAAACCTCAAAACTTTTAATAATTCATAAATATTTTTGAAAAATTATATAGATGAATGACATAACTTCTAAATGAATGTCAAACTAAAAGAACAGTAAATTGGAGCAAGGGTGGCGTAAAAGAATCAATCTGATTACTTACAGCATGAGTTAGCTTTGATTTAAAATTCTTAACCGTGTACATTTTTAGTTGCCTGCGACTATGGTTTTTGGATCAATCAATCGAAAAATAATTTCAGCTAGCATTTTATTTACTTTTATTTCATCTTCATTTTTTTTTCTTCCTTCTTATAATCCTCTTTTAGATAAAATATATAAATCATCTGGCGCATGATTAGACAATTTCAGTCATGTCAAATCTCAAAACTTTTAATAATTCATAAATATTTTAGGAAAATTAAATAGATGAAGGACATTTCAATTTCCAAATGAACGTCAACAGGTGGAAAGAAGAGGATAATTAAAAAAAAAAAGCATCCTCATCCCTGACAGCCCACTTATCCACGTACATCTTCAGGATGTTTCTGGGACGTCTTTTCATCCTGAAGGCATGAAGATATCCTGGGGAGAAGATGTGCTCTTAGGGATGGTTCGCGAGTTTTCCTTGAATTCCATTGTTTTTCTCGGGATGCATTTTAAATTCTGGATCGAAAAGGAAAATAGTTATTATAAAAAGAAAATAACAACAATAACTATAATAATAAAGCGTCATTATCATTTTCTGGTAGATCACTTTCAATAAAGCAGGTTGTACGACAATATCAAATGAAAATGATGCTTTCTGACATAATTTGGAATAAATTAACTTTTAAAATGTAAATGCGTAATCATAGTATGGGATAAATAAATAATAAAAAGCGGATGCAAAAAATACTTGACGTTAAAACAGTTTATTTAACATCTAATCCTTTAAAAGAACAAAAAAAAAAAAAAAAAAAAAAGACTAATTACAAAACTTTTTTTTTTTAATTTTTTAATGCAAGCCAAAGAGAAGTTTAAAATCAATTCTATGTGTAGATTCAACAATAAGCATAATGCAGTGTTTTTACTGTTTATCTTTTTCTAAGCATTTAATCTTTGAGATTTCATCAAAAACAAGGGAAGAAACAATTAAAAAAGGGTTTCAGAAAAGGAAAATCGTTTCGAATAATGCACGCAATGTTATTGACCGAAAACCTTTGGTTTAAAGCGTTTAAATAAATATATTTGGCATTTTGCCTAGCAGATGGCAGCAGTAAATTATGTATTGTCAAAGAAAATGTCATAAAAGTGCTTATTTGTTTTATTAAAATAGTTATAATTTGTTTAAAATAAACCAACTCTCTTCCGTAATGAATTCATTTTGTGAGCACTGTATTTTGAAATGTACAATAAAAACGTTTTGATTATAAGATTGCTGTATTTAATATTTTTAGTAAGTGATTATTTTAACGCTTCAGTTCGAAAATATCACTAGCATGAAAAACTGATAGTTTGACAGGAATAGAAGGATTTAAAAAAAAAAAAAAATAATAATAATTAATTATAAGAAATTTATAAGGAAATGCAAATGCAAATAAATAAATAAATAAATAAATAACTTCATATGGGTTTGTTACTCCCCCCCCCCCCCTTTTCAGACGTAAAGATATGGCAGTTTGTAAAGAAATCGCCACTGCAAACTATTTTTATTTCATTGGTTTTTTTTTAATAATTTTCGATGTCAACGTAAACCTTTTGGATCGGAGTACCACTTGCACGTGGTCGAACTCGAAACCAATACAGATTACTTTGCTTGCATTTTTCTTAATTCCGTAATAATTTTGTACTGCTGCCATCTACTGGGCAAAATGCCAAATGTATGTATAAACAAAGGATTTCGGTCAATAACATTGCTGTATTATTCGAATTGATCTTCCTTTTCTTAAATACATTTTTAGTTCTTTTTTCTCTTCTTTTTAATAAATTCCATAAGATTACATGCTCAAAAAAGGACAAATATTTAAAATAAGACAATAATAATATTCCATTTTGTATTCCCATAATAAATGGAAAAAAATCAAATGCATATTTATTTTTAGCTCCAATTACTATGTAAAGTTTCTTTTAATAAAATTTCTATGAAATGATAAAATACTGTAAAATAGTGTTTGTACTCCTGTACGAAATTGAAACTAGTATGTTGCGGCCACCACAATACTTTCTTCTATATAATCTTGTACAAATTATTTATTAAAGTATTATTTATTAAAATTGCTTTCCATGATGAATGCACACTATTTTTATCTCACATATGTATAATGCTAAATACAGAAAGAAAATCAATTTTGTGTCAACATCAGTTTTTTTTTTTTTTTTTTTCGTTAAAAATGAAAAAAAAAAAACTTTGCTTTAAATTATCACAGATCTATAGTTCAACCATTAGTTTTAAAGGTATTGGCGAGTTCTTCCGAAAGATACCCACATTGAAATTTTACACCTCCCACCCGGAGGAGGGGGGGTGGGTGTAGCGAAGCTCCAACTTGCACACACTTTTTTCCCTAGTTTATTACTACTATTATCAATACATAATATTAATTTTATAATCATGCATTAAAAATAAGTTTCATTATGTACATTTGTACGAAATTTCGTCCTATACTGCCATGTTAAAAATTTAGAAAAAAATTAATCTATAGCACCATCTGTTGAACGATTCATCCCCAAATGTAATCAGCACCAGTTTAGGTTAGGGTCGAATTAAACACCAAGTTTGGTTAAATTTCGTTCATTTGTTCATGAGACACAGTGTCCACAAAATTTCTGATACACGTATACAGACACACAGAGACATTTTCTAAAAACAGTCAAATCGTATTCAGGACATCTCAAAACGTGTAAATCCATCGAAAACTGAAGTTCAAAAGTTTTCACGAATCCAATACTTTCTTATATAAATATATATATAGTAATATAATATTATCAGTGCAAAAATTTGAAATTTAAAGATGATTTAATTTCAGTATTCAAACAATTATTCTGATCAAACACGAAAACCACCCAAATCAAACCAAATACAACATAACAGAATATCAAAAATTAATGTAAGGATAAATATTAAAAAATAAATATATAAATAAGAAAGTAATAAGGTTAAAAAATAATTGGTGTCGTATTAGTTATTTCAAATTGTAATGTACGTCAACATTTAAAATTCTTAAGAAATTCTAAGCATTGATTAAATATTTCTTGAAACAAAACATAGTATTAAATAAAAACAAATTTATTGGAGAAAATAAAATAAATAATAAAGTAATCATGTTCCAAGTAATAATGAGCTGAATTTTCCGAACGGTTTAATATATATACACATATAATCAAAGTTAAAAAATATTTACGTATATTTTTAATAATTCATTTGACACGAAGATATTTTCTATTTCCACCCCTATTCAATTTTCTTATAAAATTCGAAATACAGTCAAATAATATGGTTAATTCTCACTCCGTGTTAATATATTTTGATGGTTGAAAGTATGGCTAGCCCCGATTGTTTGATAGTATGAATACTTTTATAATACATGATAATAAAATGCTAATTTATTTTTTCTTAACCCTTTGCGGCGCAGGATAATTCGGATCATTTAAATTACACTGCTACCGGAACTCACGAACAAAATTAAGTTAAAAGAAATTTTAAATTTTAATGTTTAGAAAACGACCTTTTCTGCTACGTTATAAACGTAAATTTTTGCTAAAAAATTTCCGGGATGAGTTTTGACAGTTGAAAATTAAAATTAGGTGATGCTGTAGTGGCATCACCGCCCCTGAAAAGATTAAACTTTGGGTGCAATTTTCTGTGCATTTGTATATTTTGAAAATTTGTATATTTTCTCATAATCCAATTTTTTAATTTAAGAGAAGGTCATTTAATAATTTTATTTTAAAATTTACTAAAATAATGAATAAGCAAATAATATTATTAAGAAATAAATACATGACGATTTTAAAACCAATTTAACGCTTAATTTTTTTTATTTGAGCACAAAAAGTTGCCTTTATTTAGTTATTAATTCAAGTTGAATATGAATAAAATTAAGCAGACTAAAATAAATAGCACATTAAAATTGAGTTAAAGTTTTATTTATTAAATAAACGAAATAAACCTTATTTATTAAATAAACTGAACGAGCAGAAAAATATTTTACGTATACACACATACTCACTCGCACACACATAAGTATATAGATATAGTCACTTTAAGAAATAGACTTTAGAATATTTTTTGATTGTCAAATTTAGAGTAACTAACATGTAACTAAAAAGAAAATCCCGTTGATTTTGTAAAAGATAGATAATCCTATTGATATCCACTTCCTGTGTGCATGGCTTCCCGCGATCTAATAGAATCGCGGGAGCCATACTACGAGTGAGTGAAATAGCCAGAAATAATAATAATAATATTATAGTTTTAAAAAATTAAAGAACACGCTTTTATAGAAATGTGAGCTAAAAAGCACAAAATATCTATCTTAGTATTAAAATGCAGGGTAAGAGAAAATCGTGTGAGTGACACACCATAATATTTACATACATTTAAATCTCTAATTAAAATAATTTAGAATAAACAAAAACCATTTTCTAAAAATCTCACCTGACTGGGCTCGAACGCTAGACCTTTAGGTTCGTAGCGCGGAGCTGTACTTCACAGCCGCAGCGCTCACGTAGGGAAAGTCATTTTTTACAATATAGATTTTTTGTTTTCTCCCAGAGCGGTTACAAACATACATACAGGTGAAGCTAATAAAAGCGTGTTAATAAAAAAGAGAGACATCTAAGGTTTAAAAAGCAATCAATGAAAGCTTACTTCATTTTAATAGTTGAATAAATTTAAAAGTAAAATTGTCTTTTTTCCGCTTTTTGTTTACGAGGACTGAGATGTTTCTCTATGGTTTAACCATGTTGATGTTGTGTATTAATGCCAATTGTCCGCAAGTGATATCTAGGAGTGGGTGGGATGCCCTCCGCGTGTGTGTGTGCGTGTGTGGGGGATTTTTCGATGGTTTCCAAGCCCACATTTATTCCAGTTGGCCTAACCACAAGTCTAGTAAACAGTACTTTAAAAAGGGTTACGAACTTTTAACCCTGAGTGATTAACAAAGTTCGTGAAATAATGAAGGGAATTGCAGTGACTGATTTGTCAATATTAACGGGCAAAAATTTTATTTGTTAATACAAGAAAACTAGTATAACTGAAAATAAATACCACCTTTTACTTAAACGCAAAAATACAACTATCCACACTTCTTAACTACGTATCTAATAACACCATATACAAAATCACAATCTGGAATCCTTGAAATAGGTGACTGCTATCCTACAATATGGTTCAAATACATTAAATTAATAACTGCACAAATTCTTACTGCATATCCTACAAATGTTATGTATATTATCCAAAGTAAAGAGTTAAAATTTTCATGTAGCTCATTTTGAAAGATGTGTGCGGCAGTAGTGATTCTGAAACGGTAAAGACATGTGTGAAACATTTTTTTAAGACTTTCTTTTACCTATGTATGGCAAAGAAAGTATTGTTTTTGAGTCAACTTTTTGAAATCTCAAACACTACTATAAGTAGGAGGTCCAAACTCTGTTCAAATCTGTAGCACATAGAGATCTACTTGAACATTCATATTAAAATCAAACAAATACTTCTTGTTATTAATTTAAATGCATTAGTCTATGACCCGAAACTTCTGTTGGTGCAATTTAGCATCTTTAGACTGTATCTAACAAAATGAAATAAGCTATGCTCTTTATTTGCATAAAAGCATGTTGTTAATATTATTAAAACATCATATAAAAACATTTACCGTTCATTTACCGGGCCACACAAAAGAATTCGAATATATTAAGGCCATGCTAGCAAAATGCTGGTAGTGAATTTCATTTATTATTATGTACTTTTCATAGTGTTCTAAATTTAAGTAAACTATATTATATGAATATAATTTATAGATTAATAAACAGGGCTACCTAAAATTAAGCAAAAACATTTCTTTTCTACTGAATATAGTTGATGGAAGTGCTTTACTGAATTTTACTAAGTCCAGAAAACAGGTTAGGAGTAATAATTACTTTCTCATACCCATATGGTAGACAAAGCGTTGTTTGAAGTCTAATTTTCAGTGCAGATATTTTGCTGTATTTACGCGTTTTAACATGAAAATGAAGTTTCTAGCGATTGATACGTGTATATGTGTTTTATCAGTGTGACTGAAAAACAAAATATTTAGAAGATATTAAATTTTGGTATTTTTAAAATCAAATGAGGGTGCCACTTACAATGTTGACTGATACTGGTAATTGTCAAGTAAGTTGTCTGAATAATTTAGAATAAACTTTTAATTTTCATATTCTTAATTTTTTTATAAATGTAGATCCTTTATTCAAACGGGGAATTGAGGGGGCAGTGTCCCTCCCTCACATAAATATGTCAAGTAAAACTTTTTCTGAAACTAATTGATATGTTTTTAAAGTGTATTCATGTGCAATTCTTCTTATTATGTATCAATCTGAAAACTCTCTATGAAATATTTAATTGCAGGGTAAGATAAAGTTGTGCAAGTGCTACAATACATTATTTGAAGTGATATTTCATATCAATAAAAATGAATATTAATTTTGCTGTGAGTTTGTAGGCTAGATAAATAAGTTGAATTATTAATTTCCAAAAGAAAAATAGATATACTTTAACAATGCATCGCTTGGAATATATTTAAAAATTGGCAGACAAACAAGTCAGTATATGTTTCATAAGGCCACGTAGTTTATATTGCGAGAAAAACAAAAAATTGAAGATA
This sequence comes from Salticus scenicus, assembly GCA_963930645.1. Taxonomy (NCBI): domain Eukaryota; kingdom Metazoa; phylum Arthropoda; class Arachnida; order Araneae; family Salticidae; genus Salticus; species Salticus scenicus. Next base: position 222,713,843 of record OZ005651.1, on the reverse strand, counting down.
TATGAATGGTTTTCAATATATATGTGTTTGTGTGTGTTTTATTTCATCTTAAGTATTTTAATAATAAAACGAACACTGCATATTAAAAGTCCAGCTTCCTTAAAAACAGAATCCATTCAAAACAAAATTAAGAAAAAAAAAAGAAAAGAAATGACAATAATATGAGTTATAGAGATGTGTGGCATCTTTATTATTTTAGAAAAAAAAAATTGCTTGAATGCGTGACGTGAATGCGATCTTAAATGTTTTTAACCCTGAGAAGAACTGACGTAATTTTCGATTCGAAATAAACGTCCGTAATTTATTTATTTATTTATTTTTTTAGCGGTGTCCATTCAAAGTATTATTTCTTGTTTATATAGTAATGTATTCTGATCTCATATGAGGAACCGGAACTAAACAAATCATTTTGAAATCAGAGTTGACAATTCTATCACCAATGCTAATCCTAAAACACAACCGAGAATGATAATATTAATACTGAGTAGTACTTTTATTTATTTAAAAGCTGAACAGAGTCCAACTACTGTTTGACCTTCGGTTTATTTTCCTAATTTATTGTGAATTTGACCGTCAGAGTTCATAAAACTATTTTTGAAATTTTCCGTCAATCCTTTATGACTTCAGTTTTTTTCAAAGAAAAAATGTCTTTGAAACATATTTTTTCAGGTAGCTAAGATGAATTTCTAAAGATATAAGCAAAATTATGTATATCACATCATCATAATAATTTAATGGTGTGTGTGTGTGGGGGGGGTGTACTTTAATGTATTATTGGTACATGGAATATGAAACCTTGGGGGAGGAAGGGGAGAAACCCTTAAGGATTTATTTATTTATTTATTTTTTTATTATCTGTATATATACTTTTTTTAAATTAACGGTAAATTATTCAGGTAATATATACATTTAATGTAACACAGTTGAAGACAATGAAAAACGATAGTCAGAAGCTGCAAAAGCACGTTATAAATCCTACTCGTGAACGAAAATGGATTCATGGAGCGTCTAGATATTGGGATTAAAATAAAATAAGTATGTACGATCCTTACGAGTAACTTCGACATTTCTTCTCTCAATTCGAATTTATGTTTTTATAAAGCTAATGGGATTTTAAAGTCTCGTCTTTATAAATTGTTAAGTATAAATATGAAATATGGGATTTTAAGGTTACAATTGTTTTAGGCCCAGCTGAAAATGGTGTCGTATTTTAATCAAATACAAGAAAATACTTAAGTAGCACAGTAACTTGAAATTAAACTGTTTGGATATGCAGTTTATTGTTTTTCTCATTCCAATTAAAAATCAAACATATTGAAGTTTTTATTATTAATAAAGGAATTTTTATTATTAATAAGGGAATTAGAAATTAACTCAAATTGCTAGAATTAATTTGTCAAATAGCATTAGTACAAATAATGACTAAAATTATTTTTTGGTGTAAATATATACAATGAAATCTGTTTAACGAGGTATCCCACCGTGACGCAGAAAAGTGGCGCTTTAGAGAGGTGGCTTATTAATAGAGGTAGTCTGGAATAACATAATTTAGGCATCAAATCTTATAAATTAAATTGTTTTGATTATTGAAATTTACATTATCTAAATAGCTTTCCAATATTATTTAACACGTTAATCGCCATGTCAGTCATATGTGCCTGACGCATTTTTAACACGCATTTTTAACTAAATTGTCTAATAAAGTTACCATGGCCCATGTGAAATTTTTTCTGATATTATCGTGGCGATTAACGTGTTAATATTAAGATCTTAAAGTTTTTGTTCAATAATTTTGTTTTCAAGAATTATTTTCTATACCATGGCAAATTATTTATTTTGGCATCATTTCAGAATGAAAATAAATCCCTATTAAACTGTAAATCATCACTAAAATTTCATTGCAGAAAATTCCAATGGAAAATTCCAATTTTCCATTTACATGTCACTGAATTTATAATTTAATAAATAAAGGTATAATATAAAATTCGCTTTTCCAAGTTTAAGCATCATTTCTAAACATGCATATTTAGATATGTAAAATCTTATCACTTGACACTCCTGCTCAAAAGTTTAGCGAACAGACAGATTTTTTTTTCAGTTAAAAATTACCCACTCGATGAAATGTTTTTAAACTTTGGAGATGTAAAAAACACGATCGTCCTCATATTTTTTAGTGAAGATTTGGTTATGACAGCAAATGGGGGTCGATAACAATCTTAAACGGAAAAGTTTATAGATCACCCTATATTATCAAATGAGGGAAATCATTTGTATGTGAATGTTAATATAGACCCAATATAATATTTTTATGAGTTTGTGTATCAAGAGCATATGGAATAAAAAAATTTCTAATTATGCTTTTAATAAATTCAATACAAATGGAAATCGGAATATAATTATTTTAAATTTCTTATGAAATATGGGCATTTTCTATGAAAATTGGTTCAAACTTTGCATCTGCGATTTTTTTTTTCTTCATAATTTGATAGCTAAATATACAAGCTAACTTTCACTATAAGTTTTGCCAAATACCGAAAAAAAAATCAGAAAGATTACGCAGAATATAACTGTGTTTTCTAGTTTATTATTGAATAAAATTGATTTCTACTTCCATTATTACCTGGCTATCTTATGTAAATATTGTATTTGGTAAAAAATTTCAATATATAGTTTTCCCTTGACTTATACGTCTTAAAATCTCCCAAATACATTTTGTAAATGGTTATTGTGTGTGTACAGGAGGGGGGGATCTTCTATCATTTTCAAACACGGAAAAACACAGAACAACGATACTTTATAATTAAGAGAGGTTTAGTGAACAGATGGATTTGCCAACATTTGATTAAAATTGAAAATAGAAAGTGGGATCATATTTTAATTTAAATTTTATCTTAAAAAAGGCTTGAAATTTACTCTAAAATACCTTTTTCGTATTTATTAGTTGGTTACTGCAGAAAAAATTATAGACGTCCTAATTGGGTTGGCCAATTTTTAGATTTTGGAAGTGGTTGTGTTAAAAAAACTGCTCTTCAGACTTTCTTCAAAATTCACCACATTATCTCCATTTTAAATGTCCTTCTCTGTGTATTATTATATTTCCAGTGTGCCGATGATTTTACGAAGTTGCAGAGGAAGGATCGATAGTCGGTATTTAAAAAAATGGCTCTAATGATTTTCTTCAAATTGTCTACATAATCCCCCTTTACATTTTTTTTCTTGTATGCATTTCTAGTTTTGTACAAGAAACTGATAGGACTATAGGGGAATTTCCTCTGTGGGGGTCTCTCTGAGGGGCCCTAGTCTGTATTTACGCAAAAAAATCTCGAGATATAAAGTATCTAAAATGTTTTTACGACGTATTTATTAGTTTATTACTACAGATAATTGGTAGGAGTCATGAGTAACTAGATCATTTTATACCGTCTGACCAACCACACTATCTCCTTAAAGAGTTTATGATATATATAATATAGTAGTGGGTAATGGAAGTCGGTATGGTTGTTACTCATCAGATTTTTATTCATAATGGCACATTTGCAAATAGTTGTTTTAATTCTAAGTCAATTGATAATTACATTTGAATGCATAAAGACATTAATGCTTTAAATACACATATATATACATATGTATAAATGAAGGAAAACATAACATGTATATTGCATAGCTGCCAACATTTCTCATTTTTAAATCAGATTTATAACCAATATTTTTTAAAATGAATGTGTCATACATATTTTCGACGAATTCATAAAATTAAATAAATGGAAAACATTAATAAAATGTTTTCGATACGAAATCATCTATGGCACCTATGATATTGCAATAAATTTTATTTTACACATTAGAACTCAAACATTTATGCAAGAGTTCTTAAATAAATAATTTTTATTTTAAAAATTCTCAGTTATTTACTTTCGTATAATTATTCATCGAATTAGAATAAAAATAACTATTTTAGAATGTTCCATTAATAAAAAATTAATTTTATCCTGTAACTGAAAACACCCGAGTGTTTTGCCTGCATCCCTTTTTTTTAAATTTTTACTATGTTTTTTATGGCTTTTAAGAATTAGCTTATATATTTAACTGTTAAATTATACAAAAAATTTAATTAAAAAATCCTTTTTTAAGATTAGAAGCTTTGTATTGTGAAGCCCTAAAAAGCATAAAATAAAAAAATTATTGAGACCAATATTCTTCGTTATTAGTTTTTTGTATAATTATTCATTAAGCCATAAATTTCAAAGATCTCGAAAGCTTTTTAAAATATTTTGAATATTTAAAAATTTTCATCTCTTGCAAAAGGGAAATATCTATATTTTTCTCTAAAATTTCATTAGTGTTAAAACTTTCATTTCTTTATAACATGTCTTTACATCAATATTTTATTATTTTATGCATTTTTGGGCTTCACCATAAAAAGCTTCTAATCTTAAAAAAGGATTTTTTACTTAAATTAATATTTTGTACTTTTTAGTTATAAATAAAGCTTCTTAAAAATCTAATCAAAATTTCTTAGGATACTGTGTGGTCAAATAAGGATTTTCATTTAGATACTGACATTTTTTTTAAATTATTTGAAAACAAAAATAGCACGTCAGCCTTTGAAGACCGAACCCACCCACCACCATCGCCACATGACGCTTTAACCAACTGAGCCATTGAACGATGTCAAAATTCCTTACATTTATTTTAAAGTGGAAGCGGTTGTTTTTTTTTTAGCATGACAGGAAGGCGCGATGACAAAATTCGGTTTCAAAAATAAGAAGTTTCTAAAAAAATATTTATTTTATTCTTAAAACTTTTTTTTTTTTTTTTTTTTTTTTTTTTTACTATCAAAAATATTTTGTGATTTTTAATATCTACAAAAAAAAAAAAAAAAAAAAAAAAAAAGTTTCTTAAAAAAAACTCAAAATTTCCTAGGATACTGTGTAAGCAACGAAAAATTTTCTTGTATCAATTGACACCTTTTCTACTAATTATCTGCAAAAATTAACACGCCGGACCTTCCGGGGACCGAACTCTCGACCCCCGCGTTATTAACGTGACGCTCTAACCAACTAGCCAAGGAGCGACAAACGAAACGGCTTATATTTAATTTAAAATGAAGGCGCCTTGTTTACTACTGTGACACGATGACAAAGTCAATTTCATATAAAAAGCTTCTAAAAATAGATTTTCTTCTTCTTTTTTTATCATTCATTATTATTTTTCACACATGATCAGTTAAAATACTTTTCATACAACTGAAACAATTGAAATCTTAATTACTATTTTAGCATCCATTATAAATACTTTACAAACGGAGATGCCGAAAAACATTTTACAATTTTACAAATTAATAAAATTTACTCTAAAACTACAAAATCCAGACTTAAAGATTTAACTATCTTTTAAATCCTGATCCCGAAGTGAATAAAATTTGAGTTTAGCTAAAACCCTCTTAAGATTTACTAATATAGTATCTTTAGTACATCCTTCGTAACTACATTAGTTGCCAATGTCTTCTGACAACACTATCTTTGAGAAGAAATTAATTAATATATGTATGGTATTGAGTATTAAATTCAAGTTTATTACATGTCAGATTTCCATCATTTGCTTTGATAAATGCGTTAGTTTATTAAAATTGTAAAATTCCTGCAGATTGCTATTATGTTTTACTTGATGCTTCATTATTGTGCGCGGCTAATTAAAAATAATAAGGTAAATTGTGTCCTCCCTCCCTTTAAATAATAACAAAAATTTAAAGAATTAAGAGTTTAGAAATGGTATCAAAAATAGTTTTAAAATAATGAAGAAAAATATTAAGTTAAAAAGAATATAATAAATTGCTGTACATAGATAATATTTTGTAGCGTTTTAAAAATAAAATACTGCTGAATAGAAGACTTCGTCTAAAAAAGTAATAATTGGTCGTGATGATGGAATTTTGATTCCGAAACCGATAAGAAATCGAAGAAAAACTTCTTGGAAACTTGCTGAAAAGATATCGGACTATGCTATTTAACATTCATCACGACTGTTCGTAATATTGCGGTTGAATGCTCAAATGATCATCATCAAATATCGATTGCCCATCAGTAAGCCTGATTGAACTTCATGTGGGCCAGCTTCACTGAAGTACTGGTGAATAACCGTTTTAACATTCCACCAAGATTTTTACATTTTACCAACAGAAAAAATAAATTGGAAAAAACATAGAAAGGAATTCGTGAACGGAATTCGAGCTAGAATTATAAAATGACTTCTAAGTTTCAAATCTGAAAAAAAACTTGCGTGTTTTTTTCCCCTGTTGTAGCTAATCTAAAAAATGGCAAAATAAAAAGATGTAATAAGTTTGATTTGATACACTAACGTCGTTTCTTGGATTTCGAACATTCATACCAAAATCGTAATTAGAATCTGATTCCTGTAAACGAAAGACCCCAGCGCTAACCATTTAGCCATTGGTTGGAATAAAATAGAAATGGGAAATAAAATACTGAGTATAAAATAAAATCTCGAGTATAAAATACTGAGTATAAAATAAATTATTGGTGAAAAAATGGTAAAGTAATACATTATGTAGGGGAGACTGGGGAGGGTTGACCCTATGGGAGGCTTGACCCACCTTTCCTTACTCTGCTATTTTTAGTTTTCAAAAACTTCCAACACATGGCAGCACATCCTACTGATGCAAGGTAACAGCCATGTTTGTTTGAAAGCTATACCATGCTTATTATTTGAACAAGCTTGAAATTTGTGTTTTCGTCATCAAAAAGTAAGTAATTTTGATTAAATTTGTAAGGCATTGTGCAAATATTTTTAATCAAATATCAGAATTCAGATTTATATGATTAAAGTATATACCTTAAGCTAATATGTGCTATAATTAGTTTTGCTAAATAACTGTTTAATTCCCTGATTTTTTTTATGAAATTGCAAATGGCTATTGAGGGAGGCTTGACCCAGATGATATAAGGGAGGTTTGACCCATGGGTCAAGCCTCCCTTACATATTTCTTTGTTATTGTGGACTGAAAATATTAATTCACCTATTATTTAATTGTATAAAAAATATAAAAAAATGATTTTTGTTTTAACATGTACCATTCTTTTACCAAAACACAAGCTGTTGGGCATTCCAGTTGATGGATGACATCCAAAAACTTTGAAGTGTTTTTAACACATTTTGCAAAGTATACAAAAGTATACGCATAAAAAGGTTCTTATCAAACTTGATAATCATGAAAGTCATGTATCTCCCAAAGGTTTGCAATTTTGCAAAGATAAAGGAATTGAACTCTTAAAATTGCCACCGTATACAAGTCACAAATTGCAACCACTCGATCGATGTGTGTTTGGACCCTTTAAGGGTTTCTACAATGAAGTGTGTGATAACTTTATGGTGAGTAATCCAGGAAAACCAATTGGACTTTACGATATTCCTGAACTCATTAGAAAATCGTATCCACGAGCTTTCACCCCCATAAACATTCAAAAAGGATTCACTGTTACGAGAATATTTCCTTTTGATTCAAGGATTTTTACAGAGGCAGATTTTATGGCCTGCAGTGTGACAAACTGACATGAGCCAACCGATTCTCAGACAACACAAATTGGTCAACATGATATTCACAACCTTGCATACGAACAGAATTTGCCAAGTTCTTCGGAAATTACTCCTTCCTGTACCTCTCAACCTAAAAATAATTTATCTCTCATTCTTGAAGATTATATTCCTCATAATAGTAGTTCACAAATAACTTCTTCTACTAGGCTCACCTGTCAGCCAGAAATTGAAAAATCTGCATCTTTGACCCTGAACATATTCGATCTTTCCCGAAAACTGGAACACGAAAACATAACTATAAAAGAAAACAAGCAAAGTCTTGAATATTGACAGATACCCTAGTTAAAGGATAAATAGAAAATGAGCATGCACTGAGAGCATCGAAGAAACGACCATCTGTCAAAGCTACTACCAAACGATTTTCTAAACGGAAATTTTTTAATCCGGTTGAAACCTCGAGTGATGAGGATGAAGAAATCCCTCATGTGTCAGACAGCAGTGAAGATGAGTTTGTGATATCAAAGTCAATGTCAGAAGGAAATTTTGTGCTGGTAAAATTTGTGAGTTCTAAAACTGGTAGGCCTAATGAATCTCAGTTCGTAGGAAGAATAATCAAAGACAGTGGAGAGAGAGAGTTTGTTGCATTTTTACGCAGCACTGCTGAAACAAACTACTTTATTTATCCAAAAGCGGAAGATATATCTGTTGTTTCAATGAATGATATGATAAAGTTACCAAATCCAATATCAGCTGGAGGAACTGCAAGAGTTGCATTATGTTTTTATTTTGACTTTGACTTTTCTGAGTATAAGTGCTGCTAACTATTCGTTATTATTTAACATTTCTAGCTTTTTTCAACAAAGCTTAATGGCAATGACTATTTTTAATTTAAGAGTTGTTTTAGTAGTGTGAACGTGTTCTTTTATATAATTTTTTCAATTTACACTTTAGAAATATTGCTACTTCATCAACTATAATTTTTATTGTTATCATATTAATTTCATTGCTAAATTTTCTTAAATTTTAGGACTAGCTTAACTTTGTTCATAAATATTATAATATGTGAATATTGGTGGGTCAACCCTCCCATTGTGTGGGTCAAACCTCCCATATGTGGGGAGCCTTGACCCAAAAATTCTGCTTCAATAACATTCATTATTTCTCCTTTCTGTTGCAAAGTACGAAAATTTTTTATGTATGTTATGATAATAGAATATATCAGGTATGAAATGGTGTACAAAGTTTTTTTGTGGAAGTAAAATTTTTTTCTCTAAAAATGTTTTTGTAAAAAATGGGTCAACCCTCCCCAGTCTCCCCTACTATTACTGTAGTATGATATGAGGTGATATGATTTAAGGATGTATGGCAGCCAGTGGTTAGGCAAAATATACGTTTCGGAATGTTGCAAAAATAAACCTAACATGCATTTAGTGAAAGTGAAATGGTGTTAAAAATATAACCTGTAAGCAATTATTCGACAATACAAGCATTAGTGGCAACAAATCTAAGATAGAATATCATGTCAAAGTCATAGGTCTGAATGCAATGGATTCCCCATCTATATATTAAAGTGTCTTCGTGCGTTCATATGTGCACTCTGGAGCTTAGGCTATGGATCACGGAGTTACAAAACTTTGAAGAGGGAAAGCTTGGATCATGCAGGGGTAAAATTTTTCAATTTCTACTTTAAATATTTTTCTTCCTATTTTTTTCCGTTAATGTAGTTTCATTTTATTCAAACTGCTTGTTTTTTCATTTCAATCGTCTGCGTTCCTTTGCAACGGTTTCTATATTGTTTATTTTTTTACTCACTTAAACTGTATTCATGTTGCTTAGACAAAAAGCGATTAAATATAGTTTATATATAATCGTGATTTTAATATGGAAGTACTGCTCTGATTTTTTTCGATGCCGGTACGTTTCGAATGAGAAGAATTTTCTCAATCTAGTGACATCTTTTCCTAAACGACGCGATCTTTAGATAACAAACGATGCGCGTTAGATAACAAATAAAATAAAATATTTTACTTAAATCGTAGCCTTTTCAAAAATAATGTTTATGTGGTGATATAAAAATTTCTTTGAAAGGGAAATATTGATTCTCTCGCAATATAGCAGAAATCTTCAAATGTATAAAATATTAAATTTCATTAAAATTTACAACAATTAAGTTTATGCATAAATTTTTATAATTAATATCAATGTAATTTTATCATAACACAGTGAAGGCTAGAAAAACTAGGTCCCGCTAATACATGGTATCAAAACTAAAATGTTCAGTAAATTCTGTTATATAGCTATTTGTAAAATCGCGTTTCTTGAATAATAAAAGCACTATCCAACAAACACATAAACTGAAGTGTCCAGTTAAGGCATTGTTACAAGCAGTGGAGACCCGAATCCAACACAATGCGGATGAGGAAAATGGTGGAACTCGTTATAAACGATTTTATTTCTTTTTAGTTTTTGTTCATAAAATTATATAAAAAATATTCGAAAACTTACTTAAATATTGTGACCAATGAAGTGGACAAAGAATGATAGCAATATTTTAGACTGGTTACTTAGTATCTTAATACTGCAATACAGATTCTGAGACGGATCACATTTTTTATGCAAAAGCTATGTCGATATTCAAATAACAAGCAAAAAAAAATTTACAAATGTTGAACGAGTTCGGAATCGTAAATATATAAAGATCCTCGTAAACTGGTACTTATACTAACTGAACTATCGAAAAGAGTTGCCTCTGCCACTGAAGTTTTGGGTAGAAAAGATTATAAAATTGTTAAACAAATGTGGTACATTATTTTTATTATTACTTTTTTTTTTTTATCTCAAAACTATTTTTAAACAAATCCAAATATACGTCCAACCTATTTTAATGCTCAAAGTTGCAAATTGTATCGGACTGTTTATATATTATTGTGCACTTATTATTATAGACGTATAAATAAAAAAAGCCAATAATCTAATAACATGTAAATACAAATTCAGTCCTGTTTCACTTTGTTTTCATGACTATTCCCCTGGATGAACTGTAGTTTGAATGATTGCTGAAAGGTAATGAGTAACGTTGTTTGCATGTCTTTAGCTTTACAGCGCATTCTATGTTTTTACTTTTTCTTTTTTAACGGCAAAACTGATATCTATTTAGTAAAATAATTATACTCGTTCTTTTAATCATTTAAAATGAAACAGTTTTAGCCTTTATACCTTGTTTCCATTTTAAACATAAAAAAATTCTTCAGAATTTCTAATCATCACGAATGTGATTAAAGATATTAACTTTTTGCAATCGTTTTCTTACCCAGACGTATTATAGTTAGAAATGGAAAATATTTTTGGGCAAAAGGGATTTTTTACAATCTGCTAGAAATTTTCCAAGCCTCTAATACTAACTAAATCCTCTAAAACTATTTCAATCATCTTAAATCATTGCTGTTTATGAAAATAGTTAACGCAGCGTGTTGACTTGAATCTTGGACGATCAGAAAACCATATGGATTTTCTGAGATTTCGCAGTTACTTTCAACGCACTGGAACTGGATCATCTTGCTGATAGCTGAAAAGTGTAGATGGTGAAACAAGAATTACGAAAGTTGTAAAACTTAATTTTATTTAAACTTCAGTAAGAAGGGAAATTGCCACTCAAGAGACCAAGCGTTAAATCCTTCTAAGTGTGTTAAAGAAATCTGTGTAGCGTGTTTGTAACGAAAATTACTGGCGAAAAGTGAACCTGACTATAATAGGAAACTATAACACCGTTGCTTTGGACTAGTTTCAAGTGTAATCAAACTCCAAACAGAATTAGCTCATTAAATTTTTTAATAACTCAACAATGAAAACAAAGGAAAACGACTTCCTTATGTTGATTTTCTCGCATTTTATATAAATCATAAATAATATCATAATATATAAATCATAAATACTATCATAAACTAACTTTAAAATACTTTCTAATCCAATTTCCGCACCAAAATTTCACCGAAAGCCACAATATCTCTAGAACTTTTAACTCTACTGGACTCGTAAATGCCATGGCAACCTTTTTAGACGCTCTAATTCAACTTAATACCTTGCTTCAACCAGCAAAAAAATTCAAATTAAGAAAACTGTTCTAAAACTTCGCAATTTTTGAAATGTTTACGAAATTGCGCCTGTGAGTGGTCACAGTTTTATAAAAATTAATAGTCCCCGCACTTTGGGGGTTATTTGAAAATGGAGAATTTAAAAACAACGAATGAACGAGATCGATTACAAGAGGAAGGAAGTCCGAGAAATAAATCGAAAATTATTTTAACGAAGAGCCAAACTGTAATGAAAACTGTCCCCTCCCCCTTCAATACATTAATAATAATAATAATAAAGCGAAAGGGAAAAAATAATGGTGGACTTAATAGGTAAAGTAGTAACACCTGGGACTGGATTAGAAAATCCAGGGTATTATAAGTAATGGTGCTGTTTTGTTTGTTGTTGGTTAAAGGCTCTTAAAAACTTTTCAAAAATCCTGAACTAAATTTAAATTGGCAAGCATCCAAATTGACTCGTGGTCCAGTGCGCTAAAAATTTGAAGTTCACAAAATTCTAGATCGATAAGAATAGTTCTGTGGCAAAGTTATGATAAAATCTCTGTTTTAAGAAAATTTTTATCCTTACACGTTTCATCTTAAATAGAAAGAAAAACATACAAATTCTTGAATCGTCAAACTCAGGGGTTTTGAGCATATGGTTTATATTGGATTTTTTTTTTTTTTTTTTTTTTTTAATTCCCAGAAATTTGGTGAATTGAGAAAATAAATGTTTTTAATTTTACTGCTGTTTTTTCTCTTTTCTAAGCAATAAAAACCTAAACAATATTTCGAAATCTTCCTAGTAAATCTAAAATAGTTTAAAATGCCACTGTGCTTTGTTCAGATATTAGACAGAACACCGGAAAACATATGACTTACATCTTCCATCGACTAGACAGTTCTGAGAAAATAATAAAATAACGTTAAGCAAATGAGTGTTTGAAAATGTTTTTCTAGCAGCTATTGTGAGTTTTTACAAACAATTCTTGGTAAAAGATTTTTCAGAGTACAAAAAATGTACAAAGATATTTATCATTTCATCTAAAAATTAAGATCATTGTATATATATATATATATATATACTAAGCGACAAGACAAAAAAAAAAAAAAAAAAAAAAAAAACTTGGATATTTTCCATTTCCCCTCCTACAACCGCCAATCTTATCGCTTAAAAAGCAAATTTTCGAACCGATTTTTTTTATGTTGTCCTCCACATACACTTAGCATTTAATCCAGTGTTAAAAACAAAATTCAATTGTCAGAAAAACTGTAATTTCAGAATTTTTTTCAAAAATGGTAAGAATAAGGTTAGAATGGTAAGAATAAAGTAAGAATAAGTTAACGATGCCACAAAAAGTATTAATTTTTTAATGAAAATCGAAAAAATATTTAAATACGTGAGATGGCAAAATAGTTAAATGTTAATGAAATATCGGTAAAATGGTTTTTAGCAAATTATAAATATTTTTGGCCGTTTAAAATGGAAATTTGGCTTTAGGCGGCCACGTTGCTCATCCAAGCAAGATAACCGCAAGTAAAAAAGCAAATGTTTAAAAAATCGATTTGTATCATGTTCAGAACTTAAAAAATATTTAAAAAAAGTGTATAGCAAAATACTTTCTTCAAAAATAGTGCGGAAGCAATTAAACAAGGCAGGTTAAAAAACAGAAGATCTGCTAAAAAGCCATTATTAAGGACAAAAAAAAAAAAAAAAAAAAAAAATAGCAATTAATTATTGGGCTGAACTGAGTTTCTCTGATGATTGAAGTTTAATAAATTTCGAGCTGATGAAAAAAACTACAAGGACGGTAAAAATGTGACTAATTTAATGAAAACTGCTCCATTAAAATAGCGACACATTCTCCGTACATTATGGTTCGGAGGTGCATACTTTTTCAAAGAATCAGACAAATTTTCAAGCTCAAGGGATCAATTAACTCAAAATAAAACACAGTGATTATAAAAGTGGCTCCTGACCGACTATTTTGGAGGTATTTCTAACTTTTCTTCAAACAGCATTACAAGATGATAATGCACCTTGCTGTACGGCGTCTGTGGTACGTCAGTTTGAATCAAATTGTTAAAATTACCTGTCCATTCCCATGAGCACCTATAATTTTGTAAGTAATACCTTTTTTCACTCAAAGTTAAATCCCACAATGAATATCGTAGAATTTCTTCTTTATTAGAATTGGTAACAGTCCTAATCTCAATTAGCTCGAAAATGTTTAGTCATAAAAAGGCGCGGGGAGACAGAGGAGGATTCGAAATTTGCAGCCTACAATAACTCCAAATATTAACTCTATATTAACAAATATTAACTCCAAAATGCACATAGATATCATTTCATCCCTTTGGTCTTATGCAAACATGATAATTTTACTTGTTTCAACCATTAATTTTAAAGTTATTACAAATTAAAAAGGTACAAGTAATTTTTTCTGCAGTGCGGCTTTTATTCTTATTATTCTTATTCTTATTGTAGCTTAGTGTGTATGTATACATTTATTTAGACCAGCAGATCCGTAACTTGTATTTAAACGTCAGAAGATAACTGTTCTATTTCTAGAACTCTAAAATATTTATATCATTATGAGCATGTATTTTTTCCCATTAGTATTATTAAGATATGCAAACTTTTTTCTTCTATATTATTAACCCGTTAGTAGTCGCTATCGACAGCGCCACCTATTACAGATTGCGAATTTTTTATTTAACTCTCACCAATAATTTTAAGAAGTGATGTGATCGACGTTAAATCGATTTTATTCGCGTTTTATGTATATCAAATGCCACTTTAAAATTTTTTGGTGGCTATTGAATAAAAAATCTGGAAAAACTGAAGGATGGGCGGAAAATCGACCAACTAGCGACTACTAACGGGTTAAATGATCAGATAGTTTACACTAATAAAAGTTATTGCGATTTTTTATCCGACTATCTAACGTTTTCAAAGTTACTTCAAACCAACGCATGGCGCTTTGATTTTGGAATAAACCGAATTTTCTATTTCTAAAAGTTTCATTGCATATCTAAAAGAAAGCAGAAATATTTTATTAATTAGATACGATTTTTGCACATTCCATTTTTACTGGCTACTAAAAACACTAGTACCTCAAAAATTCGTGTAAACTTCAAAACTTTATAATAAAACATAAGTGCTCGGAAAAAAAATTCTGTTTGCGGGATTATGATCAGAAGTACACTGGATTTTTTTTTCACCATGAATATATATGAATTTTATATAACTTTAGCATAACTAGTAATTTTTAAATTAATAATTATTCAACTTTTCTCAAAAGTAAGCAATGGAAAAAAGGAAAAATTTCAACAATTTTAGAAAAGAAAATTTAATGAAAAGTGGTTATAAGGATGCATTACAGATAGGTGAAGATGCCTGGGTTTTTCTTCCTGTATTCCCTTTTCTGCTTCTTCTTTTAGGTTGATTTCTTTCGAAATCGACCTATTGCAATGACTTCGTTTATCTATCTATCTATATACAATGAAAATATTGTCATAACGATAACATCCGAAATAATACTCTAAATCGAACCAAATTTGGACAGCGAACTTATCTTATAAATATCTTGGATGAGTTCGTTAACCAAGTTTCTCCGCTATATTCTTTTCAAGTAGCGGCTACTTGAAAATTTCAAATCCACATTATAAAAGAGTATTTAAGGCCGGATTTCCTTGAATTTTGATGTATATATAGACCAATTAAGGTTATCAATGAAGTTTATTCATGAACTTTATCCGCCATTCTTGACAAAGTGGTGGACATCTTAAGTTAAACGGGGCCACTTGAATTCAAGCTATCACTTTCAAATTTAAAATCACGATAACTTCCGAAACAATACTCCAAATCGAACAAAATTTGGACAGGGAACTTATCTTATAAATATCTTGGATGAGTTTGTCAACCATATTGCTCCGTCATTTGGTTTTCAAGTGGAGGCCACTTGAAAATTCCAAATTCACACTGTGAAAAGCATATTTAAAACCGGATTTTCTTGAATTTTGATGTATACATAGACTATATAAGGGTTGCAACCAAGTTTATTAACTTTATCCGCCATTTTTAACAACTTCCCTAAGAGCACATATCTTCTCCTGAAGATGTACTGTGGATGAGTGTGCTGTTAGGGAAAGTACGGATATTACGGCGAGGATAGTCCCTTTCGTCAAGTGCTTTCACCTTCTGTATGTGAAAAGGGTGTATCCGTTCATTGCGCAGAACGCTCCACACTGACATTTGCGAAACACCCAGTTCGGCTGAAACCGCTCGCGTACTGGTAGTCGGCAAGTCCCTAAACGACTGCAGCGCTCGTTCTTCCACTTCTGGAGTGCACACATGGCGATGTCGTCCTCTATTGCGGGTTCTTGCATGAAAAGACCCAGCTTCCCGTAGGCATCGATTAATTCTTACGAAAGTGCTATGGTAAGGCAGCGTCAGTCGGAAATCGTTCTTGATATAACTTCAGCGATAAGTGGCCTTTTCCTGCAGCCTCGCCGTACACCATATGCATATCAGCCATTTCGGTATTGGAATTCCTACTGAAAGCACTAACAACATGTTTTCCCAATGATACTACCCATCGTCGTTCGCAGTTCATGTACTTACAACGCATGCTTGCTGCAAAGTTGAGTTTATTGGTCTGTTTTTAAGAAGATGGAAAATTAGCATACGTGGATTCCTGCTCACAGATTTGTTTGGCTTTCTTCCAAGTTTTTGTTATCTCTTTCTGACCAGGTATGCACAAAGTGAAAGGAAAACAAGCTTCGTGCTACTAGCTAGTTCTGCAGAAATGCAGTATGTGAGATTTCGTTGTTTTTATTAGTTTTGCGATTTTTCCCCTTTAAACATCATCTGCGGCCCCATGTTCCATTGCATTTTTTGTTTGTTTTGATGAGTACTATCATCCCTCTCAGTTTATTGAAGCATTTCAGATACACCCTGTATATAACAAGTCAAATGATTATCTCGTTTAATATAAGCGAAGGATAGATAAATATTATTTGTTTTGTTGCTTTATAACACGTTAAGTGTTAATATGAAGATTGTATTATAGTATTCATATAAAGAAATTACAAAAGCCGATTGAAAACATAGCTTTTAAAAGAAGAAATGGAGTATTAAATGTATTTTTATAATTACAAAATGTTTGCATAAAACCTACTTTTAGAGTTACTGCATAAAGAAATGAAGAAAAGCTATAATTTCAATGCTATAAATGTTTACTTTCACGTGCAGATTTTGTTTTTAATGTTAATTAATCATGATTTCGATTGTATGAAATTGCTAAGAAAAACGTAATTTATGCTTTTTTGACAAACAGTTTTATCCTTTATTAATGTACTAATATATAATATTTAAATGTAATAATTAAAATAATTTAATGTTAAATAATTGACATAGTTCTTTTAAAATTACATTCAAAAAATTAAATAAAAAGACATGTGAACATAAAACTCATCTCAATGAAATTATGTTTGTCTTAAAAGCAATATAATTTATGAATTGTAGTTTAGAAGCAGTACAATAAAAATTTATTTCTATCTATCAAAGGAAACTATCATTAATTTAATTGCTTTCTTTTCTTATTAAAAATATTTTGAAAGAACTGTGGACAACATGATTGGCATATTTTTCTCTTTATTTGCTTTTAACAACATATTTTGTACCTCAATATTAAAATCACCTCATTAAAAATCACCTTCAAGTTTTATTCAATTTTAGTTTTTCGAAATTGTAAGATAATTTAAATATGATATTAATGTATTCATAATTTGCAAATAAATAGTTGAAACCGAATGTTTAAATTCTAAAACATTCTTTATGATTTCATAAAACCAAGGAAGAGCATTATGCTTTTTGATTTCCTAATTTTGAAGCCATTTTTAAATCCTTGTTTAAGTTGTTTTGTTTCTTCACTTATTTTATCATAAGTGATTACGAATAACTTTCTAAATATTATTTCAAAACACAAACTCAACTGAATTCTAATGACTAAAATTGCCAATGAATCCTGACATAAATTCGTATAAAAGTAATCAAGCTGTTCACAAAAATAAAATTCCATTACTTTAACCACAAGTTTCTACGATTTTTTCCTCTCTAAATGAATAGGTAGAAAATTGTATAATTATATAACGAGTGTGAAGTAGAACTCAATCATACAATTAGAAAAATAATGAACCTCGTTAAGGCAAGAAAAAATAGTTTTTTTTTCTTTCTTTTTTCTCTTTTCTTTGACAAAATTAGGACTTCTGATTTTACGCATTGAATATTTCCTTTATATTTTCCACAGTTATTCGAAAAAAAATCTTTTGTCGTTTCAGTTAAATGTTTATTTAAAACCAATTTACCTTGGTTCATAGTCAATACACCAGCTGTGCTGACCGCAATTTGGTTTCCAGACTTTGATCATATCAGTATAAGCTCTTACACAGGGTTTCTTTACTTTTACTCTATCCATTTTCTGTTCCGTACATACATGAGGCCTGAAAAAAAGGGGAAAAAATTGCATTTTAAAGGATTTACCATGAAGATATTTCTATTAAAGTTAAGATTAGTTTTTCAATTAGTTTTTTATTATTTATTAATCAATAGAATAGTAATATCATAAGTAACAAAAATTTATACAATAAAATTCCATTTTTATCTAGTTTCCTGGAAAAAAAAAAGAAAAAAAACTTACTTTTTAAAATGAAAATTTTACTTTACATGACACTGCACAAAATAAGCGCTCGTGTTTCAATTGCCAGGTGTGTGTGTACGTTGAGGTTAAGGTTGTCTATACTTGGGACCTAGGGCAAGTCCATCCGTTGGGAGTCTTTCTAAGGTATTCTAGCCCATATTCAAGCGAGTTTCAAAGAAAACTATAGGTTGAATAAGCCAACGAGCGTGACCTGGATTCGATCCCGGCAACTTCTGACAACTAGTTTAGAGACCCTCATGTCTTGCCAATATTTTGATAATAGGTTTTCTCGCGTTATTAATTGCTATTATAACTTGTTTTTTGTGAGTCTTGTAGCGATGGTTATTTGCACACCTAATAGAGGGGAAAATTATATATTTTTATTTTCTGCATTTCTATGCTTTAATGTAATAAAACAGTCGAAAATAACTTTACATGTGTACTATTTGTGTAATTAGAAATTTAGAACAGTGCTTTTCATTCACATAAGTTTTTATTTCACCTTACAACATTTTATGTAATTAAATAATTCATTTGAAACTGTCAATATTTACATAACATACTTTGATGAAATTTAATGTATCTGGTATTGCATACATTTCCACCTAATTGGATATGATATTTAAATGGTTAATAAATATTTAATTTTTATTTATATCTCAACTTTACTATATATACATATATGTTTATTTACTATTTACTTATTTATTGTGAGTGACGAAATTCTTTATTTTCTATTAAAAACCGAATATCACTATCTTGTGAAATTCCATTTTCTCTTTATTTCTAAAAAATGAGTAAAGCGTTTTACAATAAAAAATAAGATGCTTATAATTGCTGAAATAATCCATGTAAAGATAAATGGCTTTAAAAACTAATAGAAGTTCGATACCTTGTGAGTAATTGCAATTTCATGAATCAAGAAAAACAAAATTCTATGAAAACAATTATTCAGTTAAATCTTTACTCCATTTCATAAACATAAAAAAAACAGATGTTTCAAAAGCAATACCCGGTAAAAAAAAAAAAAAAAAAAAAAAAAAAAAAAAAAATCTTTAAAAATAAGAAAAATAACACACAAGAAGCAGAAAAACTACCAGCTAAACTGGAAATGCAATTTCTTGCAAAATTACATCATGTGAAGCAAGTCTTTGCATTCATACAGTGCTTATTATTAGAAAATAGTTTTTTCAAATTTGATTTTTTTTTCGCAAATAAGTTCGTCATAAGAAAAAAAATATAAAGTATACGAATTTTGTGAAGCACATTTTTATTAATAATTATTTTCATGGCTGAGCATACATATTATGAAGGAAAAATAAATCCGAGAGGATATTATGTTTCAATCAATTTGAACCACTCCTGAGTTTTCCCAATTATTCTTGTATGAAAATTGGTATGAATCACCATGCTATGATAGTTATTTCATTTATTTTATTTACTATCCGTCTTTAGTAAATATGTCTTTATTAAACATCCAAATTTCTTAAAATGTGTCATTGAAATTCTAAACCCACATTAAAATTGAATAATTTTCTGAAAATGAAACCGGAATTTATTATAAACAGCATTTAATAGCACCCAGCTGCAATTATCCGTTAACCACCAGTGGCAAAATATTCTTCAAAATTCCCACACACTTCATGAAATATTGCTTGCAAGTTTAAATAACGTATATAGAAAATATGACTGACACACCTTCACAAGTTCTCACATTTCTTTAAATAAATCAAACGCTATAGAAATTTATATTTTTCTCGTCAAATTTTCCCCCCTGGAAGTGAGAATCAATATAAAAACTACCCGTCTTTATAATAGTATGAGACATCATATTTCTTTAGATCTCAAAGATCTACGTCTGTTTATTTCTTTGAAATGTGGTTCCTTTTTAGACTGCAACTCGGGTGGTCTAGAAAAAAGAATTACGCATAGTGGAGGTCTATGAAAACTTAGCATTTATACTGTAAGAAGAGAGAAAAAAAAAAAAAAAATCCCTTGGCTCCATTAACGTCAGACCCAACCCATATTGCACGACGCGTAACCTCAAATTTACGATATAACGAGCTAATAGAAATTATGTGAAACATATCGGTCGACTAGGCTAGAGCACATAAATTTCATTAATGTTTATATTAATTTTTTTGTGCACTAATAAATCATAAGTAATTTTACAGCATTAAATACTGGCATTTTAGGTGTCAGCAGTATTTCTTGTAAATTGTTTGTTGCTGAAAAAACAAACTCACACAACAAAGCAATCATTTTGTAAAATATATATATATATATATATATATTTCTTCCGAAGTGTTTGAAAGAAATGTGAATGTTTAATTTTTCAGGAAGTTTACTCATAAGGAAACTTTATGCATATAATATTATTAAATTTACTACGTGTAAATTATTGTATTACATATTATAATTTTGCAACAAAAGCACTAATCATGAAGTTTATTTTATTTTATTTTATTTTATTTTTTTTTTTTTTTAACTAGTATTGAGAAAATACGCTAATATAGCCTATAAAAAATTGTAAAGAGTTTATACAAAAAAAAAAAAAAAATAATAATAATAATAATGATTAAAAACTTTACTGTCGAGTTAATACTCACAATTTTATAGGCGATCATAAAATGTTATTACATATAAATAAAAGTAAAATAAAATAAACAAAAGTTACTAGAAAGATAAACAACTAGATTTGTATACTTTACAAATATATAGATCAAATACTGTGCAAACTCTATTTTTTCCCCACTATTTCCGATGCAGCTGAATAGATACACAGGTATAATTTATTGATCGAATTTCCGAAATAAAACTTTCAAGTAAAAAGTTTTGTCCGATGTATCTTCCGCTTTTCAATTTCAACTTATAATCTTCTTTAGCTTCATCCTCATTTCAAACAATGTTTAATAAAACTCTAATTTCTACCTACATCTTTCTTTTCATGACCTAAGAGGTTGCATTTAGATTAATAAATAATTAAAAAAATTATTAATTGACAGTTGTAGGACAAACTCATTGCAATAACAAACACAAAATTTAAGCATAAAAATTTCAATCAAATAAATTGGCTGAAATTATTGGCATTTTAAATGATTTTTATTTTTATTTATTTATTTATTTAATATATTTAAAAAAGCGTTAGAATAAAAAAAAAATATTTATTATTATTATTTTATTTAAGGAATTACAAATGTTTTATTTATCGAAATTAAACAAGCCATTATTAATTTATTCATAACACTATAATGAATTTCTTGATCTTGCTTATTATAAATTTTTAATTAATAAAACTTTGGAAAAAAATTTTCAGTCTCTTTTTCCCAAATTACTTAATGCATATCAAACTTCTCAAAACACTTATTTTTTACGTCGCTATTTTTTTTTTTATTTTTTTTTAATTATAAGTATTTGAATAAAATGAAACAAACAAGTCTCAACTGGTACTGAATGTATTTTACAGTTTAACAATGGGACATTAGGGTTAACACTTTCGCGACGACATGTTTTTGTCTTTTTGACAGTATGCTCCACCAATGGGAGTTACTATTTAAAGCTACATTATTTCAGAACAAAATTTTATACATAATAATTACATTCTTTCTAATGAAAATATTTGTATTTATAGTATTTTGATTATACAAATATGAATGTAGAGCATATCCTTGAGAAATATATATATATATATATATATATAAAAAAAAATAAAAAAAAAAAAAATAGAAAAGAACCGTTTATTGGCGGAGCTACAGATTTCGATATGACGTGAATCTACGTCAGCGGTCGCAAAGGTGTTAAATATGGGGTCATTGAAATTGTTTTACATTCATTGCTTTTCAAATCAAGTACTGTAATGTTTTTTTTTTTTTTCATATAGCATGTTTTAAATAATAAAAAGCAGTTTTTGAGACCAATACGCTTCTTTTATTGGATTAATAATACAAAATAATGCCCAATTTCAAAATGCTCCATGCTATTTTATGTTACTATTTTATTTTACTAATTCTATGTTATTTTCAAGATCCACTTTTTTTTTTTTTTTTTTTTTTTTTTAAACTATGTGTCTTTTCCATGTAACTGAACACATCTGCGCATTGAATTTTGTATAATCGCAATTATAGCATCAGTTAAACAAACATACATACAAACAAAATAAAGATTAAAACTTGAATTCTTCATGAATTTTGTCGTGCGACAGAATTTAATAGTCCGTAAAAAATATCCTATTTTTTGATTTCAAAACGAATACCCAGTATGTTATGAGAAATATACTGATTAACATCCACACAAATTTTTAAGAAGATAGGATGAAACCAAATTAGCAATCAGCATTATAAGTAACTAATTACACTGTTCAGCATGAAAGTGGGCTCTAACACCTTTTTTGCAAAATCTTATGTAAAATGAACTCCTGAATCCGAATATGACGCCCATTTTGACCTATCACCCTCCGTTTTTTAGGGACGTCCCCCTATTTTTTTTATCATCTTTCGGTAATTTTATGGCTATAAATTTGATTTGCTGGGAAGGAAAGGATTATTTTAACAGTTAACCCGTTAGTAGTCGCTAGTTGGTCGATTTGCCGCCCATACTTCAGTTTTTCCAGTTTTTTTATTCAATAGCCACCAAAAATTTTTAGAAGTGGCATTTGATATACATAAAACGCGAATAAAATCGATTTAACGTCGATCACACTACTTCTTAAAATTATTGGTGACAGTTAAATAAAAAGTTCGCAATCTGTAATAGGTGGCGCTGTCGATAGCGACTACTAACGGGTTAAATATCTTCTGAGGAGCTACAGAAGTGAAAAATTCTAAAATATGAACATTTGCAGCAAGAGGGAAAATTTAGAGGGGATTTGCCACTGAAATTATAAATTACATTTATTATATTTTATTAATCAATTAATATTATTATTTATTAACCATTATATATATATATATATATATATATATATATATATATATATATATATATATTTATTTATTTATTGTTAAAATAATACTTTTCCATTCTCCAAATCAAATTCATGGCCATAAAATTACCGAGCAGTTTTAAAAATTGAAGGATGTGTGACGTCCCCAAAAAACAGTGGGTGACTGGACAAAATTGAGGTCATATGTAAAATGACCTCCTGAATCCGAATAACAAACAGCAGAAATGGTATCAGGGCTTGACATTTTATTTATTTATTTATTTATTTTTGCAGCGCTGTCTTATTCCCGAAATTTCGAACCCAAGAAAAATAAATTTAAAGTTTAAATTAATAAAATAAAATAAAATAAATAAATAATGTTTGGGGTGATGTAGAAACCTTAATGAGTTTTTTACATATATATAAATAAATAAATAAATCTGAGAAAATGGGATATTTTTTTTCAAAAACCCACTTATTCTTTACTTCGTTAATAATTTATTTATTTATTTATTTATTTATTTTAACGAACTATAAATTGATTGTTCTATAAAACAAAAAGTATGTACCGTACCAAAATAATGAAGACAGAAGATTTTTTAAAATACTGTGAATTTTATAGCAAAATACATTCATTATAATTAATATATATTTCCTTTACAAATTCAATTTAAACAATTTTTCAAAGTTCACATTGAAAAAATCTTTCTCAAGTGCTTGATTTAATAAAACTTTCCCACTTCAACGAAATTATTGCTTTCTTTCAGTAACAGTGTCAAAGAGCGATTGACTCTAATTTTATCTTTCTTAATATCCCGTTTCTGAAAAATTGTTTAGTAGATATATCTTAAAAGACAATGGAATCCAGAAAAGTGATGTTTATAATTTGACGTAAAAAGGAAGAAACTCTGTTCTATTTCCAGACGTATCAAGTGACGCCAAAATAAAATAGTCTTCCACCACCCCCACCACCTACAATGACATGAGCAGATGTGTTCCCTAGTTTTAGCCTCCTTATGTTTGATCTGACATGTTCATCACAATTAAGTGATCCCGGTAAATGAATAATTTGTATTCTCCCACCCGTGAAGCACTAAAATTACCAAAATAGAAGCTTGTACGGGACGGATTTGTCTCAGACTCCTTTTAAGATATCCAACTTAAAACAGTAAAAAGCTTTAATGGTCCTTCAGCAACTTGATTTATTGAGACAAATAGATTATGGAATAAAGTTTTTTTTTATTTGTTTAGACAGCTAGTTGGATTTGATTGCTGCTAAATGTACTGTTGAATGTTTCAAGTTATTTTTTATAAAATAATATTAGAATATGAGGCGACTCTGAATAGAGCTCTTCAGTAGTGTTTCAAAATACATAGTAATGTTTTATAGCTGAGAAAGTAAATAAAAACAATCGTAAACATTACTAGAAGCGAAATGTTTGAAACTCGGAACTTAATTAACTAAAGCAGTTGCAGTGTGATACAATTAACAGTGTTTCCCGATTCTAATTTTATTTGCTTTACAACCCGTGAAAGTGAATTCTAAATATTTTATTTTTGAAGATTAGAATGAAATATTAAGAAAGATTATAAGAGTTTAAATTCATTTTTCCTTAGGTGCAGGAAAAAAATCTAAATGCAACACATTTCCCTTTAAAAATTTTCTTACAGCCGCAAAATCCCTTTTTATTTTGACCATACAATGTAAAAGTATGGTGTTTCGTAAATACACTCTAGGACAAAACACACAAGATTTAAAAAAGAAAAAAAAAAAAAATCTGGTGTGTCACTCACACGACTTTCTCTTACCCTGAAATTTAATACCATAAATACAGGTTGCAGATTAAGAGGTAAGATAATGAGTACTGTTATGTAAACCTGTGTTAAACAATTCAAATTAGGCTTCTGAAGAGTTCTATATGATAATTAGTTCCGTCCCCCCGTTTCTTTAATGCACCTACATTTATATAGAATTTAATTCGGTTATTAAAAAATAATTCTCTTTTTAAAAAATAATTTATTAAAATTATTATTTAAAAAAATGATCTCTTATGATAATGCTGACGATTTCCATATTAGAGAAGTAGTATAACACCAAATATCCAACAAAAATCCATTTTATTCTCAAAAAAAAAAAAAAAAAAAAGATTTTTTTTTCTGAGTTTTTTTTTCGTTAAAAGTAAAAAAAATCGATAACTTTGTTTTAAATTATCGCAGATCGATGGTACAACCCTTCGATTTAAAGGTAATGGCGAGGTAATGGGGAGGCGAGGCTCCTACATACACAATTTTTTTCCCTGTTGACTATCTCTATTACAAAAAATATATATTCGTTTCGTTTGGTTTAGTGCAGTCTATAGATGTTAAACTCTACTTACCTGCAATTTCTCCCATAGACGTAAGGTATTTGAATAGTTTTGAATGTCCCTGTACACTAACCATTTGCTTGATCTTTACGAAAAGTTTAGTGTAGCATCCTTATATGATACACATTTAGAATACCAAGTTTGAACTTTCTGCCATATATTTTTTTTTTTTTTTTTTTTTTTTTTTTGAGATATGCTGATAACAGACAGACACACACACACAGACCATTTGCCTAAAACATGATTTTCGTATTCAGGGGACCTTAGAACATGTAAATATAACAAAAACTCACGTTCGAAAATTTGACCCAAAAACAATACTCTCTCTACCTTATGGGTAAGTAAAAAAAAAAAAAAAAAAAAACGACGCACCAAGAAGGAATAATACAAATTGGACACACATTGACATGCATACAGATTTCGATGGAAAATGCAAATTTTTAAAGTTTGGCGGCCAATGAATGAACATATAACGTTACAGTACATTTTAACTGCGCAACTGGCAGGATATTAAAGCGAAGAAATTTTGATTCCAGGTCATGAACTCTTTGAGAATTTTATTCCGTCTACTCACATAGTCAGTAACTATTCCTGGCATACAGGTGCGCAAACAATATGCGCAGATGTCAGCATTTGAGAGAGGAGTGTAGTTGGGCTCAATGAAGCCGGTTCATCTAATCTGCGAATTCTTTGACATTTGGATAGGTGTAGGTGATGTTGGCAGGAATGGGTGAACCATGGCCGAGCATAGTGTTAATAAGGAAGCGGTGGGCCTAGAGATAGGACAGAATGTAAGAACCGATCAATTGTCAGAGAGGTACTCAAAACCGCAAATTCGTCGTTATTATCGATCCTACGTGCAACTGGTACTTCAGTGTCTTCAAATACCATTAATAGGCGGCTCAGAGAAATGGGGTTGAGCTCACGGAGCCCCTTGTGCCGACTGCTATTAAACTTTGTACAATGACAAACCCGTTTGCAGTGATGTCGAGCACGTTCGACCTGGAATGTTACTGAATGGAGTAGAACTGTCTTCAGTGATGAGTCCTACTCCGATTTGAGCCCCAATGACCAGCAAAGACGCGTCATGAGACGCCCCGAAAAAAGGGAGGGGGATTCCAACCTGACTATCACCAGCCATACAGACCGACAACGAGAAGTGATGGTCTTGGGTGCCGTTTCATTTCATAGCAGGACCCCTTTGGTTGCCATCCGCAGCATATTTCAACAGAGTGGTACGCCGGAGAAATTCTACGTCGCGTTTTCTTGTCCTTCATATCACGAAATTTTGAGCGTATATATTTCAACATAATGCCCGCCTACGTACGAAGATAGTTTATACTACTTGTTTTCTTCCTTGCTCAACATTATTTTGGCCAACAAAGTCGCCGGATCGCTCTTCCACTGAGGACGTTTGGAACATCATGGAAAGGGTCCTACAACCAGTTCGGGATTTTACCAATCTAACACACCAGTTGGACAGAATTTGGCACGATGTTTCACAGGAGGACATCTGCCAACTCTATCAATTATTGCCAAGGCAAATAACTGCTAGGGCCAGAAGAGGATCAACGCGTTATTGACTTGTTCACTTTGCGAGGGTCTTTCTCTTGATTAAATCCTCCTGAATTTCTGAAATTGTAATCATTTGTTTTTCTACACATGTACATCACATCTACAATTTTCGTCCCATTCGGATAGCTCCTTCTTGATGCGTCTTTTTTTTTTTTTTTTTCCTTTTTTGTCCTGGTGTGTAGGGGAGAGTAGGGAGGGATGGGACAGTTTTGACAAAAATATTTTTTACAAATTTAATTTTACTGGTAGAACACTAAGTTTCAGAGAAACAAATTGAAACATTTTAACATCTTTTAAAAATATAAATTTGATAGTAATTATTAAAATATTGATTTTATAAGCCAATTAACATAGTCATAAAAATGTCTCTTCCCTCCCTTATATGAGGGAATGATGGACATGTTTATAAAGTTAAAATAAGTACATAATATACAGACATACAACGAAAAATGACAAAAACAGTGGGACACTATGTATGTAAGGTTAATTAATTACTAATAACATCTATTTTATTCAACATTAGAATATAATGTAGCACTTAAACATTTTCAAATCAGTTTTTTTTTTTTTTTTTTTTTTTTTTTTTACTTCTATCAGAGAAAGTACTGTTTTTAAGCTAAAATATTCAGAATCTTTTGTTATATTTACATGTTTTGTGGTTCCCTGAATATTAATAAGGTTTTTAGTGGCTGGTCTGTGTGTGCTATCAGCATTTCTCAAGAACAAATATTACCAAGAAATCCTAACTGTAATCGGTGAATGTAATTTCTTTTGTATATTTTACCATGTCCAGGAAAGCTGCTCAGGAATGAAAATTAATTCCTCATACATATATAGTAAATAAACTATTTTTAAAAGTTAAAAGGGTAAACAAAAGTTGTGCGAGTGCCACACTAATTATTTTCCATGATTTTGAATTTGTTTCGTGCATTTTTTCTTCCATCTATTCATTTATTTTCCTCTTGATATTTTCTGTTTAAGGAGTATAAGAATCTTCATTCTTCTTCCTTTTCTTACATGTCCCATCCCTCCCTGAGCTGCTCTGTCCCATCCCTCCCTTTTCCTTATTTTACAAAAAAATTATTATTAGACACATGCTACTTTTAGGCTTAATTTAGCTACTAATTCATAAATGTTATATTATTAGGTATATAAAATATGAAAAGTAATTATGCTAACATCAGTGATTGACGTTGAAAACTTGCCTTGAAAATTAAGCAATTGTTTACTTTTGGTGTTATAAAATAGTTTTTTGTTACATAAACTTAGAGTTCTCCAACTAAAATGACACATAGCAACAAATATGGGGCTGTAGTTACCTCACCTGGTCAAAAATTGGAAACAATGTTTATTTTAAGAATAATTTTAAGTGTCCCAACCCTTCCGACTCTCCCCTATTTAATTAAATTTAGGAGCATTACAAATGTACTTGGGTTTAACGCGACATAGATACATTGTTAGAAAAATTATCAATCCAAGTATTTAAAAGAGTCTAAAAATAAATTATATAACAATAACAAATTACACACAAAAGAAAGTACAGTCTGTCAAAAAATTAAATGAACACGAAACCTTTCTCAGAATTCATAAATAATGTCTAATTTTTTTTTTTTTTTTTTTTGACAGACCAAAAAAAAGGAAACCTTAAAAATATCTTTTTTTACTTAAATAAAACATGGTGATTCAATTATTTATATACAATAACAATTTTATTTTTTACAGATTGCATATCATAGCTGGATAACAATGTTGTCTTAACAAATTTTTTTAGCAGTAAAATATTTATATATATATATATATTCTTATGTCAGGTTATGTCTCTGAATAAAATCCATGAGGTTTGATCCATCCCATGGATTGTTCTAAATTTCAGCTGGTCAGAAAGCTTCAAAACTTAGAAAATACAAAACAACTATATTTCAAAAACGTTTGGTGACCAAGACTTTAATTTCATTTTTGCCTGTAAAAAGAATCTACAGCACAACAAAACTTTTTTTTTAAAGTTATTTGGTCAAGAAAATAATGTTTATAACGACGACTTGCAACGAACAATCATTTTTCTAGAGATAATGGAACCATTTCCATTTTTCAATTTGCCTTATGAAGTTTCAGTCAGAATTTTTAAAAGGCATTTTACCTTCTACAATAAATTTTATACCTTGTATAACATGCCTGAATTCGATCATTTGTTTTCAGATCCTTATGCATGGTTGGTTATTAATGAACGTTTAACGGAAATGCTTATATATGAATATCCCCAAGATTGACGTTTATGTGAAATTTTGCTCTATTCTACCATGTTAAGAAATCCATAAACTCCAAATAACTTGCGAAACTTTCAAAGTAGCATGTTTATTATTAATGATGTTCATTCCGAATTCAAAACTGATATTTTAAAACTGTTCTGATATCTTTACAGTAAACATTTTCTACTTAATGAACGTTTAAGCGGAATTTTACCTTATTCTCCCATGTTAAGAAAATTATAAATATATATAATAACTTACGAAGTTTTTTAGTTCGAATGTTGCAAAGGAATAGGGTTCTTGAAAGTGTCGAAAGTAATATTGTGAAATAAAATAAAAAATATTTATAAATTCCCTTTTTTTGTCTGTCAGAAAAATAAGTATATTTTTTACTAATTCTGAGAAAGGTTTCGTGTTCATTTATTTTTTTGACAGACTGTACATATGTATTTAATGTAGAGGTCAGTAATAAATTCTATTAAAAATGTAATTTCACAAGCGCTTCTTTTATATGAAGAAAAAGGAATTTTCTAACTAATTTCTTATAAAGATAACATCGCTGACTGTTTTCAAAAAGACGAAACTATGATATTTTCTCTCAATTATTTTTAATATGTCGATAAAACAAATTATCATATTACAAACTTAATTTACGTACGGTGACCTTTCTACTTTTAAGTACAACATTCATTTTTAAAAAGATTGATGAAAAGACAAAACGAAATTGCGTAAATACATGCTTTTATATTATAATTATGTGCACTGCAATGAAAACTGAAAATCGTGAAACATAAAAGATTTCTATCGTGATAAGCCGAGTTTATATAAAAAATAAATATTAAATGTTAATAAAAACAGATTAATCGGAAACCCGTTTTCATTCATAAGGACTTTCCTAATAAACGAAAGACCTTTTTGAGCTCTGATTATACTTGTTTATGAAAATCTATACTAAGATTTTTGTACTTACGTTTCACACGAGAATTAAAAAACCACAAATGGCGATTATACTTCACAGTAAATCAGAGCGATATTTATATAATTAAACTAAATTCAAATTTTATAGTTAAAACTAACTCATCAAGCTAAAACAGTTAAAAAAAGAAATGAAATGCAATTATTCTTGCATACTAAACATGCTAGCTGAATCTCTTTATAATTCAAGGTAATCTTTTTTTTTTTTTTTTTTAATACGAGAAAAAGTAATTGGAATTACTGTTAAAGTAAAAGTTTAAGAAATCCGACCATTTCATAAAACGCATGAAGATATAGCTTTGAGATTGAAAACAGAATACCGATACGTATCTGAACTTCGCATCTATTTTAAGAAAATCTACGCAGAATCAAATTTCTAAGGGAAAAATCATTCTAAATTTAATTATGACTTTTGTATTTTTAAAAAACATGAACTTTGTTTTTACAAATTTACTCCAATTTGAAAAACAAGGGGAAAACTATTTTAAAGGTCTAGAATATTAAAAAGTTACCTGCCCCAATGAAATAAAGATCTTATTTTAACTCAAGGAATACCTTTATTTATTGTCTGCTTTTTAAAATAATAATAATAATAAATCAGATACGTATATTAAAATTTGTAAATCAAAGCAAAAATAAATAAATAAAATAAAAAATAAGTTCCTGAATAATAGTTTCGTTTCTTCAAACATGGGTTCCATATGTAACATATGGTGCTCTTCAAATTTAGTTCAAATAGCAAGAACTAGAGAGATTTAAACAAAAAGAGTTTATCAACATTTTGCACTTAAAAATTAAAGGGAAACATTTGAAAGAAATTTCAATTATCTGCGATCTGCTGAAATTAGCTTTAGATCTTAACGAAAAGTTCACTGAAAATCTTGTACGAGACAATCTATTTAAACAAGAACGTCCTTGTGGGATGACAGAATGATATTAAGAATGGCATCGAAGAAAAATAGGTCATTGTTAACAATTGCATCAGAATTGGAGTATCCAAAACATGATTCACAGCACAATAAAAGAATTTATGAAAAAAACTTTCAGAAAAATCTTGAAAGTATATTTTGTAGGCAATTGAAACACCATAAAATAATACGACTGAACTGCGCAAATCTAACATATTTTGGTGATATATGTCACTCAACAATATTAAGTGATAGGAAAAAGTTTAATTTAGACAGACTTGATGTATATAAAATGACTGTCAGGATAAAAGAAAACAATCGAAAAAATTAAAGAATTTATTTGGATTGAACAAAACGGTGGATAAATAATGAGATTGCTTGGGCTTTATGCCTCACTAAAGCTAACCCAGCAAAACTTATACTGGCGGGCTCGTTATGGCCTACTGCTGGCATCCTGCACTTGCCATCAGTTGACGGTTGCCCCATATAACTCCAGCAGCGGGCCTTTTATGGCTGCCAGCAGTGATGGAAGCCTAAAGCAAAATGGTCGGTGGCCCAGAGGTGGCACAAGCACCGATGGCCTTATGCAGGCTATCACCACACGGCCAACCTCATGTTTTTCATGTTGTGGCCACAAATTATTATGCCATAACCAATTTGTATGCATAGAGGGCGCTGTGATTCTTTTTCTGTTCATTTGAAATTCCCTCGCTTTCCGCCATTTCATACGAAGTTGTTGTTCGTTAATGTAGTCTGCGGGTGCGTCTTCGAGGTTGAAAATCTTGTAAAAAGAATATATGAGTAAGTAATTCCATTATTAATTTGTTTTTGTATTATTTTTTAAATACTATTTTTTAAAAATGTATCACTCTAAAGCCATTGTTATAACAAAAGGATTTCTAGAAATATATAACAATTATCCAGTTGATCCGTTTTAGTAAATTATGATAGTCGCTAACCTTCTAGTATTTTATCATTGTTATTATTATTTTAATTGATTTAATAAAATAAAAATTATGGATTTTATTTTATATATTTATATTATATGGACGGGAGAAAGTTATTAGAACAATTATAACTATTTATAGTTTATGTTTTATTTATTTTTTCTTCCTTCAGTGTAGTTAAGAAGAAAGCATTAGATTCGGGAAAATTTTCGACATCCGGTTTTCGATAGATTTTGCACGTTTTGGGTTGTTCTCATGAACATAATTTGAAAAATTGTCTGTCTGTCTCTTTGTGTGCGCTCAAAAATTTATGAAAGTGATAGTAGCCTAAAAAGTTTACTTCTTCCGCTTTTTTTTCCCTTTAATGTACAAACATTGCTTGCTCCAAACCTGAGGGAGAAGTATATCAGATAGAGTAAATTTCCAATATGAGGGCTTGGGGACAAAATCTCTCGGGACAAAATATCGTAGACGTAAATGAATACAAAGTAAAAAGAGTTGGTAATTATTAGTAATGATGTATAAAATTTCATGACAACACATACCTTAGTCAGAGCACTGACATTCTGACAAACCTACAATAAATTTTTTTATAAATTTTACTTAAAGAAGTTTAAAAACTATATTTATTTATTTTTTGTCAGAATTAGTCATAATGAATTCAATCGTGCTTATTAATTTTAAAACTTTTAATTCAAGTTTGTGAACAGTGTTCAGCTTTAATATCAGCAATGATGTACACGATTTTTAAAATGTATTTTGAATAGTGAAAAGCAAAAGATAGAATAACTTAAAAATAAACATAGATAAAATAATGAAATTCAACTCTATGATTTATTTAATTAATTATTTATTTATTTTAATTAATTAATTAATTAATATTTATAAGGCCCTGTGGCCCCCTCCAGAGATCACGCGTGACACAAAATCAAATTTTCAAATAGATCCTACTATTTTTTTGACGCGAGATTTCGTCCGGCGAGATTTTGTCCCGCGATATTATGTCCGGATCCCAATATGAGTATTTTTGAAAAAAAATTCGTTAATATCTTTAAACGAACGTTATATTATACATCTGTGATATTTTAAAGCAAATTTATTGATTTTATTATTTTTAACAAAAACTAGTATGTTGTGGCACCACAAAACATGCTTTTATATTTTTTATTATGTAAATTTGCGTAGTGCAAATAATTTGTTAAAATCATTTTCCTGAATGCATGGAAACGATTTTCATTTTAGAATAGTTTTTGTCAATAATAATAATAATAATAATAATAATAATAATAATAAATGAATTTTGTGCCAACTTCTGAAAAAATGACTTTTTCTTCTTCTTCTTTTTTTTTTTTTTTTTTTTAATAATTTATAACTTTGTTTTAATTTACCACAAATTTAATTCAGTCATTTACTTGAAAGTTATTGATGAGTTTTTTTTGAAAAATATCACCACTGAAAATTTGAAGGGCGAGCGATTCCTCAACTTATACAAAAAAAGTTTCCTGGTTAGTTGTCAACAAGTGAAATTGTTTTTCTTGAATTTTTGCATGCGTGAGAAATCCTACACACTAAATCAGAACAGAAAGCCATCTGCACTTCTTTCATAAAACAACAACAAAATGTAACTGATAATTGCTGCGTCAGCGTTGGTTGGGCTACTGGGCAGAGAGGAGATTTATTTATTCAGATAACAAGGAACTGTGTTCAGAAAATAAAATAAAAAAAGAAGAAAAATTAGTTTATTCATCAATTATTTTTAAATGAAAATTATTATAAGTATACAACTAAAAGTTTGTAGGTGTAATATATGTCACTATCGCATGAAATGTATAAAGATTCATGGAGTCCTATTTTTTACGGGCCTATAAATAAGTATATTTATTTATTAACAGCTTATAGATTCAAACTATTTGAAGTACGCTATTAAACAAATTCTTCAATAACATATTGATTTCTATCTGAAACTATGCTAGGATTTGTGTCAACTAATTATTAATATTATTATTCATTTCCATAATCCGAATACCGTAGATAATGAAAGCATTGTATTCGGTCAAAAATTTTGATATCGAGTTTTCACCTGATTTACATATTTTAAGGTCTCGTGAGTCAGAAAAGTGTTTTTTGGCAATTGGTCTGTGTGTTTGTGTATCTGTATTGTATATATGTGTATATGTTTCTGGAAATTTTCTGATTATCATATCTACAAAATTAATAAAGAACGACGAACTTCTGATTAAGACAGGTATAGTGTACAGATGATTTTTCCAACTTTTGTTGAAAACTGGAAATCTCAAAAACTGGCGATTTTCTTCAAATTTATATAAACTTTGTTTTGGATGTCCTTTTGTACTTGTTAGTTCAGGGAAATTGATAAACGACCTATAAAAATACACAAATTTTTTAAGTCTCACAAGTGCTTTCTCTTAAAAACAGCTTTATGGATTTTCTTCAAAATCGCTATATTAATTCCTTTTTAGATATCATTTCGTATGCAATTGTTCGTTTATGGTGAACAGATCAGTTTACTAAGTTTTGGTGAAAATTATCAGTGGGACAGTGAGCCGATATCTCAAAAACGACTTTAACTTTCTTCAAATTTGCTACATAAACCCCTTTTTACTCGCTCTTTAGCATGTAATACTTGCTTAATACAGGAAAATTGACAAAAGTCCTTATTAGGTGGAAGCAATTGCAAATCTAGGAAATGAGTGTTTCAAAAAACTGATCTAACGATTTTTTTTTTTTTTTTTTTTTTTTTTTTTGTTAATTCGCTAACTCTTTTTGTTATATCTTCATGACGCATGTACCAGTTTGCTTTGACAGAAAAATTATTAGATGTGTAAATTCATAAATCATTTTTGTTTTCTGACCACTTTATTTAACAACAGCAACAACAATAATAATAATAAAATATAACAGGGGTAAAATATGTGTAGTAATAACTGATAAAATTCATGCAGATTACTATTATTATTATTATTATTTTAATGTGGGTCGGGTTGTCTGAACTTATTTTACTGTTGTCGGAACTATTCAAATTTTATTATCTAATAATTTTCTTGATAATCGCGAAACCCCACTATTGGAAAGAAATTTTGTAGCCTAAAATATTCTTATACATCCATTTATTCAACTTTTATGTATTAAAAAATATATGAACATAGGAATTTTGATATTAACAAAATGACACAAAAAACGACACTTTTAAAAACTTGAATTTTTTGCATTTCAAACACACGTCTATCTCTAATCTTCGCTTTATGGTAAACGTAGTTTTTAACTCGGTTATCGACCTCAAGGTTTTGAAGACAAACTGTTTTTAAGCTACTACATTTCCTTGATGACATTATGCTGAACTTGTAGTCAATTTATCTTTTCCTGATGATGGGTCAAGCTTAATTATTTTGAGTGGAAACGACTGGTATGTTGTTTCATAATCTATAAAATTAACTTACTTTTTTCCTTCTTCAGCACTAATTTTCCTGTCATTTTACTAAATATTCTCTAAATTCTCATAATTTATTTTAATAAATTGAAAAAAAAATAATAATAACTTATCTAAAACAAACAAGAGAGAGACAGATTTTAAAACATATACTTATTGCAGCAAAAAATGTAATGAAGAGCTGGTGTCGAAAAAAAGTAAATAAAGAACTTTGTAAATTTAATTTACAAAGTTGTAAAAAACATTAATAATAATAATTAATTAAAAAAAAAAGTTTCAGGTCGAAATGATTCCACGACCATTCATTATGTGAATAAAATAGGCACGAGTGAAGTAGTTATAAATGGCGAAGTATTGCTCTTTCATACATTTTGAAATATGACTAACTATTATTAAAATAAACAAACCAAAATGAAATATTAAAAACTGGAAGTGATATTTAAACTTTTCAAAAACATAATTGCCCCATGGGATTGAAATAGTGCTAATGGCATATCTTAATACTATCTTCGGCGTGAAATTGCTGACAGAATTTTTGAGAAATGATTACATAAATATAGAATAATTATATTAATATTATTATATATTTTAATTATATTAATCATATTATAAATTTATAATATAATAAATTTATTCTAAATATAAATTTAATATAATAGAGCGAGGGATAGGAAAACTATTTTATGTAACTAAATTCTCTGATACATGGTACCAAAACTAAGATGTTTAATAGATGCTGAGTTATAGTAAAACTGTAGTTCTTGAATAATAGTAGTATCGCCTGACTACCGATAAACACACAAATTGAACCTGTCGGATAAGGCTCTATCAAAGGCAGTGGAGATCCGGGTCGAACATTGCGCGAAAGACGAAGACGCTGCTAAAGTAGCGGAGAATCAAAACTTGGTTTTATGTGATTTCAGTGAACTTTGCTTTAGTTATTAATTTTAAAGTAATATAAATATATATATATATTTATCTATTGATTTTCTTTCCTTTCTTTCTTTCTTTCTTTTCTTTTTTTTTTTTTTTTTTTTTTTTAATTCATTTAAGTGTAGGGACAAGAAAGCGAAGAAATCCTGATAGTAATAAATAGAAACATTTGTAAATAAACATAATCATTGCCCCCTCCCCCCCACCCCACCCCAATGAAAAAAAAAAAAATGTATCAGTTTTTTCAGGTTGAAATAATAAAACATCCCTTCGTGAGTCTAACAAAAAGCGTGAATGCAGCAAATTATTTTGCTGCACTCATGCCCACATTGTTTCGCCTGATGAAGAGCCTTTGGGGTATTTCGACTAGAAACAATTGCAGATTTTTTTTTTTTTTTTTTTTTGAGTTTATGGTGTTTAGTTTTTTACAATGCTCTTTTTATAACAATTTTGGTTTCAATATTTTATAATTTTCACATATAAAGTTACATTTATTTATATCAAATAACTTAACAAATTTAAACATATTAAAATTCG
Organism: Salticus scenicus; assembly: GCA_963930645.1. NCBI lineage: Eukaryota > Metazoa > Arthropoda > Arachnida > Araneae > Salticidae > Salticus > Salticus scenicus. The sequence continues at coordinate 222,676,659 of OZ005651.1, read as the reverse complement.
AACACTTAAAAAAAAAAAAAAAAAAAAAAAAAAAAACATAATCTACTTCATTCCAAAAAATGTAATGGATCAACTGAATATTTCTTATATGCTGTACTAGAAATCCTGAATTTATAGCCATGGTGTATGAATCAAATACTTGTAAATAGTATTTAAAAATGAATATGTACAAAATCAAATTAAATATTGGATGCATAGAAAAAACTGGTTGCTACCTCATCAGAAAAAAGAGAGAAAAAAAAAAGAAAAAAAGAATGAAAAAAAAAGAAAAAAAGCACTAATAAAATTAAAGGTATCACCAATAAAATAATATACTAGGTATAACCAAATCACTGCTGGCCTATTAACGGCCTTCTTCACTTACCGTCTCCGGAAGTCCGAGTCAATGCTATTCTATGGGAAACTTTCTTTACAAATAACTTATTAATCAATACATATTTTAAATTCTGTTTTCACATTCAGAAAATTCCCAACTTTTAAATTGTTGGACCTTTTTTAAAGATGTATTTTTTTAATTATTAATATTTCATTTTGAAATTGCAAAATGAAAAATTTCACATATTAAAAATTCGTATTTTGCAGCTTCAAAATGAAATATAAAAAATTAAAAAAATAATTTTTTTTAAAAAGTCCGTCAATTTAACAGTTGGGAATTTTCCGAATGTGAAAACAGAATTTAAAAATATGTATTAGTTAATAAGTTATTTGTAAAGAAAATTTCCCATAGAATAACGTTGGCTTCGGCTTCCGGTGACGGTGAGTGAAGCGGGCCCTTAATAAGAAAATATAAAGGACCAATGAAGACTGCCGGCAGTAATATAATTTTTTATGTTTGCCACAGCTGGCCCACTGTAGGCTGCCAGCAACAACATGGAAAAACTATATTTGCCGCCATATGGCCCAACACTGGCCCTCTAACAATTTCCAACCTAATGTTCGTTACCAACAGTGGCCCATTACATATTTTCATCATGCTGCTAGCTGCCAGCAACGACCCATTCACCGGCCCACTAACTTATTTTTAACTTACTGCTGGCTGCCAACAATGGATCGGTTGAATACGGCCTACTGACGGCCGGCGTAACATATTCCCTGCGGCAACGTTAACTTTTGCCACCGGTGGGCCAATTGCAGCTACTGCTGGCAACCAGCACTTGGCCTCATGCTGGCCGTCATTTGAGGTTTTGCTGGGAAGCATTGAGCAATTGGCGACGAATTGGGATTCATCTCGAGGGGTGGTCCAGAGAATTGCTCCCACACAAATTTGATTCTCTGTGAAGGGGAGGACTCTGTTTCTGAAACCCTCGAATAACGACAAGTGCTGTGCTCTGATTTTGGATTTAAAAGTCAAACGTTCTTGCCCTTTTGCCATAAATAATGAAATTCTAAGTTCTAAAAACGAATTCACAGCATCATTAGTTCTGAAATCACATTGTCTAGAAAAATGTAATTGTGTTTTACAGAAAGACAATGCATCGATTCGTACGATTAACGTCACAAAAATTTGGTTTTATTAAAAAAAAAAAAAAAAAAGAAAAAAAAAAAAAAAAAAAAACACACACACACAAAGTCATACACTGGCCTGCACTTCGTTCAGATTTCATCCTACAGAAAATGTCAGAAATCCTGCATGAGAAAATTATAAAATGAGGGGGTAGTGATCTATATATATATATATATATATATATATATATATATATTGAAAACCTTTTCAAACACTGCAAAAATTTAAACCAAGTATTACATGAAGATCTTGACAGAAAATGAATAAAGATTTCGGAAAAATTAATATCAAAATATACAAGTATATTGTTAAAAAAATCCATTAGGCATTTTAATGTCTGTAAGACACTATTTCTGTTTCATTAAAATATTAAAAATGTAATTTCAAATAAACTAACTATATCATGTTGATAATCATACATATGATATGTTATATTTACTTTCTCTTAGCATTTTGTGTACATCATCGCAAACTTATGTCCTCATTTTTCAGGCAGTATATACGCAATATCAGCCTTAACTTTGGTAAAAAATGAATTTAAAACAATATCAACAATATATGGTTTTATCAGTTAAGTAGTTCTGAAAGAAAAAAAAAAGAATGGGTTGACATTTTAACTATGGTCTGTTATGCGGAAAAAGTTAATTTTGTAATCATCTGCGATTTCCTAATAATTTGCAGAAATGTTTAAAAACTTCAATTAATTGCAGTAAAATTAAATTAAATAAAGCAAATTTGAATTAAAGTTTCTTTACATACAAATCCTTAAACTATTCCAATTATCTTTAAAAACAAGAATTAAAAATTATGCATAACTTATGAAACACTTAAAAAAAAATTATGAAAATTTTTTTGCTGTCATGTATTAAAAATAGACTTGATTTTACACACATCACACAGTACTATAAGATTTCATCCAGTTAGAAAAAACAAATTATAATTAAAAATGAACTTACTAGATATAAATGTACTTACTTATACTTAAGGATACTTTAATGTATTATTGAATACAGTATGTGTGTCTGTAGTTACCTCACACCAAACCTTTTGTTTTTTTCTTGCGCGAGTGATTGTGAAATATTAAGATATTTGACAAAATTAATGCTGTATTTTACAAATAATATTATGATTGTTTATTTTAAAGGATAATGTCTGAAATGTCAACGTCCCTTGTTCTTAGGGAACGCATTAGAAATAAAAATACGAAGACTTTGAGACCAAATAAACTGGGGTGTTGGAAACATCGTTCCCTAGTGTCGGCTCTAGATTATACTTACGAGTATCAATATATTCAAAATTATGTTTCGTAAATATTTCTATATTTGAATATTCGAAGCTAAAATTATCTTTTTTTTTTTTTTTTTTTTTTTCACTATATGTAATGTTAATCTGACTATCCAGCTTTAAAGATATCAACGGCATCTAATAAACGAAAAATAAATACAATTTCAAATTCTGGGCTGACAGTTAAATTATAAATTATTTGATTTAAAGCTTTCATTATTTTAAATACTGGGAAAAAAAAAAAAAAAAAAAAAAAAAAAAAAAATTTATAAGAAAAAAAAAATCTATTTTCATAAAACTTAACTTTTTGAAAGGATCTATCGATTCAAATATTTTACTTAAACCTTGGGGTATAAAAACAAAATATCTTTTTAAACATCTTTTTAATTATTTTCAAATAATGCTAAAATTAAAATTCAAATACACGTAAAATAAAGTAAAGTATCCATAAAGAAATTTTTTGGTCATTTAAATATAGCATTAAATGCATACTTGGACAATGTAAGTCACAAAATATCTGAGAGGTTAAAAAAAAAAAAAAAAAAGTAAATTTGCATGTAAAATATCAATTATTAAAAGAAATTTTAAACACGGAGTCTGTTTTAAGTATAATAGATTTAATGCATCAAGGATTGAAGATTCCAGAAAATATGATGTTCTTATTGAGAAGATTTTGGGAAAAAAAAAAGTGGGATAATATTCTTCTTGCAAGTTTTTGGTCTAATACACAACCCTTTGAAAATTTAATGCACTCTCAAAAATTTCGTAAGAATTATTTGTATGACTAATAAAATGAATAAACATTTCTACCTAAAGACGACACTATTTTCATTTAAATAGTACTTTTAGTATGAATAAAAACTTTTTTAAATTGTAAAAGTGCTGGGATTCAAAGTTTGAAAGAAAAATACACTTTGTATTGTGCGTTTAAAATGCTTATCTTCTGACATAAAACCTTTTTCGCAGCGCAACTATCTTAAAAAAAAGTTTAAATTGTTATACAACATTCTATCTCTGCTCGGTTAGAAAAATTCTTCTTGGGAATGTGCGTATTTTTTATCATTCCATTTTTTTCCCATTTTCAGCTTTCAGCAGACACCATCTCTGTATGTTTCAGCGTGTACCATGTCTGATATCCCCCAAAACTATTATCAAGAGCAATTTGTTATCGGCAAAGGTTATTTTCAACAAAATGTGGGTCAAAGATGAGGTGCTTGCTGATAGTAGGGGGTCCAAAACAGACGGGGAAGAGCGCCCAACTGAGAAAACACCCAGTCCCCATTCGGAGGTCCAATAAATCCCACTAAAACGAAATCCAGATTGCTACCATTTGATTTTTGGATTTCTTTGCCCCTTATTTAGTATCTCAGTTCGTGCTTTTGTGAATGACATTCCCACGATTGTACAGAAACTGAGTTTTTGTGAATTCTTTCTGGTGCTCTCAGGAATGGTTTGAAAATTCAAATTCTCTCTCTATACTTGGTTTTTATAAATACAACTAGAAAAAAATGCTAAAGAAAAATTAATGAATTATTCATAAACCTTTCCCCGCATAAGCATTTTACCTTTTTTTTTTTTTTTTTTTTTTGTCCGAATTTTAATCCAAAGCAGAAAAAAATATCACGACAACTATTTTTGATATTAAAAGTACACATATTTAAACATCGATTACTTAATTTAAAATTGAATGTTAAAACATTAATCACATAAATAGTTTCAAATTACTAACATTTTATATAATTAATACTCATCAAATCGTAAGATTTAATAAGTTAAAATAAATAGAATTTTATTCGTTGTGCATCTTACAATATTTTTATTTTTATTTTTTTTTTTTTTTTGTATTGTATTAAAATATTTAAAACAAGGAGTTCTAAAATTGTCATTTTGCTCAAAAGCGTTAATTAAATGTGTATATTTAAAAAGGTTTCTTGAAATGTTACTAAGTAGAAATATTAGTTTTAATAATATTATTTAAAAAAAAAAATCCCATTAATTGGAGCTAGATACATTAAAAAAAAAAAAAAAAAATGCATTATCCTAATAACACCTCGCCCAAAGAAAAGCAAAAATATTTTAAATTATTTACAAAAATAAATTTCCTTAATTCTGATCAATAACATTGTTTCATTTCTACCATTCAGATTCTTAAAATGTATCAGAAATTATATATATATATATATATGTATATTAATGATGTTTTTACTATTTTGCATGCATTTTTATTGTGCGATGTTAATTGCTTTTTTGCACTTCTAATGTTGCCTCATTACATGCAAACCCATATTATATTTAGGCACTTAGTTATGTAAAATAAAAGGTTCAAAAACTTAAATTATTAAAAAATACAATATAAAAAAATATCAGATATAAAGGCAACTTTAAATATTCAACAAGAAATTGTTCCGAATTTACATGGAGTCTGGAACATGCGGCATAAATGGTACGGTTTTCCCTTTTTACCTGATTCTTCCACCCACTACTATGGTTAGATTTTAATCTTCTCTAGTATATTTCTACGGTGGATTATGGCGAAAAATGGTATACAAATTTGGTGGAAGAGTGTTGGAAAAGAGCGGACCAAACCATGTATAACATGTATATACTTTTGAAACGTTTAGGATATAGTAATTAAAATCAAATTTATTAAAGTACCTGCTGTATATGATACATGTGTGAGGTTGTAAAAGACTGACGTCTACGTGAGTAATAGATTGGATTGTCATAAAGTTAGTTAAGCAAAGTTTTTATAGAGTATTTACCCGGAGTTCTTCATTTTTCGAGAACCGAGATCTTCACCGTGTGAGGACTACGGTAGCTTAATTGACAAAGTGTCCGACTGGTAATCTGAGAGTTGCGGGTTCTATTCCCGTGACGGACAAATACTGCCGTATACATTAATGGGGCTGGTGCACATAAAATTTATTGTCCACCATTTTCTGTAAAATTAATACCTATAAGGTAGGGGTTGGTAAACTGTGGCTTTTCAACCACTTGAGTGCAGATCTAACATTTTAGCCTTTTTTCAAAAAACTTTCTGCACAACTAGTAAATTTTTTTCCGCATTCATACTGACAATGTTGCTTTTGAAATCCAAATACTGGAGTCAAAAGCAATGAATTACAGAGCTTTAAATTTCAGTAGTAAAACCTTACTCGGTCCCTTAACTCATAGAACTAAGACATTATCAACTAAATCAAGCGAAGTCTTACTATAAGGAGCATTCTGCTAATGATGTAGATTCAAAATAGGTATAGATAGTGTATCGGTTGATTTTTTTCTCTCTTGAATTAAAGGCTGCAGGTCCGTTATTCGCCAAAGCTCGAATACAATCAATAGTACTATGAGGGGGAAAAAGTATTACGCATATCTATATCCCTTTCAGCGTTAGCCGTTTTTCGGTATATCTGTTTAATGATTCATAAAAGTAATACTATGCATAGTATAAATATGAAAATTTAATACATTACTCTATACATGTTTATTAATCTTATTTTCTCGAAAAAAAGCAACATATGTTTCAAAATTTAGCCATATCAGCCTTTACTTTTGACCATGCTTGACGGAAAAAGACGGGCTTAACGCTTATAGGGGTAAAGAAGGGAAAAAAACTTTTGATAGCTCCCTATTGCAAAAGTAAAAATGGTGTTAAAATTTTATTATTTTGTGCGCATACAGCAGCATTTATATAGTATTTAAGATATGTTAAGTACTATCCATTAAGACGTCCTTTTCTGGTGAAGAAAACATTTAATGTTCAACAATTCTGATGAAGTGTCCGATTCTGATTAAGGGTCCTACTTTGACATCTTGTATTTTCTAACGCAGGCAAAGCCAAGACTTAACCCTTTGCTGCGCAAGACAATTTGAAACAAGTATGAAATGTATACAATTTGAACACAAGTATACGATTTGAAAAAGTATACTGCCACCGGAATTCATGAACTAAATTAAACTAAAAGAAATTTTACATTTTAAGGTATAAAAAACCGGCCTCTTCTGATATGTTATAAACGTGAATTTTTGCTAAAAAAATTTCCGGGATGAATTTTTGCAGCTGGATCTTAAATTATGCGTCCTCGCAGCGAGGACAGCGCACGTTAAGGGGTTAAAATATGAATTTTCTTACTACAATCCAAACACGCTACACATTGTTATATTCTAAAAAGTATCTACAGTATATGGTCCAGTTTCTTCACAGCTTTTTAAAAGATGACTTCGCATGTGTTTCTAAACTTCATAACTCAACAGAATAAAGATATTAAATTACAATTTTTGGTTTATGTGCCATCAAATCTATATTAAAAAATGTTTTTATTTTGTTTATTTATTTATTTATATTATTATTTAACTATTGAGGCAATCCAAACTTTTACAATAACTTCATTGTTAAATAAGAAAAGTTTATAATACTATTCACTCTTTTTTTTTTTTTTTTTTTAAATATACGAAAATTTAATAAATATATATTTGTTCATTTCAATTTATGGCGATTAAAAGAAACTTTCTTGCAGAAATACGCTTACATTTTCAAAAGTTTCTTCTTCATTTTCATTACTAAACAAAAATGAAATTTCTACAAATTAAACGTAATAATTGAGAAAAAGAAAAACTTACCACTTTTATATATACAGATATTTTTTAAGCATACACACATGAAAAGCTTCAGACACACACACACGCATATATACATGTAGGTATATGTGTGTGCACGAGTGTTCATAATATTTTAGTTGTAAAATTTCTAAAGAAAATTACGATTAATTACTTTGTGATAGAGAAATTTTGTATTTTTAATTAAGTGCTTTGTATTAATATTTAAACATTTTTTTTCATTCTAGTTACAATGTTTCCAAACTTAAGTATTTTATAAATCGTAGAAAAGTATCTCCCACATATGTAGGTAAAACAGGGAAATCTAAGTCATATTTCATAAAACACTTTAAGAGCGATTTACAGGCGACAATAGAGAGGATTAGAGGGAGGAAACCTATATCGAATTTGTACAAAGCAGCAAATATGATTCAGAATTTCATGAGCCACACTTCATAAAGTAAAAACATCAATATATCTCTACATAATTAAACTACACTATGTCTAATCGATCAAGCTGTAATGAATTGTTTAATTAAGTGTTACATGGTTACCCAAACATATAATCATTTGAAGCATGAAATTTTATCTTGTTACAGTCACGTTTGGAACTGTAAGTATCTACTTAACTTCCACAAGGAAAACAAGAAATGAAATGGATTTGAAGTATAATCATTTTTTATGTTTCACGCCCTTATTTATCCAATTGGTAAAGCAATACTGTAAAAATTCTTTATTATCTATCATCTACGCTTTTCCGTTTGTTAAAGATTTAACATTGGTTGAAATAGAAGGAAATTTTTCATTAATAACACAAGGTGGTATTTTTGTGAAGATAGATTCTACGATTCGTCACTTTAACGTGTGTAAAATCAGAACAAATTGAAAAGATTTATCGTATTAATCCATGTGGTAAGGATTAGATGCAGTTCTTAAAACTTTTCCTTTGCCCTTAGAAACTAGTCTTTTTCTTTCTTCAGCAGGAGAAAAAATAAAAGGCATAACCAAAAAAAAAAAAAAAAAAAAAAAAAAAATAATAATAATAATAATAATAAAATTCCAACAATTGTTTATTCGAACTTAAAATATAAGGAAAGTAGTTTTTTTTAATTTCTCTTAATTCAATAGGTCAAAACATTTTGATTTTATAAATTAAATGAGTAAATTCCTAAATGGTTTTAATTTTAATAGAAGCTATACAGATATATATATATATATATATATGTTACAAACTTTACTTACAAACAATACTGCATATATGTATGAGCTGCTCAAAGGACAAATTGATTAACTCCATAAAACAAAAAATGAACGAAAGTAGATAAGAAACACCGGTTCTAGCCCAGGCGGCGGAGGCACTGAGGCACCGGCAAGTCGTGCGGGTGCCGCACCACCCCCTGAGGGGTCTAGATGGGTTGTCATCGACCTTGAGACATCCTCTAACTTGATCGTGAAAGATGACGAGGGTATTAATGAAGAAAATTAATTAAAAAAATTAATGAGTGATTTATTGTAAAAGGTGACGATGGTTTTAAAGTGATGTTTGCGGTATAAGGTAAAAAGCAGGATATTGTTTGTGACTCATTAGGAAATTAATTAGGAGGTTAATTAAGAGGTTAATTAGGAGGTTAATTAAGAAATTAATTAAAAATTTAAAAATTGAGGGATAAATAAGGAATGAATAAAATATACGAATGTGGATGTGCATAGAGTATGCAAGAAATAGAGAGGTTTGACTGGGGTTCGAACCCGACACCTTGCAGTAAAAATATTTCCATAAGACAGTAGTTTTCGCGTGTGCGTGAGTGATTTTTATAGTATATGTCTGCACTGTTCTTTTAAAACTATGAATGCTAGAGTCCGAAAAGAATTCAATCGTTTTAATGATATTAATTAGAGAATAATAATTAAGAAAAATACTAATTAAGGATCTTCTTGTAAAAAATCATCAAATATTTTCCGAAAAAAAGGTAATGAAAGCAAAAATTAAGTATAAAGAATGAAAGAAAGTTTATAAACATAGATTTTGACTGAGATTCGAACCTGCTACCTTGCAGCAAAAAAATATTTCAGTAGTTTTCGCGTATGTGTGAGTGTTCTTTAGAAATATGTCTATACAGATCTTTTTTAGCCTAAGAATTCTATTGATTGAAAATTAATCAATCGTAAAATTAATATAAATTACAGAATAATAATTAAGAAAAATAATAATTGAAGATCTTGTAAAAATTCACCAGATGTTTTTCGAAAACTGAGAGTAAAAATTAAATTAAAAGATGATTAAAATCTCAAATGTGTAAGTGAAATTAGATTAGGATGAAAGACGAGAATTGTTTTTTTTGATAGATAACTAAAAAAGAGTGATTAAAATTTCTTATTAATTACTTAATTGAAGAAAGTTCGTTAAAAAAATACTTTTCATCATAAAGATTTTTTTAATTATGAATAACTAGTATCCATTTTAAACTATATATATATATTTTTTCCATTATAAATATGATATCTTAATACAAAAAGATCGACTTTATTCACCAACGGTGACGTCACAATGTTTGCGTAAAAGGAGGTAGCATACCCTTAAGCAATTTCTGAGAATCGGGTTAGGTACGGTATTGTCAAAAGATAGGGGGAGAAAATTCCAGTTTTGCTTCAACTTTTCACGTGTTTAAATATGTTTACTGTTGGATGCACTAAAAATTATCTACTATTTTGAATTATGTTCAGTTCACTTCTTTATAAGAAAAATGTATATAATGTGAAATTAAAAGTAAATAAAAAAAACTTTAAAAGTTCATCTTTTAAAAATAAATTAATAAAAATAAGTTGATCAATGTAAAAAACTGAAAAATTCGCTGTTTGAAAAGAAGTCTTAATAAGTTTAAGAAAATATCGTAACATTTTGTATTATATTTTACATAAGAGAGTGAATCTATCATTTTTCAGAAATTACTTTAGTGCAAAATAATAACTGATGTTGAAAATTTCTCTTCCTTAAACAGTTACACTTCAGATATAACTTTTTTGGGGATCTTCTTATCACTGTCATCGAACATACATGTATAAACACTCCCACATAAATTCTTTCATATATATTTAAAAAAATTTACAATGTTGTATTTAATTATAAATTATCTTTAAATTTCCTTACGCTCATTAAAATATTGTATCTATTTTTATTTCAAGTTTTGTATTATAGTACTAGAAATCTTCCAACATTCTTAAAATAAAATAAGTTTCTGAACAGAGTGATAATTAGAAATTCAATGTATTTTTTATCTATAGTTTAACCATTTTTTTGTAACTCCCTCACATTTCTTTAGTGTAATGCCGTGAAATTTTACCAATAAAATCAGAAATAGGGTCGTAAAAATAAGAATTTGGCATGATTTTTAATAAATTTTAGGATATATCTACAAAAAATTTTAGAGTATTTGGCGATAATTCAGATTTGGTGAGAAACACCTAGTATTAATTCCGAGTGAAGAAAAATTTTATTACTTGTCAAATTTATTTTGAGAAGTGAGGTTGCTTATTTTTTAACCTGAATTCAGTACTACATAATAATAGTTTTTTCAAGATGGATGTCAGAACAGATATAATTTTGTTAAACGCATTTACTCATATATTCAATAGATCACACATTCGCAATTCAGAACTAGAGATTATAAACCACCTTAAATTTCGAATGAATGAATTTATCAATTCAGAAATTAGCAATCAACTTTATGAAAATGTTGATATGTTATCTGAGGAAAATTTTCACATCTGTTTAGATATTGTCTTAAAAGAAATGATAAAAAATGAAATAAATTGGGACAAAGTTGTAATTTACTTAGTATTTTCAAGTGAGCTTATGGCGAAGCGCTTTAAGAGATCTGGTGACTTTATCATACCCTGGATAAAATTTTTTAATATCTTCCAGAAGTATTTAGGTAATTGGATTATTGATCATCAAGAATGTATAAAAGTCAAAGGAGAAAAGAAATCAATTTTTCAAAGAATGTGGAGTTTTATCACTCGATCATAATATGAAAATTGTGAAAATATTATCTGCTATGTTGAATTATGTTTCAGTTCAATCTGTATAAGAACAATGTTCAAGAAAAATGTATGTAATGTGAAATTGAAAGTAAATAAAGAACTTTCAATGAAAATTTTGTTTAAGAAAAAATTATTTGAAGTAACATTCATCTTTAAAAAAATAAATAAAAATAAAAATAAGTTGATCAATGTAAAAAACTGAAAAATTCACCGTTTGAAAAGAAGTCTTAATAAGTTTAAGAAAATATCGTAACATATTGTATCATATTTTACCTCTATCATTTTTCAGAAGTTACTTTTCTGCAAAAAATAGCTGATGTCAAAAATTTCTCTACCTAAAACAGTTATACTTTAGATATAACTTTTTGGAATCTTCTTATCACTATCATTGAACATACATGTATGCTTAAAAATTTTTACAAAGTGGTATTTAATTATAAATTTTCTTTAAATTTCCTTATACTCGTTAAAATATTGTAAGTTTTTTTTTTTTTTTTTTTTTTTTTTTTTTTTTCAAGTTTTGTATTATAGTACTAGAAATTTTGCAACATTCTTAAAATAATATAAGTTTCTGAACATAGTGATAATTAGAAATTACCATTTTTGAGTTTTTAACGCGATCTGGAATCGAACCTGACACTTCCCTAATGACAACGTTAGAATTTTTTGTAATTCATCATAGTGAAATTCCTCACATCATATGCTACATTCACTCAGTTTTTCTTTACAGATAGCAAGTTTGTAAATGATGAAAGCTAACTTTGAAAAATTCAGAGTTGAAAAAATATTAATATATGTTTTATTAAATACATTCACCTTCACAGATGCATACTTAAGTTTTCTAAGTGTATGTAAACATACTTAAAAAATATTATAAGCAAGTATTGTAGATTACAAATATATGTATACTTTAAATATTTTACAAAGCTTTTAGAAATTAAGATAACTTATTCTTGAATAAAAATATAAGAAACCCATTTTCACAATAATAAGATTGAAAATGTAAGATGAAATCACAAAATTACCAACATAAGATACTGCAAGTATTTAAAAAATTATGAAGTATTAAATTTTAATGTTTCACATGTGTTAATAACGCATCTTATTTTACAAAGTACTAAGTTTTTTAACCATTTAGTTTGAAGTTTTTCAAACATATGCTTATAAACCGAAATTTTTGTGAATGAAAAATTTTTCACACAAAGTATTTTAGAAAAAATATCATCTCAGAAATTAATTAACTTATTTTTAGAATAAAAATATAGGAAACTTGTTTTTTCTAATGATAAGAATGAAAATGTAAGATAAAATCTTATTCTTACCAACATAAGAAACTGCAAGTATTTAAAAAATTATGAAGTATGTAATTTTAATGTTTCACATGTGTTAATAACGCGTCTTATTTTACAAAGTACTAAGTTTTTTAAAGTCATTTAGTTTGAAGTTTTTCACGCATATGCTTATAAACGAAATTTTTTGTAAATGAAAAATTTTTACACAAATTATTTTAATACAAATACTATCTCAGAAAAATTAACTTTTTCTTTTTAGATTGAAAATGTAAGATAAAAATCTAACACTTATCAAATTTAGAAGCTGCAGATGTATAATGAAATCATGAACTTGAAACTTTAAGTATTAACAACCTACATTCTTTGAAAATACTAAACCACAAGTTTCGACAAATCTATAAACAACTGTTAAAAAACATAGATATTAGAATATTTTTTACCCTAAAATGTTTAACGTAGATGGTACATCCATAAAAATACAGAGTTAAAGTGTACAAATTATCTGTTTAGACATGCCGATAAACTAGAATTTTCCACAAGATTCGACTATTATAGCAAGGTATGGGATAATATTTGGCTAAATTTCCACTAATATTGGCGATAGTTATAAAAATTTGGCATGAAATAAGAGAATTTGGCGTAAATTCTTAAGTAAAACTGATGAATGAAGAAAAAATTTGAATTAGTTACAATCTTTTCTCGCTGTAGAGTTGTCTAAGTTGTCATACTTAGTAGTTTTTAAAGTCTTACTTTTAGAGTGATTTTTTATACTTTGCTAAACTGAAGTACAAAATGGATTATACTTCACCGTCTGAGGAGGCACACGTTTCTATTCAACAACCCCCTTCATCAAGTTTTGAGGATGAGAAGTTATCTAAACTTTTTATTTGTCCAACTTGTAAGAAGCCATTTTTAAAAAAATCCTATCTTACTAGACATGTGAAGGTTCACAATGATATTAAACCTAATATTTGTTATGTGTGTGAGAAAGGATTTGTTACTTTACATCGTTTAAAAAGACATATGGAAACCCATAGAAAAATTTCCATAAGATACAAATGTGAATATTGTATTGAAAATTTCAACCGCAAGTGTGATTTATTTAAACATAAGAGATTATTTCATCAAAAAGTCTTACCTGAACATCTATGTATTATTTGTAAAGATGCTTTTAAATACAAGTATGAATTGGAAAAACACAAGAGGGTACATTATCGTAAGCCTGAGTATCTATGTGAGGAATGTTCTATAACCTTTACAACAAAACATGCTTTTTCAAACCATAAGCGAAAAAGTCATAAAAAGACTTTACATACATACTGTTGTAACGAATGTACTGATACTTTTTCAAACAAACGACATTTTTTAAAACATAAAAGAAATATGCATAAAAAATCTTCAATGCAAAGTAGATGTGATGAATGCAGTGAAACTTTTCAGTGTAAGTATGAATTATTGCTACATAAGAGAAAGAATCATCTTAAAGACTTTAACATACGTAGAAATTGTAATGAACGAAGTACTAACAACGAATTACCAACAGTTAATAATAACAGTGAGAATCTGGACTTGTTAAATTTTTTGAATAATTTTCACATTGAATGTGTGAATGGTGTTTTTGACTTACCTTCCAACAACTTTCAGAATGAAAATTTAGACTTAGACTTCAAAAATTTTTTGAACAATTCGAATGTGGAATATACAAGTGGAAATAATATTGATGGTTTATCTACCAAAGATGAAAATAAGGACTTAAATAATTTTAACCTGATACAAACTGATTTACCTCTAGTAAACTATGACAATGAAAGTCTGAACTTGTCAAATTTTTCGTATAACTTTAATCCCAAATGCTTAAATGTTTTTTCTGCTAACAACGAAAATATGAATTCGAATAATTTTAGTGCGAAGGAAAATGAGTTAGTGACAGATAACTTTAACAATGAAAATCTAGACTTGCTAAATTTTTTGAATAACTTTAATACTGAATGTATGAACGATATCCCAACAATATAGATTTGCTGTATTGTATTATTGTGAATGAATTTCGAATAAAAAGATTTCAATGAAAATGGTTTGTTTGAATTTTTATTACAAAATCACCTTTTTTATAATATTTTCTATTAGAATACAAACTGAAGTGTCATCTTTTTAAAATAAAAACATGTAAAAAGTTTACTTGTGTATTAACGATATACTTTTTCATTACTGTAGTAGAATTGATTGACTATAATATTTAAACACTAAGTAAAAATTATGCACAATAGTAGTTTTATAAACTATCAAACTTACATCGAAGAAGAAAAAACTTGTAAAATTGTTTTACCACTCAACTGTAAAGTACTTGTGAAAATCTTAAATGAATTTATCTTATTAACAATTTTCCTGAAAAACTAACTTATAAAAATTTTAGATATAATTATGAAGTTAGTATTTTCCTAAGTATCACGTTTGAATCTTACTTTGAATATGCATCATCAAAGTGTTTTGTACTTTAACTAAAATCACAATCTCTATTCCAAAGAGTGTAAAAATAATGTTATAGTAACAACTTAAACTTTTATATATAGATACTTTCACGATTGTATTTTAACTTTTTTTATTTTTTAGAATACAGAAAATATTTTGTAAGAGTTGTGAAAGCTTAATTTTAGAAGTTTGTGAAATTTCACAAAAATTTTTTAAACATTTTTGTCAAATGTTTTCTTTATGTCACATCACTTAGAATAATTTAACTGTTTTTAGTAGGATTACTACCACAAAACATTAAGTTAGAAAATTTTTAGATAAAACTTATAAGTTACGAAAAACCATATGTGAAGTAATAACAAAAGGTGTATATAATTTCAAGTTTAGACATGGTTGAACAAGTTTCAGGAGACACTAAAACCTGTAGCTGACGTCATAACCCCTGTGACGCAACTTTTCCCTTACCACTACGTCACAAATATATAATTTAACATAAAGTACTTATGTTTACCCACAATTCCTGTCTTGTATTATTTTACTTTGTGTATAAAATCAATGATCTGTAAAAAACTTTGTCGTTTTTATACACTTTGAAGTAAAAATTTTCTCCATAAACATCAAATTATATTTTACAAGTATGAATTGATATGTATTTGTTTTAAATATCTCTAAGTATAATTTCTAATATTTAGTCAATTCTCACTTTACAAGAATTAACTTGTATGTATTTCTAGGTATTTAATAAAAATCTTTAATTTTTTATCTCAAAGACTTTAAACTATTCGAGTTGTCTGTAGCTTAAGTGCAATCCAATACTATTTGCAAATCTCAAAGAAAGTATTTTAAGATTACTTTGCTAAAATTTACTAAGTATTATAATATTTTTCAGTTATTAAACGAAAAATTGTGTAAAATTTACTAAGTGTTTCACTAAAGAAGTGAATTACACTAAAAAGTTTTGACAAGAAATACTAAATTCACTAAGTCACATACTCGTACACATACACACAATATAAGAGAAATCTTTAAAACATTATTACAAAAACAAATGAAAAAATAAAATAAAAATAAAAATAAAATAAAATAAAATAAAAAAATAAATAAATAAATAAAAAATTGTTAATTTTAGATTGTAAAAAAATATTTAACAATATTTCATAATGATTATAATTACAAGCATATGTGTGCGTGTATGTATACGAGTATGTGACTTAGTGAATTTAGTATTTCTTGTCAAAACTTTTTAGTGTAATTCACTTCTTTAGTGAAACACTTAGTAAATTTTACACAATTTTTCGTTTAATAACTGAAAAATATTATAATACTTAGTAAATTTTAGCAAAGTAATCTTAAAATACTTTCTTTGAGATTTGCAAATAGTATTGGATTGCACTTAAGCTACAGACAACTCGAATAGTTTAAAGTCTTTGAGATAAAAAATTAAAGATTTTTATTAAATACCTAGAAATACATACAAGTTAATTCTTGTAAAGTGAGAATTGACTAAATATTAGAAATTATACTTAGAGATATTTAAAACAAATACATATCAATTCATACTTGTAAAATATAATTTGATGTTTATGGAGAAAATTTTTACTTCAAAGTGTATAAAAACGACAAAGTTTTTTACAGATCATTGATTTTATACACAAAGTAAAATAATACAAGACAGGAATTGTGGGTAAACATAAGTACTTTATGTTAAATTATATATTTGTGACGTAGTGGTAAGGGAAAAGTTGCGTCACAGGGGTTATGACGTCAGCTACAGGTTTTAGTGTCTCCTGAAACTTGTTCAACCATGTCTAAACTTGAAATTATATACACCTTTTGTTATTACTTCACATATGGTTTTTCGTAACTTATAAGTTTTATCTAAAAATTTTCTAACTTAATGTTTTGTGGTAGTAATCCTACTAAAAACAGTTAAATTATTCTAAGTGATGTGACATAAAGAAAACATTTGACAAAAATGTTTAAAAAATTTTTGTGAAATTTCACAAACTTCTAAAATTAAGCTTTCACAACTCTTACAAAATATTTTCTGTATTCTAAAAAATAAAAAAAGTTAAAATACAATCGTGAAAGTATCTATATATAAAAGTTTAAGTTGTTACTATAACATTATTTTTACACTCTTTGGAATAGAGATTGTGATTTTAGTTAAAGTACAAAACACTTTGATGATGCATATTCAAAGTAAGATTCAAACGTGATACTTAGGAAAATACTAACTTCATAATTATATCTAAAATTTTTATAAGTTAGTTTTTCAGGAAAATTGTTAATAAGATAAATTCATTTAAGATTTTCACAAGTACTTTACAGTTGAGTGGTAAAACAATTTTACAAGTTTTTTCTTCTTCGATGTAAGTTTGATAGTTTATAAAACTACTATTGTGCATAATTTTTACTTAGTGTTTAAATATTATAGTCAATCAATTCTACTACAGTAATGAAAAAGTATATCGTTAATACACAAGTAAACTTTTTACATGTTTTTATTTTAAAAAGATGACACTTCAGTTTGTATTCTAATAGAAAATATTATAAAAAAGGTGATTTTGTAATAAAAATTCAAACAAACCATTTTCATTGAAATCTTTTTATTCGAAATTCATTCACAATAATACAATACAGCAAATCTATATTGTTGGGATATCGTTCATACATTCAGTATTAAAGTTATTCAAAAAATTTAGCAAGTCTAGATTTTCATTGTTAAAGTTATCTGTCACTAACTCATTTTCCTTCGCACTAAAATTATTCGAATTCATATTTTCGTTGTTAGCAGAAAAAACATTTAAGCATTTGGGATTAAAGTTATACGAAAAATTTGACAAGTTCAGACTTTCATTGTCATAGTTTACTAGAGGTAAATCAGTTTGTATCAGGTTAAAATTATTTAAGTCCTTATTTTCATCTTTGGTAGATAAACCATCAATATTATTTCCACTTGTATATTCCACATTCGAATTGTTCAAAAAATTTTTGAAGTCTAAGTCTAAATTTTCATTCTGAAAGTTGTTGGAAGGTAAGTCAAAAACACCATTCACACATTCAATGTGAAAATTATTCAAAAAATTTAACAAGTCCAGATTCTCACTGTTATTATTAACTGTTGGTAATTCGTTGTTAGTACTTCGTTCATTACAATTTCTACGTATGTTAAAGTCTTTAAGATGATTCTTTCTCTTATGTAGCAATAATTCATACTTACACTGAAAAGTTTCACTGCATTCATCACATCTACTTTGCATTGAAGATTTTTTATGCATATTTCTTTTATGTTTTAAAAAATGTCGTTTGTTTGAAAAAGTATCAGTACATTCGTTACAACAGTATGTATGTAAAGTCTTTTTATGACTTTTTCGCTTATGGTTTGAAAAAGCATGTTTTGTTGTAAAGGTTATAGAACATTCCTCACATAGATACTCAGGCTTACGATAATGTACCCTCTTGTGTTTTTCCAATTCATACTTGTATTTAAAAGCATCTTTACAAATAATACATAGATGTTCAGGTAAGACTTTTTGATGAAATAATCTCTTATGTTTAAATAAATCACACTTGCGGTTGAAATTTTCAATACAATATTCACATTTGTATCTTATGGAAATTTTTCTATGGGTTTCCATATGTCTTTTTAAACGATGTAAAGTAACAAATCCTTTCTCACACACATAACAAATATTAGGTTTAATATCATTGTGAACCTTCACATGTCTAGTAAGATAGGATTTTTTTAAAAATGGCTTCTTACAAGTTGGACAAATAAAAAGTTTAGATAACTTCTCATCCTCAAAACTTGATGAAGGGGGTTGTTGAATAGAAACGTGTGCCTCCTCAGACGGTGAAGTATAATCCATTTTGTACTTCAGTTTAGCAAAGTATAAAAAATCACTCTAAAAGTAAGACTTTAAAAACTACTAAGTATGACAACTTAGACAACTCTACAGCGAGAAAAGATTGTAACTAATTCAAATTTTTTCTTCATTCATCAGTTTTACTTAAGAATTTACGCCAAATTCTCTTATTTCATGCCAAATTTTTATAACTATCGCCAATATTAGTGGAAATTTAGCCAAATATTATCCCATACCTTGCTATAATAGTCGAATCTTGTGGAAAATTCTAGTTTATCGGCATGTCTAAACAGATAATTTGTACACTTTAACTCTGTATTTTTATGGATGTACCATCTACGTTAAACATTTTAGGGTAAAAAATATTCTAATATCTATGTTTTTTAACAGTTGTTTATAGATTTGTCGAAACTTGTGGTTTAGTATTTTCAAAGAATGTAGGTTGTTAATACTTAAAGTTTCAAGTTCATGATTTCATTATACATCTGCAGCTTCTAAATTTGATAAGTGTTAGATTTTTATCTTACATTTTCAATCTAAAAAGAAAAAGTTAATTTTTCTGAGATAGTATTTGTATTAAAATAATTTGTGTAAAAATTTTTCATTTACAAAAAATTTCGTTTATAAGCATATGCGTGAAAAACTTCAAACTAAATGACTTTAAAAAACTTAGTACTTTGTAAAATAAGACGCGTTATTAACACATGTGAAACATTAAAATTACATACTTCATAATTTTTTAAATACTTGCAGTTTCTTATGTTGGTAAGAATGAGATTTTATCTTACATTTTCATTCTTATCATTAGAAAAAACAAGTTTCCTATATTTTTATTCTAAAAATAAGTTAATTAATTTCTGAGATGATATTTTTTCTAAAATACTTTGTGTGAAAAATTTTTCATTCACAAAAATTTCGGTTTATAAGCATATGTTTGAAAAACTTCAAACTAAATGGTTAAAAAACTTAGTACTTTGTAAAATAAGATGCGTTATTAACACATGTGAAACATTAAAATTTAATACTTCATAATTTTTTAAATACTTGCAGTATCTTATGTTGGTAATTTTGTGATTTCATCTTACATTTTCAATCTTATTATTGTGAAAATGGGTTTCTTATATTTTTATTCAAGAATAAGTTATCTTAATTTCTAAAAGCTTTGTAAAATATTTAAAGTATACATATATTTGTAATTTACAATACTTGCTTATAATATTTTTTAAGTATGTTTACATACACTTAGAAAACTTAAGTATGCATCTGTGAAGGTGAATGTATTTAATAAAACATATATTAATATTTTTTCAACTCTGAATTTTTCAAAGTTAGCTTTCATCATTTACAAACTTGCTATCTGTAAAGAAAAACTGAGTGAATGTAGCATATGATGTGAGGAATTTCACTATGATGAATTACAAAAAATTCTAACGTTGTCATTAGGGAAGTGTCAGGTTCGATTCCAGATCGCGTTAAAAACTCAAAAATGGTAATTTCTAATTATCACTATGTTCAGAAACTTATATTATTTTAAGAATGTTGCAAAATTTCTAGTACTATAATACAAAACTTGAAAAAAAAAAAAAAAAAAAAAAAAAAAAAAAAAAAACTTACAATATTTTAACGAGTATAAGGAAATTTAAAGAAAATTTATAATTAAATACCACTTTGTAAAAATTTTTAAGCATACATGTATGTTCAATGATAGTGATAAGAAGATTCCAAAAAGTTATATCTAAAGTATAACTGTTTTAGGTAGAGAAATTTTTGACATCAGCTATTTTTTGCAGAAAAGTAACTTCTGAAAAATGATAGAGGTAAAATATGATACAATATGTTACGATATTTTCTTAAACTTATTAAGACTTCTTTTCAAACGGTGAATTTTTCAGTTTTTTACATTGATCAACTTATTTTTATTTTTATTTATTTTTTTAAAGATGAATGTTACTTCAAATAATTTTTTCTTAAACAAAATTTTCATTGAAAGTTCTTTATTTACTTTCAATTTCACATTACATACATTTTTCTTGAACATTGTTCTTATACAGATTGAACTGAAACATAATTCAACATAGCAGATAATATTTTCACAATTTTCATATTATGATCGAGTGATAAAACTCCACATTCTTTGAAAAATTGATTTCTTTTCTCCTTTGACTTTTATACATTCTTGATGATCAATAATCCAATTACCTAAATACTTCTGGAAGATATTAAAAAATTTTATCCAGGGTATGATAAAGTCACCAGATCTCTTAAAGCGCTTCGCCATAAGCTCACTTGAAAATACTAAGTAAATTACAACTTTGTCCCAATTTATTTCATTTTTTATCATTTCTTTTAAGACAATATCTAAACAGATGTGAAAATTTTCCTCAGATAACATATCAACATTTTCATAAAGTTGATTGCTAATTTCTGAATTGATAAATTCATTCATTCGAAATTTAAGGTGGTTTATAATCTCTAGTTCTGAATTGCGAATGTGTGATCTATTGAATATATGAGTAAATGCGTTTAACAAAATGATATCTGTTCTGACATCCATCTTGAAAAAACTATTATTATGTAGTACTGAATTCAGGTTAAAAAATAAGCAACCTCACTTCTCAAAATAAATTTGACAAGTAATAAAATTTTTCTTCACTCGGAATTAATACTAGGTGTTTCTCACCAAATCTGAATTATCGCCAAATACTCTAAAATTTTTTGTAGATATATCCTAAAATTTATTAAAAATCATGCCAAATTCTTATTTTTACGACCCTATTTCTGATTTTATTGGTAAAATTTCACGGCATTACACTAAAGAAATGTGAGGGAGTTACAAAAAAATGGTTAAACTATAGATAAAAAATACATTGAATTTCTAATTATCACTCTGTTCAGAAACTTATTTTATTTTAAGAATGTTGGAAGATTTCTAGTACTATAATACAAAACTTGAAATAAAAATAGATACAATATTTTAATGAGCGTAAGGAAATTTAAAGATAATTTATAATTAAATACAACATTGTAAATTTTTTTAAATATATATGAAAGAATTTATGTGGGAGTGTTTATACATGTATGTTCGATGACAGTGATAAGAAGATCCCCAAAAAAGTTATATCTGAAGTGTAACTGTTTAAGGAAGAGAAATTTTCAACATCAGTTATTATTTTGCACTAAAGTAATTTCTGAAAAATGATAGATTCACTCTCTTATGTAAAATATAATACAAAATGTTACGATATTTTCTTAAACTTATTAAGACTTCTTTTCAAACAGCGAATTTTTCAGTTTTTTACATTGATCAACTTATTTTTATTAATTTATTTTTAAAAGATGAATTTTTAAAGTTTTTTTTATTTACTTTTAATTTCACATTATATACATTTTTCTTATAAAGAAGTGAACTGAACATAATTCAAAATAGTAGATAATTTTTAGTGCATCCAACAGTAAACATATTTAAACACGTGAAAAGTTGAAGCAAAACTGGAATTTTCTCCCCCTATCTTTTGACAATACCGTACCTAACCCGATTCTCAGAAATTGCTTAAGGGTATGCTACCTCCTTTTACGCAAACATTGTGACGTCACCGTTGGTGAATAAAGTCGATCTTTTTGTATTAAGATATCATATTTATAATGGAAAAAATATATATATATAGTTTAAAATGGATACTAGTTATTCATAATTAAAAAAATCTTTATGATGAAAAGTATTTTTTTAACGAACTTTCTTCAATTAAGTAATTAATAAGAAATTTTAATCACTCTTTTTTAGTTATCTATCAAAAAAAAACAATTCTCGTCTTTCATCCTAATCTAATTTCACTTACACATTTGAGATTTTAATCATCTTTTAATTTAATTTTTACTCTCAGTTTTCGAAAAACATCTGGTGAATTTTTACAAGATCTTCAATTATTATTTTTCTTAATTATTATTCTGTAATTTATATTAATTTTACGATTGATTAATTTTCAATCAATAGAATTCTTAGGCTAAAAAAGATCTGTATAGACATATTTCTAAAGAACACTCACACATACGCGAAAACTACTGAAATATTTTTTTGCTGCAAGGTAGCAGGTTCGAATCTCAGTCAAAATCTATGTTTATAAACTTTCTTTCATTCTTTATACTTAATTTTTGCTTTCATTACCTTTTTTTCGGAAAATATTTGATGATTTTTTACAAGAAGATCCTTAATTAGTATTTTTCTTAATTATTATTCTCTAATTAATATCATTAAAACGATTGAATTCTTTTCGGACTCTAGCATTCATAGTTTTAAAAGAACAGTGCAGACATATACTATAAAAATCACTCACGCACACGCGAAAACTACTGTCTTATGGAAATATTTTTACTGCAAGGTGTCGGGTTCGAACCCCAGTCAAACCTCTCTATTTCTTGCATACTCTATGCACATCCACATTCGTATATTTTATTCATTCCTTATTTATCCCTCAATTTTTAAATTTTTAATTAATTTCTTAATTAACCTCCTAATTAACCTCTTAATTAACCTCCTAATTAATTTCCTAATGAGTCACAAACAATATCCTGCTTTTTACCTTATACCGCAAACATCACTTTAAAACCATCGTCACCTTTTACAATAAATCACTCATTAATTTTTTTAATTAATTTTCTTCATTAATACCCTCGTCATCTTTCACGATCAAGTTAGAGGATGTCTCAAGGTCGATGACAACCCATCTAGACCCCTCAGGGGGTGGTGCGGCACCCGCACGACTTGCCGGTGCCTCAGTGCCTCCGCCGCCTGGGCTAGAACCGGTGTTTCTTATCTACTAACGAATATAATGAAAATTCATTACATTTATTTTTTTTGTTCAACGGAGTTAATTAATTGATCCATATATATGATAAAAATTCTTATTAATCTTTTTTTTTTTTTAACTCATATTTCAAGTTACATCAAATAGAAAATTTAAGAATATTTAGTAACACCGATCAAAACATTTTTCAAATCAGTGATAGCATATGAAATCATATTTAGGTAAGTTTTAATATTTAGAATATTATATCAGATTTATTAAAAATCTATTTAGAATAACATTTCTTTTCCTTTAATTTCATCGTTTAATAGATTAAGTGTACACGGTTTGCTTAATTCAGTTATTTATACCAATTTCACGTTGGAATTTAAAGCGGTTCAGCGCCTTTAAAAGTTTCCAAATTTGACAAAAATATAGGTTTTGAGATTTTTTAACTAAAACCATTCTCATACTTTAAAGTACATTCTGGCAAATTTTTACCTGCTACAACTATTTAAACTGCTTTCTATTTTGTCCTATTAATAAAATCACTTAAACTCTCTTTTAACTCATTTCATGTATATTTTGATCTTTCTTCTCTCCAAAATGCTAATGCTTTGTTAAATATGCTTAAACTTCCTTGAAAAATATTTTTTATAAACATTATGCATAAAGCAAAATATTTAAGGATGGGATTTGCGACATTTTAAATACTTAAAAAAATTACTAAAAAAATACTTAAAAAAACGCATATTCTTGCTTGCTTTTTTTTTTTTTTTTTTTTTTTTTACTTTTTCACGTAAGATTATGATTTTAATTTTTTTTCTCAGGAATTAATAATATTAAACAAAATACGATTTTTACATTTGTTCATTATATTACAATTAACATTAAAAAAAAAAAGAAAAACCCACGGAGTTTTAAAGAATAAAGTAGTACGAGCGTTTTAAAATTGTATAAGTTCAACTTCATTTTTTTCTTTAAAATATTATTTTTTCCATTAAAGCAATTTTATTTGCCATTCTTTCCATATTAACGAACTGTTCAGTGTATAATATTCTTTTGTTTGTTTGAGGTAACAAAGTCTCCTTAAAATAGCGCAAAATTTATTTTTTTTTATCTTTTAAACTTCCATAAAATCTTTCCATGTTTCAAGCCCTTAGCTTTTTAAAAACTAATCTATATAGAGAAGTCAATTATTTCTCTCCATATCTGTTAGGAATTTCCGAGAGAGGAGATTTTCCAATGCCCCCACTCTGATTTTCTTATGTCATAAATTATTCATTTTGAAAATTTGTCAGTAGAATTCTCTTTGGCATTTTGATTGGCTAATAAGTGCTTTAAAATTGTTAAAAAACATTAATTGTTGATTGAAGAACCCTGATAAATTAGATTATGTAAAAACTTTAATACTGCAATGAAAACTAATGAAAATTGCTTTAATAACTTTTAATCTCTCATTGCTAGTTGATTGTTAATCTGCATTTAAGGTCTAAGGAAAAAAAAATTGTTGTGTTTATAGGTCAGGATTAAACAATATTTTATAAAAACATGTTATTAAATAAGTATATTTCAAAGAGGAAAAAAAATCATGATGCTTTCAGAAATTAAAATAATTTTTTTTCCTTAATAGTAAATTAAAGTGATGCATAAAATGAAAAAGTATCAATACACATTTCAAAACAATATGCTTAAAATTTTCCTTAAACCATGAAAGCAAACAAAGTGCTACTTAAGTGTCGAGAAAAAAAAAAAAAAAAAAAAAAAAAATATATATATATATATATAAACACATATATAAGTGATCAAAATAGTGACTACTTTTACAAGGTGGATGCCACAAAATAATACACATTCACTGCGAGATTTATTTTATAACTCTATTATTAAGGCTAAAACAAAAATGTATATGTCTATTACTTCAACGTTTATGAACATATAATAATTGAAGATTGACTCTAATGGTGTCGGAAGATGGATTGATGTTAGCAACTAAATAGAAAAAAGCATGGATCTGCTTATTGAGATGTCTTAATGGGTGTTGTGACCTTTTTAAAAAGTAGTGGTAAGTACATTAAGAAAAAAAACTGAAAGGGCAGAAAATTACATTAAAAATTGTATAATAGAATAATAATATAGATAGCAGCACTTAGCTACACTACATGCTAAAGTGAATTTCTAAAGAAAATTGTGGGTTTGGCGGTTGCAGGTCATTTAACCGCTTATCAAGTATTAATTTTTTTTAATTATTAATTTTCAATTAGTATGGTATCTCTCTATCTCATTCTTTTATACTTTTCAGAAATTACATTTAGAAGTTATAAAGTAAAATATGATTATCTTGAATGTGTAGTTTTGATGTTTCTGAAATAAACTTAGTTATCTCATTAGGGTGAACACCAACAATTCTGAAATAATTAAGAATTATCGCAAAACAAATCTAAGAAGGATTTTATTTTATTTTATTACGGCTTTGGAGAATTAATGATATGGAAAAAAATACTGAGAAAAAAAATAGTAATACTAATTCTATTCTTCATATTGTACAACAAAATTTCAGTTTTATTTAAAGTTTAAAACTATTTTACCTAAAATATTGAGATCAGTATCTCTGGTGTCATTTCAGAAATTATTTAGGATAAATTGTGAAAAAATACTTTCAAACAAAACTTTACACTGCATTGTTGTTGTGTTTTAAGGCCGACTGACTACGTCCTAGGCAAGTATAAGGATGGATGGTGGAATTCCATCCGTGGGGGGTCTTTCAAAGGGGTTCTAGACCGTATTTACACAAGTTTCGGAGAAAACCATGATAAACTCCGCACGACTAGGTCGATGAGCGCGACCTGGGATCGAACTCGGCACATCGCATCTACCAGCTTTGAGCGCAGAATGCTTCGGTAACGTGTAAAGTTTTAACAATATTTTTTATGTTAAAATATTTCTTAAGTAAAATAACATTCTTTTACATGTTTTGAACAATTTCCTTGTAATTAAGGAATAACATATAACAGTAAGAACTTTTTATTTTACTTTTTCGTAAAGACATAGAAGAATATAAGTATAATAAATGGAAGAGATATAAAAGTTTTTGTTTTGTAAGAATCGGTCTTAGGGTAGAAGTTGTTGTTCAGTTTTTATTTTATATTTTCAACAAGTAATCTTAAAATTTCACTTTGTCTTTCAGATTTAAAGAAATACCCATTTTTCTAATTGCGTTCATTTGAATCTAATAATTTTCCCTATTTTTTTTTTATTAGTAAGTAATTAATAAATGTGTTATTTTTCCAATATATGTTAATATTTATATACATATTTTTTTTCCAATTCATGTTGCATCTTGTTTTTCTTTTTGTGCACTAAAGATAAACCAGAAATATTGACATATATTAAGAAGTAGTCTAAAGAAATATGTTATAAATAAAAAGGTCTGAACTTTCGCAGAGTTCTCCATACTCTGTTAAAAATTCCTTTGATATTATAAATACATAGTGAAAGATTTGATTTTTAGCTCATGCACAGTAAGTAGTTTAATCTACAGCCATCAAAATAGAATGTGACAATTTAAGCAAGACCATATCTCCAAAATTGTTGTCTTTTATAATATTATCTGAACAGGTTCATAATTTCCCCTCCACAATTAATATTGTTCATTTTCTACCTATTGGAGCATTATTACTTATTTTATTATTGTGGAAGCAATATTTTTATGTATGTTTAAAAATCCATCAGAGAAAAATATTGTTACTCTTCGGACATCGATTTAAAATTTATTTAAACATAAATATATCGATAAAAAATAACATTTTATCCTCAAAATGATTTTCCCCCAAGGCTTTAATAGTGTATAAATATAAAATTTTAGGCTGCTTTAATTATTTTTTTTTCCTCTCAGCAGCTACATTGTGTTTTATTTTATAACTTAATGTCACAAAAAATTAACGAAATAAGTAAAACGAGCGCATTATGAATTGGTGAGCGAAAAACTGTAAATTTACGTCAAAAGCTTTTATCATTTTCAAGATAAGAATAATGTTAGACATTAGTAGCAACTGTGCGGTATATCAAACGACTGCAAGGCGGGATTTCTCGTTTCTCGTTGAATTATTAACTTTTGCCAAATTACGGAAAACTTAAAAAGGACCGAGGGAATCTTTCTCAGAATTATCTGCATCGTTGAAAAGTTCAAAATAGTTCTATTTCGGGTTTCTTCCGTGTTTAGATAAGCATGGGAGTGACTGACAGCGACGCCTTTAAGATCCCACACAACAGCATGAATAACATATATAACAAATTGGCGTTTTAAATACCTTGTAAATAGAGGGGCGAGGTACGACAATAAAAATGAGCGTCAGATGGAGAAAAAATAATAATAAGGATAACGACTTCAAGATGTGTTCAGAATGTTTATATATATGTCACCGGAAAATTTAGCATCGGAAAAGATTAACGGCTTTTTACCTTTTAACCTGGTTGACAAACGGTAGTTACATAAGTCATCTTACACCTTGTAGATAACTAGCTCCATTGATATCACAAATAAAGTGCTTTTCGCTTTTTACCTCAAGCTAAAGATATAAAGTAACTTTAGAACAGACACCTTTTAAATTCTGTTGCTCAAGTTAAAATATATATATATCTGATCAGGATTTTTTTCCCTTTAGCAATCTTGATTTTGGCAAATCGGAGAAAAAGGGAAAATAGCATCGAATATACAGCGATTCGGTTCTGAAATTATTTAAAAATAATGAAAAAATGAATTTAAATACATTTATAAAGAGACTTAACCTGGAGGAAATTCTCTCAATGAGCAGCAGTTTTGCTTGAAACTTTGTTTCAATTGTGATGTTTTAAATGGCACGGAAAGTGATAATTCCCATTTAATTCAGAAATTAAAATATTTTACTCCTATTTTCAGTAAAAGTTTTGATGTAATTAAAAAAAATATCTTTTACAAAAAAAAAAAAAAAAAAAAAAAAAAAAAATTTAAAATAAATAAATAGCTGTTGTATTCAATACTTAATAAATAAATGGTTTTAATGATTGTAGTTGAAGATCTTGAAACTTAAAAAATTTGAAAAAACAGGCTAGAAAATAAAAGTTCATTTAAAATATATTTCAAAAACCGATTTTTTCCAAAAATCAAATCCTTTCCATTAAAAAAATTTAATGAACATATCTAATTTACAAAATAGAGTTAATTCAACATTTTTGTTAGCTAACATCTGTTTTAAACCGAAAATCGATATTTGTTTCTCGTTTTAAACTGTTTGTTTACAGTTTTTTGTGGTGGTTTACTTTTGTTTTCTTAGAATGGAACTAAGAATAGTTGCCCTTCTCAATCTTCTTCTAAACATTTCCTCTTATCCAAAAGAAAAAATAAAAATAAATGAAGACGTTGAGGTGGTTGCTTTTATGATGGTCTACAGAAGCCGATAGGCATTAGTGGCGGCGACTTCAGAAAGCACACAAAAAAGAAAACATGGTTGACTTGAAGCATAAAAAGTTCATTCATATTTCATTTACATTCGTCAACAAACATAAAATGTAGGCAAAAAGATAGTGGGCATTTTTAAGAGCGTTTATGGCATCATAGAATGCAATATTGTTCTTTAAATGGATCTTTATATATATATAAAGAATGTTGGCATGCAGTTGTCATAGCAGCCAAAAATATTTTTAAAATCTATACAAATAGATCTAGCTAATTTCTATTGCAATTTATTAATTATTTGCTTCTTGAATGTATCTTATTAGAAATTATACCAATGAAATTTTTAAAAGATTTTCTTATTTTATCATAACATTGCACTCCAGAATTTTATGGATGAGAGAGAGGATAAATTGAATAATCTTATCACAAAATTTGAATAACAGGTGTTGTTTTGAATTTCTAATATAATAAATATAATTTTCCTTTAGATTTAAAAGAAGCCAACAATATAATATACATATTGCTAGATTTAGTAAATACCGTTATATGTATGAATATAGCAATTTATCATTGTATTTAAATCTTTGGTGTGAATTTCTTATAATATATGGAAACAATAAAAAAGGTGTTTATGTTCGTCCTCTGTGAATGTTTTCTTTTATTCAAACAATTTTTAAGCATTGTATTTATGATTAAATAAGTATTTACCCTTTTCGTATAATAAAATAAGAACTTGTAACATTTTTTTATAAAATAGGTTTGCTTTAGCTTGCATTACCTTAGGTAGTTCGAATTTCTCGGAAATTAAAAACGACTGTCTTTCAAAGTTTTATTTTACCAAGAATTCTATAAAAGGGAGCATTCATTGTCATTATATGCTAAGATTTATCCTCTTTTGATATCGTAGAAAATTTATCCTCTCCCCCTCATCCAAATGTTTTGTGAACTACGAATGCGAATAGAAAATTCTTTTAATGTTTTGCTGAATGATATGAAAAAAAAAAAAAAAAATCCGCCAATTGCGAACCGTAGTATTGAAATAACTAACAATGTTATTTTGCTCCTTCTTAAATTGAACAAGATACGTATATTTTAAAAATATATGCAGTTTTTATAAACTATTGTTATAATATTAATTGGTATATCATGTATTTAATTTAACCGAAAGATTTCTGAATTTGCATATCACAGTTATTTACTTCCTGTTGTTTTTATGTCGTTCCTATTATTTTGCACCCCACTGTAGATTCTATTAATATCACTGTAGAACCACTGTAGATTCTATTAGGAGTTGTTTTTTGCGCAGGGAAAATTTTTTACAAATGTAGGCAAATCGAGGAAAAAATTCTGCCTACCAAAACAAACACCTGGAAGTTCAAGACCAGTATTTTATAAGTTGTTTCAATTCTATATATAAAATACTCAGGAATGTCTCCTTCGATTGGTTAAAAAAAAAAAAAAATAGTTAGTCTGATTAGATGACATTCATTAATGTCACTGAGAAAGAATCAGTTTAGTCATAACTTGAAAAATAATTTTTGGATTTTGCTTTTTGTTTGTACTATACGTTACTCTTAAACATAGCACAGATGTACAGTAGAGCCTCGCTTGCCCGAGGTAATGTGGACCGAGGGTACTTCGGATAATCGAAAACTCGAATAGCACAGACTCTGTCGTAAATCGAGGAGGAAACATACTGTAAAACTTAAAATGAATAAAAAAAAAAGGGAATGAAATGAAAGAATACATCTGTTACATATTTAAATGTAGGTAGTCACGCAGTTAAAAATGCAATATAATACATACATACATGAATTACAAAAAAAAAAAAAAAAAAAAAAAAAAAAGTACTGTATAATAAAATTTGTCAAAGTTATCGACGCCATTTGTCAAAGGCTACGCCTCCATCATGACGTGGCATTTTCGGAACTACTTCTGTTAACTCGGAACTCGGATAATCGTTGCTCGGATAACCGCGACTCTACTGTATATATATATAGGACTGACCAGTTTTAAATGTGATTAATAATCAAAGACTAAAATTTCATAAACATAAAAAATTTCATCGTCATTAAAAATAGGCATAGCAAATTTCCACAAAAGAAAAAAACTTTTAATTATAAAATCTTTTCGTTACAACATGTATCAATGTGATTTTTAAAAATCCGTATTTCAAAGTAAAATTGAAAACAATTTTTAATTCGCAATACTAACGATAAATGAGCAACTGCACAATTAGGTGACAGATTTCTTCGTTAAATCTTCCATTTCGATGAAAATTAAGCTTCAAAACCTTTTTTAATAGGCATTATGTCCTTAATAAAGTATTACAATTACACTTCTAAATATATACTTATTCTACATAAGTTTATATTTTCAGTTCATATTTATTTTTTTTTTAATGTCAAAAGTTATTAAGTTAAAATATACTTAAAAAATCAAAATAAGGAATGAAAATATGTATTTTGTAAAGAAAAAACAAGTATGCTTAAACTCTCTGTGGGTATAAAATTTTTATTGAAAATACAATAGATCAGCTAGGACAATTATTTCACTACAATATTATTTGTCTGAGAAAGTAAATTTAATAACACGTTTCTAAAGTATACATTTTTTTTTTTAACCGCCAATATACTTACACGAAAACGATTATATACTCTCATATCATCAGACGTCCCCCCCCCCCCAACGTTCACTGCTCCATTACTTAAGCGCATGAGAAAGAAACACTAATAAGTCATTTAAAGCATACATTTTCTTTTTAATCGCCAAAGTACCCATACAAAGAAATGATTATATACATAATTAAAACTAAAAAAAAAAAAAAAAAAAAAAAAAAAATTCAGTTAAGAAGTAATACGTTTGCTATTGTAAAGTTTTTGTTAAGAAATAATAATAATAATTATTATAATAATAAAATCAAATTAAAAAAATATTTATTTAACTAATGAAAAAGATAATTGTTTTATATAAAAATGTGTTATTTAGGATAGCTTTACCAACATAATAGATAAAATAATTGAAAATTGCAAGAAAAAATTTATATTTACTTTTAAATGAACGTTTCGAAAAACTTGAAGTAAAAGGATATTTTCTTTAATTTGTAATCATTATCTTATAGTTTATAACTGTTATACTAAAAAAGTATTTTTTGATTATATACATAAAATATAATGCAACCATTTTGAGAAATGAAACTATTTCCTTCAGAGATTATTTTTCCTCAATTATATCTGGTGAAAAATATGTACGTATGTTTACTGCAATAAATAAACTAACTTACTTCAACTACCAGTTGAACACTTACTTTTATTACACGGCGGCATATGACTTCTTGTCTAAAAATCAGAGAGAAAAGTGTTTAAAACTTTCCAAAGATGTTAGCAGTAATATCAATGAAAGCTGCATTGTATCGCGTATGACATTTTTTGACAGGAGATCCCCTAACACTACCTTATGAGTTTTATATGTGCATGACCAACTGAATGATAAAATTTTACATCTTTCATAAATATCTTCGTTATTTAGATTGAAACATATCCATGTTTGTAACACGTAGTAAAACGTATAAAGTTTTAATAAAAAAAAAAAAAAAAAAGAGAAAATGTAAGGAAGTGTTTTAAAAGTACTACTGCTCTGTAAAAATTTTCTGGTATTTTTGTGTAATAAACTTTTCGGTCATACAATCCGACTGTTGATGGATTATGAAGTGAATTCCCACTGATTATTTTACAGAAGATTTCTTTATGGTAGCGTTATTAATTTTAGAGTTTTCATTGAAGTGGGAGTAAACGGCGTTTGTATAAAAAATGACTTTCTTACTAGATTTAAAATAATAATCTATAATGAACTTAAATGTTTTCAGTATGGTATAAATTCGGTAATATATTTGATTTTATAACTAATTTTTCTGCTGTAATTAGAAAAGTGCATAATGAACCTTTCTCTTGATTTAACACTAACAGGGAATATCTGTTTTCCTCTACGCTTTTCAAAACAATAGTTGCCACTAAGACGATTTTTACACTGTATTAATTTTTAATTCAAAAGATAATTTTTTCAAAGATCGATATTCTTAAAATAATATAATTTAAATTTATTTTACTTTAGTTATTTTTGATTTATGTCAACAGCATACTTAAAAGAATAAACTAAAATACATTGTTTATAGGGGATCCCGGGGCATATCGAGATACCAAGGCGGGATGAAATTCAATGACTTTCGGTTGTAAGGAGTCCTGTCAGCAAGCGGCAAAAAGTTGAAACAAATCAACATGTTACTGTGCAAGTATGACAGACATCTTTGTCTGGTTTTCTTGATCGTTACCCTAACAGCACAGTTAGGCTTAACTTATCCACAGTACATCTTAAGGACGTTTCTGGGATGTCTTTTCATCCAGAAGACATCTTGAAGATATCCTGGGGAAGCGATGTGCTGTCTGGGTAGTGTGTGAGGTTATTGTGTGATTTATTGCTTCCGTATTGTAACTTCTGGTGATTCTAACCAAAATAAGGTACCCATATTTACTTACATTACAGCTGTAGTTAGTAAAGGCTTGAAGCACATTTAATTATTTTTAGTTTTGTTTAATTAAACGCTTACTCTAGGGACCTTACTTCCATAAATAGAATCGTATTCATGAGACAGAATAAGAATATCTACCATACTGCCTTGCAATGTTTCAAATTAAAAGTTTTTAATTGCTCATGAATAACAACGTGACCTCTTCATTTCATGCTTCACCAATAATTTTAATGCCGATTCCAAAAGTTACAGAAAAGGCGAAAAGGACGAATCCACAGAAAAGGAAAACTACTATCTTAAACATTCTCCATACCTTTGGAGGGGGGGGGGGGGGGTGGAAGCCGCTATAAAGAAAAATAGGAAAACAACATTGCAAAAAGAAAGAATAAGAATAAAGTTGTATAGTACATAACATATTGAATGAAATTAAGAATGCAAAAATCAAAAGAGTGTGCATAAATGTAACTGAAAAGTAAAGGAGTTGAAAAGATAGCCTAAAACTAACGAGCTGTATTCTGAGGATTGTTCCGAGTTCTGATTGAACTTTTATATTATGTCGAGTCTTATCCACAGTCAGCTAAAGGTTGGATCGCTTATTCCATGTTAGAAAAAAAAATGATAAGCGCATACATTTTCTGTACGCCATAGATAGCGATGATAAGACTATCCTAGTGTGTGCATTTTGTGAACAGGCTTATGAAAAGGATTCAATCAATGAAAACTACTGTTGAATATTTACAGTTACTGAAAACTGAATAAATATGGAATAAACGTATTTTTCTATATTTCTACTAGTTTTTTAATATAATATGCTGTCTTTAACACCTCGTTCTGCTTCATGACTAGGGCAGAACGGGGTGATTATTAAATTATAAAGTGATTATTATGATTATTAAATTTATGATTATTAAATTATAAAGTGTTCATAAAAAATTCGCATTTCTCCTAATTAACACTTTTGTATTTTTAAAACATATTTTCAGATTTATACCCAGTTCTGCCCTGGTTCCTCTACATGTTACTTATGAATGATACGAATACATATAATCACAAAACTATTCTAATCTGAAAAATAATTTTTTTAATTATTAGATAATATTTATGTTTGTCTTGAGAGAATATTTTAAAAATTTCTACAATCCCCCCCCCCCCCAAAAAAAAGTTATCTTTTGAAAATCACATTTAAACACTAAAAACGTATAATTTTAATAAAAATAATGTTACAGATACATCAATATTTTAAAGAAAGTAATTTAGAGATTTCTAGCAGTCAAAATATTTACTATTCATAACGGCAGATAAACATTTCATCATATACTTATGGTGTAAACAAAAAATCATTTTTTAAACATAAAATTTTGACTATGTGATTTTAAAAATGTCATGAAAAACATATATCTCTCTTGTTTATCTTTTGAAGAAAGTGAAAAGCTGATTAAGATGTTATCTTAATCAAGTTTGGTATAAACTCTTTTTTTCTTAAAAAAAGAAGAGTCGCTTTCCTAAACAAGCCGATTTCTTTTTCACGCAACTCCCTTTCTCTGACAGTCATGTTAAATTTACAACACACAACTCCTCCATGAAAATTAAATCAACATTTTATTGTAGAAATTGTTGTCACGTTATCATATGTTGGTAATACGCCCTACATCTGTCTGCAATCCATCTAACACAAAAATGGAAGTGTTGAATGACGAAACAGATTTGTTGATACACCAAAGTCAACTGTTGTACCATTTTCTGTCACTTGAGTTTTTAATTCCTTTCAAGTTGATGACGATAAGATTTCAGATATATCTACAGTTGTATCACTTCTAAAAATAATTACTAACAATACGCAGTAAAACAGTTCTAAATTTTGTAGTGATTCAAAACAAAAAATATTAAGTGTTAACTATGGAACTTTTAAAAAAATAATGAATTATTACAACTTTATTCAATGTAGAAACATAATAATAGCTCATTCTCAAAATGAACACACACGAACGTTTTACTTTGTCTTACCTATATATAAATGTGTATACATATGGTAGAGAAAGTATTGTTTTGGGTTAAATTTTCGAAATTGAGTTTGTCATATTTATCAGTTTTAAGATACCCTGAATCCGAAAATAATGTTTTTAGCGGTTGGCGTGCGTGTGTCTGCCTGTCTCTCTCTCTCTGTGTGTGTGTGTGTGCGTTACCAGCATATCGCAAGAACAAATAACAGCAGGTAATTAAAACTTCCCCACTAAAAATAATCCGAAGATATTCTTGAGAAAATAGTATTTTTTTAAGACTTTCTTCAAATATTTTAAAATACTTTAAAGATTTCTCTTTTTCTATAAAATGTCTTCAGAAATTTTGAAGACATTATAAAGAAATTTTGTAGAATTTCTTAAGAATGGGCCAAATAACTTAAGATATTCTGCATATTTTCTTTAAAAATACCTGCGGAATATCTTGAGATTATTTTTAGTAGGGTTGGTATTCTAAATGTATATCATATAGGAATACTACACTTAACTTTTCGTTGAGATCAAGAAAATGAATCATGTACAGGGGCATCTGAGACAATTCAAATACCGTGCTTACCGTCTGGTAAGCAAAATGTAACATCTATAGGCTGCCTTAAACATAACGGAATGAACATATCTTTTCATATGCATAAAAGCATGTTTTGATGTAGATTGTGGTATGGACATCATACACCATTCATTTACAGAGATACCCAAAGTATTTGGATATATTGTACTTCGAAATTTCTGGAATTGTAATTCATTTTGTGTTAGATTCATTTCATATAAGACTTAATTTAAGTACACAGTATTGTTTACGGTGTTTATCTTTTTTATAGACCATATATAAGGCTACCCAAAATTGAGCTAAACATTCTTTTAACTTGAATGTAATTGATGAAAATGCTTTGCTAGATTTAAGTATATCGACAATTACTGCTGCGCAAGAAAAAATAATTTTTCATACCGTACTGCAAATAAAATATTTTTAAAGGCTTAGTTTTCAGCTCCGGGTTTTTCCCCCCACAATATCGCGTTTTGAGGTCACCTGATTACGAAAAACCAATTTTTAGCGGTTTATCTGTATGCATATCTGTTATTAGCATAACTTAAAAAAAAATAATAACTACAGTTTTTTTTTTTTTTTTCTTCTTTTTTTTTTTTTTTTTTAAGTTTGTATTAGGTTGGCACTTGAAAAATTTGATCAAGATTGGCACTTTTGAAGGCAAATTAATAACAGCCTTCTCTTTTTTTTAAATAAATGTAGTCACTATAATAGAAAGTGGGGTTGAGGGGTGTGGGGGGGGCGGCGGTAGCCTCCCTCTCACAAAAACAAAATTTTATGTCAGATAAAACTGTTATTAAACCTATTTTAGATTATTTTTAAAGTACATTTACCTTATTGATCTTGTTGAGGAGTTTTTTCCTCAACTGTATTAATTTAGGAAATAAAAAAATAATTTAATAAAGTAATGTAAAAAATAAAGAAATCCCTAGAGTAAAATCACTCAGTCATGCGAAAAAAATAACAGGATAAAAAGCTATTTCTAAATTCTCTTTCCCTTATGAGGTATCAATTTCTAAAACTCTTGTTATCTCGAGTACGTGAGGGGGAATTGTGACCTTGGATCTCAGGTGGGTAGAAAAAGCGATTCCTCTCAAGCTCTGTCGGTGGAAAAAGTGACTCCTCGCATTTTACGAAAAAGCAAGGCGTGTCAGTGGTATGAGAGAGTTTTTTAAGAGAAGTTGAGTTTTGTGGCATCGGGTAGAAAGGACGCGCCGATCAGCGCGGGAAAACAGGCACGCTCGGTGGGGCGAAAGAGAGGTGACGCTCATAGGACTGATGGACGCGAAGTTTTTCTTTTGGATGAAGTAAAAATATAAGACTTTTTGTGTGAAGGGCCAGGGTCACTGGTAGAAAGGCCCTGGTCCCTGTTGTAGAGGAATCAAGTGTGATGACAACTGTTTGACGAGTGAAGATCAAATTTACGGAGTCAAGAAATTCAAAAATTGTCTGGTCGTGGTGAAAGTGAAAGCTAAAACTGGGCAGGATACAACCGAATCAAATAAAAATGATTACAATTTCCTGTGGGTAGAATTCACAGATTGTTGAGAAAAGGAAATTATGCTGAAAGAGTTGGTGTTGGAGCTCCCGTAGATTTGGATGCTGTGCTAGAATATTTAGCTGCTGAAGTACTGGAATTCGCTGGAAATGATGCTCGAGATCACAAAAAGACTCGTATTATCCCTCATCATTCGCAACTGGCTATTCTTAATGACGAAGAATTGAATAAATGGCTGTTCGAAGTCACTATTGCTCACGGAGGCAACATTCAAGCTGTTCTTGGATTAGTAAGCGATCCAAACGTGTTCGGAGGATTTCCCCCAAAATTAAAGCTGGATGGGCATCCTCGATGGCATTCATGAGAAAAACCATACGTGTGTGATGAATGTTCTAAAAGTTTTCCTACAAAAGTTAATAAAAAAAAATCAGCTTCGGGTCCATACAGGAGAAAAGCCATACGTGCGAAATGGATGTTTTAAGGTGTTTTCAAAAAGGATAATTTTGAATGTCAATTACTAAATCGTACTGAAATGAAAGGCCAGTGTGTCTGAAAATTAAATAAAAAATTGCTCGAGGAAAGTGGAAGCTCCAGCCATCCTCTGACACCCGAATTTTGAGGTAATTATGATTTCTTTTGTGTTATGTGTTAACCGAAAATTAAAACTTTATAGTGTTAAATATGTGATGGAATCTATTTACCTAACTGGATTGTGTAAAGGGATTGAATTTAATCTTGAAATAAAAACAAACTGTTGAGATGTAATAAAACTTTGGAATGGTAAAAAAATTTAACAACCTAATGATGTACTGCTGTCAAACTAAAATAAGACCTTTAAATGTGGAGCAAGTGGACTCTAACTTTGTATTTACCTAGAACATTTCAATAAAGTTTAATTTAATTTTAGTTCTGGACTATTCATGTGGACATTTTTTCATTCCTTTCTTTTAAAAGAAAATTTTAATTAGAGGATTGATGTGCAAAAGGAAAATTAAAATTTAAGTGAGTATTCTGTCAAACATTTTTACTTATGTATGTGAGCTGCTGTTTGCGAGAAAATGTTTGATCTCACATACCTGTCTGGTTGAGATGTATGTTTCAATAGTTGGGTGAATAATTCAAGTGATGTGATTTAAAGTTACTATGTACTTAGAGAAGTTTATTTAAAATGACAAACAGCACCTCACAGCATGTTGTTATTTGAAAAAATGAATATTTTTATATATTTTGATTCAGAAAGTGACTGGCAGTTTAGGTCACAGTTGTTCAGTGTTGTTTAATTCTTTAATTAAAAAGTTTTTAATTATTAGATAACTTGTGATGCTAATAGTAATATAAAAGGGAGTAAGAAGGTAAATTGCAGGAAGATTTTCTTGAGAAAGTTATCTAAATTAACTGAATCCTTAATTTTGCAAACTGTGTAAATGAACAACTGTGACCATTTAAATTCCCTTTTTTTTTGGGGGGGGGGGGGGTTATCATTTGGCTGGAAACTGTCAGAAAGAAAAAAAAAAAAGGAGAAAAGATATATATATATATATATTTACATGTTTTATTTTATGGGCAATTTAGTACCCTGCTGTGAGGGAAGTGTTTGAATAAAAGATTTAAAAGAGGTTAAAAATAATAGTGAATTAAAAGGTAGATTTATTTATTTAAGTCTTAGGATTTAAGAAAAAAAAATATGAGCATTGTGGTATAACAGGATCTATTTTGTATGATAGGGCTGACTTACCATTACTCACAGCAGGATACATTACTAATTTTTATTTTGGTTTATTTATGGGGGGGGGGGGTGATAAATGCCCAGTGTGTATTTTTTTTTTTTTTTTTTTTAATTATTATTTAGTATCATGTAGCATATTTATAACATTGTCTATGAGAGTCTCTGTCTATGCATAATGATTTATGTAAAATTTAAAGTTGGTTAAGGTGAGACAGAGGCTGCCATAGACCATAAGGTATGAAAATCCTTTTACCAATATACGTAGTATAAAGTATAAACAGGACAGTAACACATAGATTCTAGGGTGCAATTTATTGCACAAACATGAGTTTTATTTTGGGGAACCTGGGGTTTTGCGGGAAAAACACAACGCGCTTTAATGTGATTTAGTAGTATGAGGAAAATTTTTAAAGTTAAAAGATTAAAATTAATGAAATTAAATAAGGGTGAGAGAGATAAACAAACTCATCTTTCTCACCGTAACAATCTTAAGACTTAATATGCAATATATCTTTATAGTACTGAAATGCAGGGTAAAAGAAAATCGTGTGAATGACAAACGAGATTATGTTTTTGTTCATTTTCAGAAAATATGAAACATATGTTTTGAAGATTAATCCCTTTTCAACATATATATATATATATATATATATATATATATATACCGGGTGATCCAAAAGTCAGGACAAACTTTAAAAATGAATAATTCGAAAACGAATCAAGATACAAAGATACGGTTTGCACCAAACGGATGAAAAAGAAATCGGGTTTTGTGTGGCAAAGGAAAAAAATTAGTTCTGTTGCGACCAACAGATGGCGCTTTAGTTTTTATTTCACCAAAAGATGATTTACAAATGAAAAGAAATGTTGACAACTTACAAGTCAGCTTAATTACAGTTAATTAGTACTACTACAGTAACTGTTCAATTCCCATCATTCAGAAGTACAGCTGTGAGATGATTCACCACATCGTTCACAGTATTTAGTAGCATTTCTTGCGTTATGGCAGACACATTTTGGCGGATGGCCTCTTTCAGTGCTGCTAGTGATGCCGGTTGGTCGCGGTACACTTTTGACTTCCAAGAATCCCCACAGCCAAAAGTCACAGGGTGTCAGATCGGGAGATCTTGGAGGCCATGCGTGATTAAAGTAGTGACTGAGAATGCGATATTTCGATGCATATAAGCTTAGACTACCATTACCTGCTGTAGTTGTTCCTTTATATATCGTTTGTTGCTTTGCATAATCCTACATCGGAAATACGACAGCGCCATCTGTTGGTCGCCAACAGAACTATTTTTTTTTCTTTGCCACACAAAACCCAGCTTCTTTTCCATCCGTTTGGTGCAACCGTATATTTGTATCTTGATTCGGTTTCGAATTATTCATTTTTCAAGTTTGTCCTGACTTTTGGATCACCCGGTATATAATCGACATTTACGTTCACAAGTACATTCCCTTCAATATGAGCTTCATTAAATTCAATTATTTGAAAATTTAGATTTGTATTCTCTTATAGGCAAAAATTTATAACCCTTTTAACTCCAGTAAATGTTTTAATGATTGATAGAGAAGTATATTTTTATTTGCACTATAAACATAAGATTTTATTTTAAAACCTGTGTCACTTCACGAATTAGAGCGTGATATATATTATTAGCTTCTATATTCCTGGTCATTAATAATGCATAAAATTTGAAATGTCATTTAATTTCTACAGTGAAGATGGAAGTGTAGAATTTAATAAAATATTACGTATTATATGGTAAAAAGGAATAAATGAAAAAAGACTGCTAATATCTTTACATTACAGATTTATGAAAGTAATAACCTTTATATTAGATGCCATAATAAAGATAATATCTGAATATTAAGTGATATATATTATTAACCTTTATAGCATAAAGCAATGGTAATTCATTTGCCACTTTAAAGTGCCATATAATTGTTACAGTTAAGATGGGAGCCAAGATTTTAGTAAAATATTATGCATTATTTACATGGCGAAAAAAAACTAAGGGTTACAAAAAATAAAATTACAAATAACTTTACATTACAGATTTCTGAGAGCAATAACTCTGAAGTTATTATTGCATTGGATATTATTATTCCTATCTGAATATCACTACAGGATATGAACTTTCAAGTGATTATAGATTTATAAATCCTATGAATTATCAAGCCTAACTAAACTTTTTAAACGTATTAAATAAACTTCAATTTGTATGAAGGAATAGTGTCAATGTTTTGTGAATAGTTTTAAAATATTGGAGGGAAAAAAAAAATAAAACCTCATGTGAAAATTTTAAAATAGTTTTTTTCATTTCTGTCCCTAGAAATTTAAAATATTATTACATTTTTAACATTTAATACATACTTGTAATAATATTTAATCATCTTTCTTTTCTTTTTTTCCATTAAAAAATGGCACTGCAGTATATATTTATCCATATCTGTTCATGGACAAAAATTTCAAGTATAGAAATATTAAAAATAAAATTAAAATATAATAAACTCATAAGTATTTGACTTTGTAATTAAAAAAAAAAAAAAAGAAAAAACAAGCAAGGCACTTATTATAAAACTACATTTAACTTTAAACTATTCATGTTTCCTAAAAAAATTTTTTCAATAGCAATCATAAATCAGCGGAAACATTCATTTTAATAAACATGTATTATTATTATTTTTGTTTTTATTTAAAGTCATTGGATGCATTAAACACATTTTATAAAATATATTTTTTACCGAAACATTAAAATATATATATATATATATTTATTTATTTATTTCATAGCAAAAAATTTTCAACCATTAAATAGCATTTATTCATCGTAAGAGTAATATCAAAATAGCAACTTAAAACAGCAATATCTAAGCTGCTAGAGGTTTTTTTTTTTTTTTTTTTTTTTTTTTTTTTTAAATCAATCTGAAATCCTTAGTTACATTTGAAAAAAATTTGTTTTTAAAAAGGCCATATGTTTAGAATTTTTCTTTGTGTTTATTCTGTGACAAATGATATATTTCTTTTCCAGAATATTTTCAAACATTACTCTTTAGAATATATAACATTAGTCATTCGATGTTGAGATGTATCTTAAAATACATAGCAATTTAAAAAGAACTGCTCAAGGAGAACAAGCTAAGAACGCGTAAATAAGAACGCTGCCAACATACTTGTGGTAATCCGCTGGCACGCATTTCGCGTTACGTTTAAACATCTTTTTCAGTATTTGCCAGATAAAAGATGCATTGATATGTCATCATGTATATGGTATGCGAATTACCTTTTACCCCATCCTAATATCAATCTGAATATGATTTATAGACCTTTTGATCTAAAAATTTCAAAAATAAATGAATGATACGAGGTCATGGAATGATTAAGTTAATTTCTTTTTTGAAAACGTTTTTATATTCATTGTAAAATAAAATATTTTATTGGTAAAAAAAAATCGAATTTCTGAAACACTAGGTTATACTGTTAATAGACATTCGATAATTTTTATTAACCTATAAACAAGATGTATTAAAATTAATAAAAGTATAATAATGCAATAATATAAAAATATAATGGTTTTTTGTGAGGGTTAAGGCCGGTTGATTACGCTAGGCTAGGCCTATAGTTGAAATGTCCTCAGTGCGTGTGTGGTCTTTTTAAGGGTTCCTAGCCCGTATTTACGAAAGTTTCGGAGAAAGCCACGGAAAAATTCGAACGGTTAGGTCGACGAGCGTGATCTGGGAATAAAGATATAATAATAATTATTTTTTTTTCTAAAAGAAAAAATCAAGATAAACTAGGATATTCAAATCGTCACAATTTTCAAAATTATTTCAATATGAAAAGTGTTGAAACAGAGGCTGCCACTGGCGACTATTTATTATTATTATTATTATTATTTATGCCGTGCGTTTCATTATTTAAGAACAATAAAATTTACGATATATTTATGCTGATGAATCTATATTTTACCTGCATAGATATAAAATTTTATTTTATGGAAGTAGTGGTATGAAAAAAATAGTCGTCAGTGGCAGCCCGGTGTATAAAGGAGAATTAGTTTAAATTTTGAAATATTTTTTCTCCTTTGTTCTACG
Organism: Salticus scenicus; assembly: GCA_963930645.1. Lineage (NCBI taxonomy): Eukaryota > Metazoa > Arthropoda > Arachnida > Araneae > Salticidae > Salticus > Salticus scenicus. The sequence continues at coordinate 222,632,983 of OZ005651.1, read as the reverse complement.
AAATCCTGGAAATTCTAATTTTAAAATATTAATTTAAATGATATAAAATCTTGGTAGGGCAGGACTTTTCTTAAACATACTGAAAATAAAATTTACCCGTTCATTATAAATTTTAACTAACTTGAAATCAATAAATATTCTTCTAATGATGTATTCGTGTCTCCTCCTAGGCTTTTGTATTACAAAAATTAATTTGTAAAATATATAATAAACACAGGATGGTAAATAACCACAATTAATACTTTGATCAACATTCTACAGCAATAACGGTTTAGGCGGGGGAGTACGTTTAGACAATTTTTTTTTTTTTTTTTTAATGTATATTTTCATTGTTACCGAATTTTAAATATTTAAAATTTCACGTTTCTTAGACATTTCCTTTCGAGAGTGCCTCCGGATTTCCATTATAAAAATACCTATGCTGTTCTACGAACTGATCCCCAAGAAAATGCTTCTATCAATTTAACATTATGATTTTAGGACCTAGTGTTTATATATTTATCTCATGCTAATTTATGTGTTTTAGAAAAGCTTTTATACTCTCCTCCTGGTTGACTGTTGAACACTTGAATTATGGATATGGTGAGTTATCTACAGTATGTAGGACATATACAATGAAAGTGGCATAAAAAGAATTAAACATATGCAAGTATTAACTTTATGCGCAAAGAATCAGAAGCTGTTTTCCTTTGAAATTATTTCGATTAAATTTTCTCATAATTGTTTATTTTATAAACCGATTTATTTAAATATTAAAAGGAAAAGACTAAAACATGCAGTGGTCATTTCATTTCAAAAATGAATATGGAAAGTAAATGAATAGTTTTATTACAACTATTGGAATTAAAATTTATTTTTATATTTTTCAAAAGCTTAAAATACGCAATTTACCTTATACAAATTCCAAGTTCATTCTTATTTAAAAACCTCTTAAAATTACTCCAAGTGCATGACGTTTCATAACATGACGTAAGGTTAAATGAAATCTTTGGCGTTCGTCCAGTAAATTCCAGAAGCATTTAATCTTTCCAAGTCGTGAACTTTATCAGATGGTTGCAATGAATATGTTTGAGTGTTTTTATAGAAGCTCATTAAACATTTTTATGCTTTAAGTTTCATTGAACTTTTCCGTAATTGCGCCAAGATCTGCGTACAGGAGATTAACTCTAAATTTCAGTGTAACTGAAACAATTAATGCACGTCTCGTTTATTCTAAATTAGACGTTAATAGGTTTGAGATATTAAAAGATAATTACCAAAATTCGAAAGAAAAACGTTAAGATTCCAAATGGCGCCAATTTTTTCATTGCAAAAAATTATATAAATAGGAGTTATTCATATTAATATTCAACGGTGTTGTTTTGATTTGTGGATAAATAATCTTTTTTGACGTCGCAGTTAGTAGTTCACAATTAAAAAATAAATAAAATAATAATTAAATGTGTTTTTATAAACTGTCATCGTATGAATTTTGACGAGAAATCTTGTTTGGAAATGCATCGGAAACTCTGTTGCAGAAATCAAAGAACCGCTCTAAATAAATAAAGCTGCGATAAACGAGTTCAGTAAGAAAAAAAAAAATCTTAGGTAATAATCGGAGTGATTTGAAGTCCGGTTTTCCGCTCGAGATGTAAAAGATAGGCCTTCATTATTGAAAATTCACATACATATTTAAAAATCACAATCAAATATATAATTTCCCCCTTCATTTATTTTTAATTTTACATTAATTGTATCTATTAACTGAGCTTATGAGATATAAATTAGGATACTTAATTTAAATTCTATTGTTACTTAATAATATTAATATTTTAATTTATCAATAACTGTATCTGTAAATTATGCTTGTGTGTTACGACTTAAAATATATAATTTTATTTATAGTTATTTAATAATATTAATTATATATATATTTCTTGTTAGCTTAAGTACTTAGATTATTAATGTCAGAATGAAACTTCACTGTCTTAATATATATATATCAATCCTCATGCTAAATTCCTTTTGGCTATTGTATATATAATAAATTTAACAATCACATAAATTTAACATTTAAAAATTTAGTTAACAAAAATAAAATTATATTCATAATTACATATATATATATATATATATATATATATATATATTAAATAAGTATGGAAATTTTTACTATTTCAGTTTTGAGGTAATTTTTCTGTATCCTTAAATTTCTATTTAGAGTTTTATTTTCAATTTTGTTTTGTAATCGCAATGCCAAGGCCTTCTTCTAAGAGTGGGTGTGGTACTGCTTAATTTGGGCGAGGCCCGCTTATTTAATTATGCGTTTATAGCGTTATTTTTAGTTTTAAAACTTTTCTTTATTTGAAATGCATATAAATGATATAGTTTTAGAAAGAACGGAATCACTGGTTATTTTAGAAATAACAGTTAAAATATTTCACAGGTTTTTATGTTTTACCAGGAAACCGATCTCGAATAACTAAACTTAATAGTATGTAATTTGTGCATTTTTTCATCCGATATATATATATTTTACAAATATATTCTTCTTCTCTACAGATTGCTGAGGTGGCCGGCCTGCCTGCCTGTCCACCCTGCATTAGACAGACTTCGCCAAGTCTAATCAGATTATGATTTGGCATACCGCGTTTTTTTTTTTTTTTTTATTACAACATATTAGACTGACACGTAAGAATTAAATAGATTCTAAACCACAACAAACATCTATGCCTGAATTCAGAGTTTATATAGCTAATTTGAAGTCAAAGAACTCCTCTACCGATTTTCTTCAGAGACATAAAATTGACGCACCTAAACAAGATGCCTATTAGTTTTGTTTTAGTATTAAACCGAGACATACAAAAGTATATTTAAAAAGGTATTTATTCAACAAAATGACAATAAAATCGTTAGAGCGGGTTTTGCGATATTGATTTTCGATCCCACTTCCGGCCTTAAATGTCTCCCTTCTGATTTTCATTAAAATTAGGCGAATTTACCAGACCCGCTTTAATTAGAAAAACACGATTTTTATTTTTATTAGTTTCGGAGATAAGATAGAAGATTCTCGAAGACGTATATTGACCACTTTCGAAAATCACTTTTTTTCCCCCCAGTCAGGAGACATTGAATTAAGTAAATCAGGTAAATACTCGATATTCAAATTTTTGATCGGATGCAATGCCTCTATTATCTACAGTAGTCAGGTAATGGAATCAATACTTTCTATACATATGTAGGAAAATTTATATTCCTCCATGCATGGACTTTATAAGATTTAAAAAAAAAAAAAAATCACGCTGCATTATGAATAACAATACATAAGAATTACTTATAGAGAGCCCATGTGAATAAATATTTTAAAACTTGCAATGATTTTACTACAAATTTCTGAAAATCCGGAAAATGTTATACCTACCCAGTATTTGGGAAGAAAATAATCCTCATAATGCACTTTAATGCAAATTTTAGGCCTAATCTCCCGTATTAAGAAAATAGAAAATTTCGAAATGTACGAAATATTCAAATTAGACGGTTGGAAATTAATATTTCCCTTATGATGCTGGCAAGAACCTATTAAGTCTCATTCTGCTTTTTAAAATCATTTCTTTTTGAGATAATGCCGATATAATAAAACGATTTAACAAACTAATAAACGTACAGGAGGACTTCCCACAATTTTGCGATTCTCGTATTCCCCGCAACTCAAAATGAGTAAAAATGCATTATTTTTTAATCGAAAAGTTTTATAAAAATCTGTAGTACGATGGAGAACTAAAAATGAGTTATGGGTGAAGGAAAAAAAAAAAAAAAAAAAAAACTTACTTTACTTAGTCGAATTCTCCTACTTGCAGTTAAGGTTTTCTTACGTAAGAAATTTTTCTAATTCAAGAAAAATTAATTGGAAACACAATATTGAAATACATAAGCTGTGCAAGTAATACATCGAAATTACTGATATAAAACGATGAATTAATATCTACTAACTCGATCAATGTAGGTTTTATGTTTCATAAAGCAAGAGAGAATTTAGAAAATTATAATAGATTTCATTATAAATAATGCGATTTAAAAAATAACAAAATAGTATTAATACTGAATTGGAATTTTTATTGACTAAACAAAACTTAAGTATCAAATTCTAATTTTGAAAAAAGAGGTTTGGAAAAATAAATATTTGAAATTTAAAAACTGTTCGAATGATAATTATTGACCAAATAACATAATTACTACACATTATTATGAATGTTATCATTTTACAATTACTGTTTATTATGTATGCTAAGTGCAATTTAAATACAAAACCCATAAAGCTATTTTTTTTCGTTAGTAGGCTCAACTCCTGTTCTACATTTAGTTAATTATTTATGAAACAAGATATACTTTAATAAACAAAAAGTGGAACTTTAAAAACACAGATGTGAAACCGAGTATTATGGGAGGATAGAGTGTGGAAGAACAGCAAAAATTTAATAATGATTCGGTTTCATTGCTTCTTGTTAAAGTTAGGAGATGCTTATCAATGCAAGATTTTATCTTAACTGCACCTTTACACAGAAATTAAACTAGCGTCTAATATTCATATATAAAGCTAATATAAAGTGACTTAAAAAAAAGAGAGAGAAAGGATTCAAACTTGCTTTACGATAACGTGTACTCAAAGGCGATTCCGAAAAAATAGAGATTTAAATTAAGCATTATAAAAAAGAAAAATATATTATGTAATAATATAACTGTCATACAAACTGCCTTTAAAAAATGCCCGAACAAAATTTTTAAGATTCATATTCGAACAATTTGTCAAACTTTACTGTACAAAACAATTTTAAATAACGAATTAATAATTTACGTTTTGTTGATACATATGTTACCAAGACTTTTTTTTTCTTCAGTAAATAATTACAGAAAAAAAAAATTAATTGCACTAATATTTGTACTTAATATGCTGGAATGTATCTAAAATAGCTCATGAATGTTTAAACTGATCAACAGAAAATATACAATCGGTTCAAATTTTCATTTGTTACCGACTGTGATTATTTCCCTATTTTGCTAAGTTATGCGCTAATTCCTAGGAAATAAGGCGATTTAAGCATCCCGCTTTGACCACCCACCTCTCTCCTACATGTTTCATCTGCTTTACTTTCTTTGAAATTTTCTCGTCTTTTTTACTTGTTCAAAATGCGTGTTCCTTTTCTTTTATTGCTTTGCTGCGGTTTCATGCGACTAGCTCTCTGAAATCAAAAATTTCTAAAAATATTTTAAGAAAGGGAAAAATCTAGATCCGGACAAATACAAAGTAGTCCTGTCTAACATTCAATAATATTTTAGATATCACTTTCAACCTGTCATGTTATTCTAAGCTTTATAACATAAATAGTAATTAGTATATCTGCAGATCAGGAACCTCAGTTATTCGCTTGTAATGTATACCGAATTCAAAAAAGCAAAAATCATTCCTCAAGTTTAATTTTTATAAGTTCTAGTTATTTGAAACTCGTGTACGTTATGTCCGCAACCTGCTTATTGCGGTATAATATTAACTCGTTTATTAAAAAAGTATGTACGTATACCATCTGTTAAATATTTGTTTATCCAAAATGAGAATACCTCTCTCGGAAATACATTGTGTTATATATAAACATTGTATTACAGTCGTGTAACATAATTATTTCTGTGCACACAATTTTCTATACAGAAACCATATTTTAAGCATCGTTTAATCAATATCATCACAGAATGGAATTTTATTTAATTTTTTAAACTAAAATCAATGAAGTAAATACTATTTTTTTTTTTTAATGTCGGCTACAGTCCATAATGTACAGAAATTCTTTTGTGTGCTGGAATACACGAGGAAAGAACACTATATAGACTAAATACTATACAGCTAATTCCATGTAATAAATATTCGTACCAGATTTTAAAATCTACTGAAAGACTTGTGACGTTGCCGAAGTACTTATAAACATAAAGCATTTTGAATTTCAAGTGGCTGGCCTCCATGACGTTTTGGGCAATTAATAATTCATTATAACACTATGTAAATAATCTATACTATTAATCCAATTGTATGTATGTACGGCTATTTCCTCACGAATCATTGAATGCAGAAATACGCGCGAGAGGTAACAAATGATGCAAAACAACGCAAGGATTCCGAATTGACCATTCAAATTCTTTCAAGAAAAATCCATGAAGTATTTTTTTTTCGCTTTGGGTTTTAAGTTTATATTTTTTTAAATAATTGAAACTTTGTGGGTAAATAAGAACATGTTATACCACATATTATAGCAAAAGTTTGGTCCCGAATGGTAAAAAGGGATCCATAACAAATTAACCAAAAATATATAATGTTTGGAATCATACTGTAAAAAAAAAAAAAAAAAAAAAAAAAAAAAAAAAAAATGCTTGAATTGAGTTATAGCTATTATATATGATTTTGAGCTTCCTTTTATATGTCGATATAGTTTTATATGAGAATTGCATCGATATTAGCGGATGATATAAAGTTTAATTTAATATCGTTGACAATTTTTCGTAAGTTTTTTGTTTGTAATATGCAGGTTTTTAACACCAAAGCACTGTTATGTTTAGAAAACTTGACATGCTACATTAAGCACTATATACTGTAATCAGAATATAAAAATATCAAACATCTGATAAAATATGAGCTTTTTTACTAAATTATTAACTGCGCATGCGTAAGCGCTACCAAAATTTCTTTTGCCTAATTTATTAGCTAAATGTATAGACTAACTCTAAAAACATTTAAGCAAATATTGTTAAATCTCAGAAAAATATCATCGATAGAAAAGTTGATTTTCAAGTACTTTATATAAAAAAAAAAAAAAAAAAAAAATTGCAAAACGCTAAGGGTTTTACCCATATTTTATTTTGAAAAGTTTCATAGTCATGCAAATAAATGAAGATACACTTTACATTTTCAGAAAAAATGGTGAAAATATTTGAGAGCCATACTTTTACTGAAACATAATTTTTAGAGTTAGTCTATACATTGGGCTAATAAATTATACAAAATAAATTCTGCTTGCGCATACATGGTTGAAAATTTAATAAAACTTTCTCGTATCTCATCAGATATTTGATATCTTTGTCTTTTGATTGTGTATGTTGTGTCTAATGTAGTATGCCAAGTTTTCTAAAAGTGATATTGCTTTAGTTTTAAAACCCTGCATATCATAAATGAAAAACGAACGAAAAATTCTCTACGTTATTAAGTAAACTTTTAAATCTCCGTTAATTTTAGTGCAATTTTCAAATACATGTAAATAAATAGTTAAAAGAAGGCTCATAATTACATACTATAGGAACAAAGCATTTAATATATTTTTTACAGGATGATCCTAAAGAGATTTTTGATTAATTTGTGACTGATCCTAGTTTAGTTTGCAACAGAACTTTCGATAATAAAAATATCCATAAATATTTTTTAAATTTCATAAAAATCACTTCCTTAATACGTTACTCATCACATAAATTCAAAGTTAAAAATATTTTTCAACATCACTGGATAATATTGAAAATGCATAACACAAACTTGGGGGGGGGGGAAAAATCCTCCATTAATATCCCGTAAGGAATCTGAATATACTTTTGTGTGGACTTGTAAATCAATCAATGTAAATTAAACTATTTTATGCAGTAAACACCCTTCATTTTCTATAAAAAATGTCGATTATTTCTTATGTCTAGTGCAGTATAAAAGTTTTAAAATTTGTTTATAAAACATATAGCTTTGAGACTTAATGTTATCGGAAATATTTTACGAACAAACCAGTTATACTATGACTTAATAGGAAGCATCCTATGGTATATTTCAAACAAGTATTTAAGGAAATGGTTAGTGTAGGGGTTAAATGTGATTAACTGCACTTTGGTCCTAAGCTTGGGTGGAGTGTTTACCATCAAGATCTTTCTAAGAGGTCCTAGTCCATATTTACGCAAGTATCAGAAAGAAACACGCGAAACTCTAAATGGCTAGGCCGACGATTGCGACATAAGATCTAACCCGGCAATATTTTTTTTTTCTTTTTAGAAAAAGATGTGAAAATGCTGATAAAGTGAAAGACAAACCGAAGTGATATACACCCACGAAATCAACTCTGACCAACCCAGAAGACTTCGTTGGTCGTTTTGGAAAAGAATTTTTTTTCTGACGGGCCTTAGTGTATATCACACAAACGTATGTGTGTACATATATATGCGACTCGTTATCTTAAAATTATTTTTTATTATTTATTATTATTATTTTAGGTAAAAAATTACAATATTATAGTTTTAGTTTTCATTCATAAATACCAATAGAACAATTAAACAATTTATGTATATGCTTAAATAATTACAATAAATTATAAAGCAATCGAGTAATATTCTTCACATACTATGTGCTTGATAGATGGGAGATGCCAGGTCAAACACAGGTCGCTCGCTTTTGATCTATGTTTTTGGTGGTTTTACCAAGAAATCGCTCAAATACGGGCTAGAAACACTTGTTAAGACCTCTTTCTGAGAATATGCTATCCAGGTTAGGTCCCTAGAAAAAACCATACACCACTTTTCCTTTAGTTAACTGTTACCATAACCATCTATGGTAATTTCAGTTTGAAGTGTCAAAACGGATTTACAAATTTTATTATGGATTTTTTTATTTTTGTATAAATAGATGTCAAATTATAAGTTTATTAAAAGTTTATTATAAGTCAAATTATAAGCATACGATACGAGGGCCGCAAGTTGGCCCTCCTTAACCCATTCCTCTGAACTATTATAAACCTCTAAACTATTCTCTGAAAAATAAATTATACCAAGAATTGAAATTATTATTATTATTATTTGAAATATGCAAGCCACAAAAGAATAATAAAACTAAAATTTTAAAAATTCAGATTTTCATGCTTCTGTAATTGCTGCATAGTAGCAAAAAGTACGATTTGAATTTTGGAATATTAACTTCTATGACAATAAAAATGAATGTTATATAGTTTTGAATTAGTCCGATACATGCCTTTAAAAATGTTAAAATATTCAAAACAAATTTAATTGCAAAGTGCTATTATACGTTTTCAAGATAGACAAAATATAAATTTTGTTTATTATCTAAGTGACGTGGTATTCTGTTGTTCTTCAGAGATTTCATAAATTGGATAAATTGAATTATTCCTTTGTAGAACAAATGCATTATACTTTTGACATTTTTCATTGTTTTTTAGGGTTATATTAAAAACAGAATACATTTTGTGTGTAAAAAGCCCTGAATTTGTATTTACGTATTTATTTAAATGTCAAATAAAACTACACATTAAGCAGATCTATTTTTATTTATGGTAGAATTAGTAGGTGTCCCCCCTCCCCCACCCCACACACACATACGACTGTAAATTTATATTTTCACATAATTATTATTCATTTATTTCCACGATTGCAGATCTGAATATTTGTAGAAATAAATTCATCTAAATTTATCATTCCACAGAAAATATCTCATTCAATAACAATTTCAGCCATAAATCAATTACGGTTATTTCAAAGAAAGCAATTAAGGAAAAAAAAAAAAGTAAGGAAAAATATCAATCATGTTCTTTAAGCTGCAAAATAATCCCTATATTAGATACATTTATTGCTGAGTAATTTGAAATGTATTAGAGAAATTGAAATAGGAAGCTAACAGCTGCAACCGATAATTAATGACAGCTATAATCGATGAAAGATGCTAATTCTGCTGATGCGAATATATTCGGACATTTTTATTTATTTATTTATTTTTTGTTTATATATATATAAAAGACAAGTGACATGTGGAATTTGAACAGTACTAATTTGCATGTTACTAGTATGTTTCCTATTCATTTGTATATTACATATTAATTCACGTGCTAAATAGAAGGAAATAAAACCCTGAAAGTTTTTTTTTTTTTTTTTTGGGGGGGGGGGGAGGGAAGCAAATATAATTTATTCATTTTTAATGCATTAATAATTTAATATTTTTTTACATGAATTCCTTTTTATATGACGAGCAATCAGAGGAAAAATATCTCTTTAAATTTGTCTTTATTCCCTCACCCCAGGCAGATTTTGTTTCATTATGGGTATAATATATAAACAATAAATGGTAAATTTGTAAAATAATATGTAAATTAAATATGCGATTATACGTTCAAATAAATAAAAATAAATAAAAATAAATAAATAAAATAAAAATAAAATTTATACAATAGAAAATATTAAGAAATCCTGAAGAATGGTAAATCTTACGTTTTAAGACTTTTAAACGTTAATTTTAACTTTTCCGCCTTTAACATATTAAGTGGTAGATGTCCGAAAATGTATCGCAAATTCATTTTAAATTTTTATCAAATTCATAAAATTTTGCAAGAATTTCATATTACTCGATAATATTTTTCCAATTAGCTACTAAGTTTTCAAATAAATTCCCTAGAAATAAACGGGATTAATCTAGCGATAAAAGCTGAAGTTCGTTAAAATGCAAAACTTAAGTAAATTTGATAGCTACATTAAAAATTAAATTAATTAAATTAATAACTTGATTTATAGAAACAAGAATCTATCTTAAATTGGCTTGTAATCAAAATTTGATGGATTTCTGAAAATTAACGTCATCGTATCAAACACAGAAATGGGAGAAAAAAAAATGATGTAAATATTTTTAAGTAGAGACTTAATTGTATTATCTTTAACAACTCTTTTACATTTCGCAGCTTTTATATTGCTCTCGTGCAAACAGCATACAATAAATAACTCAGATTTCAATAGTATTAATTCGACCATTCCATGTATTATACGTTGGTTTCAAAATTTTTTTTTCTTATCTACTAGTACAATTTGTTTAGAATATTTACCCCAAAGTTTCAAACCAATCTGAGTAAAATTCCAGGCGTGAGAGTCTGCAAATGTCTCACACTGGCTTCGTTTATTCCTATTTAAAACTTCAATGTCGTTTTTTAAGGAAACACTATTTTCGAATGCGGTGGACAGTTTTTCCCGAAAACTCATGCACTGATTTTACTGTAATTTTGCACACTTCCACAAAATATAATTGAATAGTACTTGAAAGAATTTTTCTTTCCCCTTTTTTCAGATTACAACTAAATTTGAAATGCTTATACGTGGGGTAAAATGTACCGAAAATCGTATTGTTTTTGCATACAACTACCAGAAATTCAAAATTTCATTTTTTTTTAAATCCTTTGTTCAAGCACGACTTATACCTATCGACTGACACAAAAACATGTTTTTCTTTTTCTTCTACTTTAGATAAAGCGATCATGTGTTACCCCTGTCAACCGCGAGGGCACTTTTCTGAAGGGTGTCCGGAAACCAGGCTCCACCGATTGAATTTTCCATATTTTGTAATGAAATTTGTATAAGATACTGTTTTATACGTTGCTCTTTTATACGCTCAAAATTTTTAATAAAGTATTTTATTTATTATATTAGCAGGCTTTGCCTTCTTCGGTAGTCACTAAATTTCAAGGATTTTTCAAAAAACTTTAATCACTATATTTTAAAATTACTTTGTAAATAAAGGAAATTCTAAAAAAAAAAGAAAAAAAAATCTGCTGAAATCACTTAAAACCTTACTTCGAGTCCCTGCTTCCAACGTTTTTTCCCCGCCTTAAGTTCCCATTGCTTTCATTTGTGTCTTAACCTGACATTTTAATTTAGGTGGTAACTGGAAGATAAATGGTGCTGATATTCAAGAACAAAGTTTTTTAGACAGACATTTCTCAGTTAGATTATTATCTTTATCTTCATACAACAGATGGCAGCACCAGACATTCTAATCACCTGCAAAAATTTCAATTAAAAAAAAAAACTAATGAAAGTTCTTTGGGATACTGTGTAGACGTTAAAAGACTTTCTTTTATAAACTGACACAATTTCTATTAATTACCTAGAAAAATTCGCACATTAATCCATGGAGGATCGTACCTCCGTCCTCCACGTAATTATCATGATGCTCTAACCAACTGAGTTAACGGGCCACGGAACATCTTTTCACTTTTACGTTTCTATTTTTAAAGCCGATCTTTGCAAAAATTTATAGATTTTAGCCAATTAAAAAAAAAAAATCTAAATCTAAATTTCGGAAATTGGGCTTCGAGGTGCATCAGGAGAGGACAATACGAACTTCCGTTCAAATTTGTGTAGCTCTTCGTTCAGCCGTTCGCCAACAAAGAGACATATTCTTTTATTATATGTATAGATTAAAAAAAAAAAAAAAAAAAAGGAAAATGCTTTTTTTTTTCTTTTAACTTTCAAAACCTATGTAACCCTTAAATAAAAATAAAAGTTTCGAATGTATGATATATCAGTCTATGGAAAAGTAAACTTCAGAGGAAAAAAATAAAGTCTATATAAAATGTAAGAACTATCAGCTCTTTAGTTAAATATAAACTCTACTTTTAAAAAGTAGCAGTGCTATAATTACCTAATTAGGGTATAAAATAAAAAAGTGTTATAGTATGTAATGCTGTTAAATAGCATCCAAGTTACGTTATCTCATAATGAGAAATTAAAAGCTCCTTAATTGAAATATAGGGTTCAAATGCTTACTTATGATGATATTCCAATTGTTAAAAGGAGTTTATTTTGTATGGCCCTGTACAGTTAAATGAAAAATTACCATTTCATCCAAGTGTGAATAAACTATGAAATATCACCAATGTACAAAAAAGAATGTAATCTCGCACTACTACTAAAATTTTAAATTTTATGAGTATATCACTTTTTTGTTACATGAATTTTTATTATTTTAATCTAATTTCAATTTGAAACGTAGAGTTTATTACGTTAAAAAATAATCTCTTCATTCTTAAGTTTTAAAATACAAAAATATGAAATTTAATGTCTATAAGTTTCAGAGATAACTTTGAAAATTAAATTACTATTTTAAAACATGTTACTTGCCAAACTGGAAATTTGAATTTCGTAGAAATAGAAAAAGTAAAAATCCCTTTCCTAGTGGCCAATATAAATATTAAGCGCAGTTTCATTGTGGACGCTACACTATTCCGCTTAGAAAATTGATAACAACGTCCATGAGACCGGTCGTTTGATGAGAAATCTCATCACGCTATACCGAGTGCTTGGCAATTAAGGTGTAAAGTTACTGAAATTGAAGAATATATCACGTTAACGAAATATTTTTAATTTTGGAAAAAGCAATTAGAAATTTATATTCGCATTCTAATAATCAAAATACATCGTAAAATTAAAAAAAAATAAAAATAAAAAAAGTAAAAATAAATAAAAGATGTTTCCAACGGCAGTTGTAGTTTTAATGTGATTGATTGTGATTGATTATAAGTAAAATAACTGGATTAATTTTTAAAGGTTACATTCGTCATCATGGAATGACTCATGAAATTTTGAGGCATAGAAGTTTTCGCATTAACAATAAGAGTTTTGGTTGTCGCTCCCCAGTTTTTTTTTTTTTTTTTTTTTTGGGGGGGGGGGGAGGGTGTACTTTAATGTTTACTAGACTAAGATCTTTGGTTCAAAGTGAATTCTGGCCCACTACGAACATCCATGTTTGAACGGGGATTCATACCTGCCACTTGGGATCGAAGAATTCGTAAAAATGATGTACTTATTGGCTCATTATGCATTAAACATTTTGCATTTGACGTACTTATTGGCTCATTTTTTGAAGCATTTTAATACAGAATACATTCATAGAGAAAATTGTGGAATAAAAATACAGTGAGATAAGCTAAAATTATGAATGATCTGTGTGTATCAGAATGAAAACACTTAATAATCTAAATGAGGGCATCACGATACTGTATTACTGGCTTCTGGTTTATTTGATCTTTTTTTATAATAATATATTCATTCTTTAACTTTCAAAAGTATGCTTAGATTATCATAATTCAATTATTACGAAATTAATTCAAAATTCGAGAACAACAAGTATTTTACAGAAATCCCCAAAGTATTTCGGAAACAATACAACATATGAACTGTCATTCATTAATGTGTGGTTGGTGATATCTATTTTCAATAAACAAAAACTGACGTTTATTTTAGGCGTTTATTATAACATTTTTATTCTTCCGCATTCTTTACAAAATAATTTCACTATTATACATGCCAAAAATTGCATTTTGTGTCTTGTCAAGCAAAAATCTAACAATGGAAAACTAGAACGAGGCGAAGCTTCAAATGTTTGTGGGGAAAAGCTGTGCTATGATTGGCTGTATCCCATTACTTGTGGGTAAAATTAAGATTCCTATAGGTTAAATGAAAAAAAAAAATCGTCATCATGACGTCAAATGACGTGCGAGAGTCATGTCGTTCATTTTTCTGAGTAACTTTTTCAGGCGTTTTTTGCATTTATGCGTGTATAGTCGCATTGGGCTTTTAAAAAGAAAAGAGACAATTATATAGATTTTATATTAAAAAGTAAAATTTACAGAATGAACTTACTTAACTGAATTAGCGGGTGCGAAGTGATAAAAATGTTGGACTGAAAATTGCTAATATTTATGTCATGCAATTAACGCAAGTTGTGTGAGAACTTTAAAACCAGTTGTTTACGTTAGGGACCTACTTAGGCCTAGAGAGGGGTATGCCCTCCGTGTGGTAGATTTGGGGGGGGGGGGGGCAAAAGATTTTAGCCCGTTAAATGCAAAAATGCTAGCATTTTTAATATTATGGCCTGTAAGAACAATTTTAAAAAAAATGTATATTTTTTATAGAAAGAAATTTTTTATTACTAAAATGCTTTGTCTTTTCTATTTGATATATAATGTGTATTATTTGAAAGTGTAATCATAAAGCTGTACACTAAAATGTTAGAATACTTAGAGAAAAAGAAAAAAAAAAAAGCATGAAAAATATAGAATACTAGGCATATTTACCGTATTACAGAAAAGATAAGTTTTGCGGACAGGAAGAACCTGCGCTTTCATATAATCCCAATATAAAATAACTGAAAGAGGCGTAGGTAAAATGAATTACCAGGGTATATTTTGATCATGCATACTTAAAAAAAAATAGTGATAAACATTAGGTATATAAGGTTTCAATGTTTTTGCCTGAATATAATATTACTTAAAAAGAAAGAAAAAATATCTATTTTATAACTTCTAGATTATGCAAGAACATCCTAAATTAATGAATAGCTTTTTGCACCATTAATTTACTTTCATTATTGAAGTAGCAGTGACACTACCCTTTTGTACATTAATCCTTCAATTTTGTAATTCTACCCAGACATCTTAAAGTGTATGTTATGTTATTTTTTTAAACTTTGGAGGTGGTAGTTTCAGGTATGAAACAAATGTGCCAGAAAGACATCTCGAAGAAATTTCTGAACGCCTCGTTTATCATTACTGTTTAAAAGAATTATTTCTCTAACAACTCATGGTAGGTTTCACCTTTGAAATATCCCAGGATAGAACACTTTGTTATTCTTAGAATTTGCAGGTGGGATACACGCCTTGCCACATTTAAAGCTATATAAAAAGTGATATTGGAAAAGCCGTCTTACGTAACTAAGCGTTCTTGAAAGACAAAAATATTTGAGCCATACTTTTGACATGCGATTCAAATTTAGAATGTGCAAACGACAGAAGTTCGACGACATAGAAGGGTAAATGCTCTTAATGTGTATAATATGGGCGAAAGACCTGAGTAAATTAAAGGGTGGATGAATAAGCATTTCACAGTTCAAGTTCTTTAATGATGTAAGCCATTTCATTTAAAATAAATTCTTTCCGAACGTACTTCTTCGTAATAATTTTTTCGCGTGTGGAATTATTTGGCCGAGAAATTCTTCTAATCCTCAATCTGCTATCATTGAACAAAAGTAAACACCTGAATATAAGGATAGTAGGATTTAAAGCCGTTTTTTTTTTATAAAAAAAGGTAAATATTTTCTAATATATTATATTTAAATATCGGAAAAAGAATGATCGATGCAATAGTTTTCAGTGTCGCAACTACAGTCAATTCTTGCACATTGAAACTCGTTATACTGAGACATACGGATTAAGGTGGATTTCGAACATCTGCATTTGAATTGATATTCAAACACGGCTACTGACCGCCAGAATGCTAAACATACGGTTGATACACAGACAATACGGTCAGTGGATACCAAACCAGTTGAAGTTTAGGTACATCATAGATACATATTTTTTAATCCGACAATGAATTGTTAGTATGAGATGTTTCTTCCAAGCTGTTTTGCTTTGCAAGGAATATCATAATATGGATATAATTGTATATTAGAGAAAAGTTCTTATTTTTCAAAATTTATGAAAGTTATTTATAGTTTTTTTAAACAGTTTTTCTGCTGATTAAAAAGGTTTTTTTTTTTTTTTTTTTTTTTTTTTTTTAAATAAGCCCAGTCCATTAATCCAGTTCTTTGTAGGTATTTCCTTTATACAATTCTTAAAACAAAATCTAATGTTTCAGACACCTTCTGAATAATAATGTCTAATTCTGATAATATTTTTGAATAAAAACAAAATAATCTCTTATATATTTTAAATTTAAGAAATCTTTCTTTTCTTTTATTTTTTATACAGTCACTGACGAAAGTCAGCGCACACTTTCGAATCGAAGTTTTTGTCGAATATCTAAGAAAATAATTAATGAATTCTCTTGAATCCTTATATGCAAACATAACATATGTATTCCAGTGAATGTTTTGTCCCGATTGCTAAAAGATTAGTAACAAATTAAAAATCTAATCTTTGGGATCACCCTGTAAGTACAATGCTTGAAATGAATTCTGGCTTACTTATGACGGTTCTTTGAATTGTAAAGCTATATGAGAATTGCACTTATATTAATGTAGATAAAAAGGTTTCTCTTTCGACGCCAGCAGTTTTTCGTAGGTTTGTTGTTTATAACATTCAAGGATTTAAAAACAAAGTAATTTCTGTTTTAGAAAACTTGACATACTACATTAGACACAAAATATGGCAATCAGAATACAAAAATATCCAATATATGATGAAATATGATCACTTTGACTAAATTTTTAACTGCGTACGCGCAAGCTCTAGCAAAATTTCTTTTACTTATTATCCACATGTATAAATTAACTCAAAAAGAAAAAACAACAACAACAACAACAACAAAAAAAAAAAAAGCAAATATCGTTAAAACTCAAAGCTACCGTTGATAGAAAAGTTTTTTTTCAAATACAAAGATGCAAAACACTAAGGGGAGTTTACATATATTTTCATTTTGAATTGACGAACAGTCATAGACATAAGTGAAGGCACGCTTTGCATTTTCTCAAAAAATGGGGAACCTATTTGAAAAACCATTAATTTTACGAAAACACATTGTTTACGTAATCTATAGTATCTTATGTATAGTCAGTAATACTGACTATACATTTTATTCTGTCTAATATTACATTTATTCTGCTTTCACTTTTGTCTTTTAGTTTCAGGTCAAAAAGTTCTATTTATTTTTGTAAGTTTATTAATTGAAATACTAATTTAATACTTTGTAGTCATGAATATAATATTTCAAAGATTATATAAACAATATGCTTTAGTAAAAATAATGGTTTTCAATCTTTATATTTCTACTAATATAAATACTATTCTCTCAAATTTGTATGTACAATTAAAAAAGGCCCTTAGTAATATGCTATAGCTAAAACTCATTTCAAATAATTTTTACAGGATGATTCCATAGATTATATTTTTTGGTTACATTATGACTGATCTCGTCTTGGTCTTCGGAACAAAATTTTCCCTATAATACATGTGTTGTAATACGTTCTTTTCACCCTGAAAGTTTCAAAATCATTTGCAAATTATTTCTTTAGATATTTGATAAAAACTTCTGTATTTGAATATGTGCCTACATTTTTGTCTGTGACTGTATATCGGGTGACAATAAGTTCTTAAGAACTAAAACACTCCTAAAATTTAAACTAACGAACGTTTTTAAAGAAAAATGGGTTCGGAGTTTTTTCCCCATAGTGAACGCTAAAAAGTAAATATGCAAATGAGTGTTCTATAAAATTACGATGAATGATTAAAAGCTGATTTCTGTGTTTTTCAGTAACTTGCGCTTGCAAATAAAATGTATTTATAGTGTTAACATTAGTAGATAAATCCCTATTGAAATTAATTTACCTTAGCCCTCGCTGGTGGAAGCTTTAAGTCGCACACAGAAAAAACTGAAAGTCTTAAATTGTCATTTGCTGTGATAGCGGGCATCTTGAAGAAATTATCGGCTGTAACATACTTGTAAACATTTGTTTGCATGAAAATAGTTTTCTCTCAAGAAACTCTGCTGTTTCTTACGGATAATAATAAATAGCGGTGCTGCACGCAAAAAAAATTTAAATTTTTTTCTACGAAAATTTAAAGTAATTTTTTCTTTACAAAAAAGTAAATAAATAAATAAATAAAAATAAAGAAAGAAAGAAAGAAAAAAAAAAAAGAAAAAAAAAAGAAAAAAAAAAAAAAAAAAGAGAGCGAAACGCCTTATTTGAGAGTATAACATTTTCTTAAACCAAATTTAAAATACGTGCTTTCCTTTAAGCTTACGAATTTTTAAAACATTAATGATTTTACGGATCACTCGGTATATATACGTAAGTACATTTATTTCATAACTGCAAGATCAGAGCAAATGTATTTATGAAGCTGTATATCATGATAAAATTGACATACGTAATTGGATTACTACACACATTTTATAATAACCAATTCATATTTTTTAAATCGTACATTTAAAAAAACTCTTCTGTTTAGTAAAATACAAACAAATAATCAAATATATTTTAAAAAATTTAATACATATTTGTATTAAAAATGCTACATACCCCAGAATAAATCAAAATGAGTATATTTACTTTAAATAAAATTTAATTTAAGCAAGAAAATATAGTTTAGATTCTTTTTTTTTTTTTATTCATACAGCATTAAATATTTTACAAAATGCTCTTATCGCGTTTTTTCTTTTTCTTTCTTTTTTTTTTTTTTTTTTGTTATAGTAGACTAAATCACTCATTTTGAGCTTTATACAAATATTAAACTTAAGCTTTAATAAGAAAATGTTCTTCAATTATAAAATAATAATAATAAAGTTTTACTTTAGATTGGGTATTTTTGTCAAAGTTGATTAAAATGTTAGTTTTTGCCTATAAGATAAAACTAAAATAATTACAGTGTGAGAGATCTCCAATTTTTATGATGTGTTAAAATATTTTAAAAAATTTAAAAGACACTGTCAAATAAATCTCAAAATATATATGTATATTAAAAAACAATCGCGAACCATTTGATAAGAGTGCAAAACATTTGAATTATTTATTAAAAATTTCCTTTTCAAGATAAACTTTTAATAATCCAATGTATCAAAAATACATAATCAAATGACAAAACAAAAATCCACTCTATCACTCAAAGTGATGGTGACAAGAACTATTTAAAGCACGCTAATTGATGACCACTGGATGCTATCCAGTACTTTTTTTTTTCGTCATCTCATCATATACACACTTCATCTCAAGTAGAAAGGATTATAAAAGTGTTTGGATCTTCAATTGCAATTTAGACAGCCTCCAGTTATTTGTGGACATTTTTAAAGAAAAATGAAAGTATATAATGACTCATTCGGAAGGTCGTTGAGAGTAAGTTTGATTTAAATAACAGCAATTATGGATTGAAGTTAAAAAAAAAAAAAAAAAAAAAAATCAAACGAATGCTTTACTGAGTGAAGGTTACTTAAATAAACAATTAAATTTTTGTATAAAAAGTGGATTCATTAGAAAACTTGAAGACGAATATTTCGAATACTTACATAAAATCAGTAAGCTCATTTTTCAGAATTGTGTTCCATAAGTGTTCAAAATACGACGAGTAAATATATTTTTAGCATTTTAAAATAACGTTTAAGCATTTTTTTCTCATACTTAGTTTAAACAATTAAAATTTGTATTATGCGATAAGGTAAGTTATAAATAACATAATTCACTAAATAGCCCGATGATTGTATTACAAATATACACTCTGAAAGAAAGAATATGAAGTTATAACGTGTTTATCAGAGGTAGACAAAAAAAAACTAACTATTCTTAATATTTTTAAGTAACTTAAAGCTAAAAACTGACGTTAGACGATTTTTTTTTTTTTTTTACGTAAGCACCAGGCATAGCTAGTACTTTCGTGCGACAATCGTTTCTTATTTTTACTTTCTCTTACACATAAGGTAGAGAAAGTATTGTTTTTGGGTCAAATTTTCGAACGCGATATTTTGTTATATTTACACTTTTTGAGGTCCCCTGAATACGAAAATAATGTTTTTAGCAAATGGTCTATTTGTGTGTCTGTCTGTTATCAGCATATCTCAAGAACAAATAGTAGCAGACATTCCAAACTTCGTATTCTAAATGTGTATCACATATAGATGCTACAGTAAACTTTCCATTAAGATCAAGCTAATGGTTCGTGTACAGGGACACTCAAAAGTATACAAATACATTACGTCTATAGGGGAAATTGCAGGTAAATAGAGTTTAACGTCTATAGACTGCACTAAACCAAATGAAACGAATATATATATATTGTAATAGAGATAGTCAACTGGGAAAATTTTTTTGCGTATGTAGGAGCCTCGCCTCCCCCACTGGGGGGGGGAGTCCCCCCTCGAGGAGAGTAAATTTTCATGATGGGTATCTTTCAAAAGAGCTCGCCAATACCTTTAAAACGAATGATTGAACCATCGATCTGCGATAATTTAAAACAAAGTTATCGATTTATTTTACTTTTAACGATTTTTTTTTTTTTTTTTTTTTTTTTTTTTTTTTTTAATATTGAGAGTAAAATGGGCTTTTTTTTTTATATTTAGTGTTATACTACTTCTCTAATATGGAAATTGTCTGCATCGTCTACATTATCTTAAAAGATAATTTTTTAAAATTATAATTTTAATAAATTATTTTTTAAAAACAGAATTATTGTTTAATAACCTAATTAAATTTTATATAAATCTAGGTGCATTAATGAAACGGGGGGTTGAGGGGGCGGTAGCCCCCACACACAGAGCTAATTATCATATAAAACTCTTCAGAAGCCTAATTTGAATTGTTTAACATAGGTTTACATAACATCGTTATCTTACCTCTTAATCTCCAACCTGTATTTATAGTATTAAATTTCAGGGTAAGAGAAAGTCGTGTGAGTGACACACCATATTATTCTATTAATTTTTTACGATAAAGAGTCGTGCTTTAGTACTGATTTGTAACAACTGTTACGCGATTTGGGAATTTGATGTGTGTGTTTACAAAGCTCTTTTTCATCTGTACGTCTAATGTTATTGCATGCATTTTGCATCGTTTAGTACTTCAGCATATATTAAGCTATTACTAAATATTATATTTATACAAGTTAAAGTCTTCAATATCATTAAGATGTTTATCTTTACTCATAAGTTTTGTAAGTTTTTTTTTTTTTTTTTTTTTTTTTTTTTAAAGGTAGGGTAAGTGCACCAGTTATTGACACTTTTAGAGCAATCTCTGATGCTTTTAATGTTCTAGTCATGAGAAAAGAGAAAATATTTTTAGAAATCTTAAGTTAGTACTTATGGCATGAAAGACATTCAGAAACACATATATGTTAAAATATGTACATTTGAAAACGTTTTTTTTTTTTTTTATGAATTTTTATTTGACACCCACTCAATGTTCCAGTAATAGACAATACCAGTTTTTCATTTAACCAGTTATTTGCACCCTATGCTCCAGTGTTTGACATAAAATGTTAAAATTCTTATATGTAAAATATGATTTCATTATTTTTCTTATTTATTAATTATTTCGGGATAGATGCCAATTATTGTAGCATGCAAATAACTGGAGCACCAACCCAATGCTTTTTCAGAAATAATACTTTTTCACAGTAGGGGAAAAATGTTATTCATCAGGAAAATATGACGTTAAACATAATTTTCCTTTTTATTATTATTATTATTTGTCTTTTTGTGGTTGAGAAAAATAAAAATATTCTCACTATTTTCTACGGATGGCAGATTTTTCCAATGATAGACCATGAAACCTTGAATAGACGCAGGTTATATGAGATTAATTGAAAATATTATATAGGGGCTTGTACACTGTACAGTGAAAGTAAATAATTAGTTTTAAAAAACCCTTTGTATGACAAGTTAATTTTTTAATAGCAAAACATTTTCGTCAAATTATATATTTTTCTTTATTTTGGCCGTAAAAATCAGTTTTAGTGTTTAATTTAAAATTAAAATCCACGTGCAGTTTATTTATAGTTTTATTAGTATTTTTTAAAAGCCGACCACCATTAGCACGGTAATTGTGTAGTCTTAAAAGCGTATATAGAACTTTCAAAGTTACATTTAAATAATTAAGTACCAATATACATGATTTTAAAATGGCAAACCAGAAAGCCGATATATAGATTCAATCAATGCCCCTGCAGACGTATTGGGTATTGTATGCTTTGATTATATGAATTATTATTTTCTTTTTTTCTTTTTGGTAAAATTTCCATTTCTTCATGTGATGTTTTTCTTTTCACCTTGTGCAAAAAGTTTTCGTTATATATCATACATAAAGAGCAGCTTCTGAAAAGATTCTCAGAAAGATCTATCAAATGAACAAGAAAGTTGAGTTCATCCATCGGGGGTCCAACAAATATTTCGGGGTCCAATCGGGGGTCCAACAAAAGTTAAGAGAATTACAATACATATAAATTACAGTAAATTACATACATTTACTGTGCATATTAAATTTCTTTTCATTTTTATAATAATATAGCATGTACAAAAAAAAAAAAAAAAAAAAAAAAAAAAAAAAAACTTGAATACTGAATTAGTTGTTATTTGACAAAATAAAAATTTGTGGCAAACGTAAAAATTTTTTAACCTTAATGTTACGTTAGTCAGAAATCTCTATTTTGGAAGAAACAATTGGGAATTTATTTCATGTACTTCATGATTTTTTGAACATATAATATTATAAGAAAGAAATGAATCTTTAATAAGCAGCTCTTAATGGAATAAGTAAAATAGTTTGTGATTAAAAGCGAAGTTTTTAACTAATTCTAAATGTTATGCTTATTAAAGTATAATTACCCTTTGATGGAAAGATAATATTGGTTAATACACGTCTGGTTGAAGCAAACATCTGTACACGCAGTTGGGTACTATCAGAAATTTATATCAATTTTAGTTTTCAATTTCATTTTGAAAAACAAAAAAAAAAAATGATTAGCTAAATCCTGACGATTACCATCAGCCATTAAATATTACTGCTGCCGACAGTTCGAATATTACAAAATCGAAGTATGGAGAATTATCGATTACAATAAATGAATCTAGTGGATAGTTTTAGTATTTTTTACAATTCCTGATTGATGTACATAAGTTACCAGCGATATTATTCTACTTAATATAGAATAACGTTCATTTCTTTAGAAGCTAGGGAAATAGGCAATACATGTGAATACCCATTATCGGCATGCTAGAATGGCTAATAAAGATAAGCGAAGAAAGGTTATTTATTGGAAATTAATATCAAAACAGAATTACAAAATCATAATTACAAACTTTAATATGACGGAAGAGCAACAAGTGTACCTGATGAAAATACATGCTTTAGATTTGATAAGACATTTTTTCTAAAAGTGTGCGAGTGAATTTGCTTATTCAAAAACGGATGCAATATTTTTTAGACATACTTTGAATGGAATTTATTGAAATAAATAACCTTTAGGTAGAGATTCAATCACTTTCACTTACAACCAAATTAAATGTTTTGCAAATGAACTCAATTTTGAACTAATTTTGATATTTTATCATTTCCTGGAACAAAAAATGCGTAATTAAGGCGCCATCTACTGGTCATATTTTAAATGACACAAGAAAAAAAAAATATGCATAAAAATTCATTACTTTACATATTGTTAAAAAAGATATTGAAGAATTTTAATGATTAGAAAAATAAAATATGAAAGTTAAAAATTATTTTCCTGAACATAGCAAATGTTTTAAATGCAACTAAAAAATAAAGTTTGCAAAACACAAGAATTAGTAAAAAAATATATAAAAATATGTAGTGAAAAAGTGTTTTAAAAGTTTTTTGTAAAAAAAAAAAAAAAAAAAAAAAAAAGAAAATACATGAAGAAAATAAACAATGCATCTATTTAATGTATAAAATTTTATTTAAGTTACTTTATATTTTTCTTACATTCATTAAAACTATTTTATTAAAAACACATGTAAAACTTTCAACAAGTTAGTTTTAATGTTTTATTTATAATTAAAATCACATCGGGAATAATACCCTTGTAAGAGACAAACTAATCACATTTTCGTTATTCAAAAACTTCTGCAGCTTTTAAGAATTTAATTTTTTTGTCTAAAAATGTTAACTTATATAGATTTCATATGTGAGCTGCAAATCACCTGCTTGCCGTAGAGAATGTTTACCAGAATTTTCCCTAATTTTAAATCAATGCCGATATTTTAAGGTCCAAATAGTTTTATTTTGTGCCTAAAAGAAATAAAACCGATATACAATATATATATATATATATATAGATAGATATATATTCGTTTGAGAAATATTCGGAACGTCTGTAACATTTTTAAATACACAATTTTGTGGCATAATGGTAACGTACTGATCTACCTCGGTGATAACCTAAGTTCGATTCCGGCGAAGGAAAATATGCATTTTTAGCATAAACACTTTCATTAAAATCCGGTTCGATTTTACTCAAAAATAAATTGTTTCAAATAACTTAAATCTGAGCTGCTCACAGCAGTTCAATGATTTGAGGCGAATTTGCTCTGCATAGGAAATTGTCTTTCAATACGTTGAGTGAAAAATTGCTCAAATTGATCCAATTTTTTTTTCTGTTCTAAGAGTTTTATTGCAAATTGATAGCAACGGATCGGGATAGCAAACTGATTATACTGGTGAAATTATCATGGGGATTTTTCTTTAACACAGGCAAGACTAAATTCAGAAAATGCAGAATCATGAAATTACTTAACTAAACATTATATTCCTCTTCAAATTACTCTCTAAGCTGGTAGATGAGAAATGACCGTTTCGACCCTAATCACGCTCGTTGTCCTAGCCATTCAGAGTTTTCCGTGATTTTCTCCGAAACTCCCGTGATTATGAGCTAGGAACTTTTGGAACGACCCCCATGGAGGACATCCCATACAGGTCTAGATCAATAGTGCAGACATTTGGCCTCAATCCCTACACTTATCCAACTGTCCAAATTAAATTTTCGATAAGGTGATGAGTATAACTTTTACTGTTTATATCTTTTTAAAAATATCCTAAGTAATTAAGAAAATATATTTAAAAATTATTATTGTTTTTGTTTCATTCAGGATGTGGTAAACTGTTAAAATGTCATTTTTTAAAGATTGTATTGCTCTGAAATAACTTAGAAAATACTGAAATATGCTTTCTTTCATTTAAATTTCGTTTTTTTTTTTTTTTTTTTTTTTAAGTTTTATTTCTTGTAATAATATGCTAAAATGCGGCAAAACACATAAGAAGCAAGTTAATACTTGAAAACAATACACCTTTATCTCAAAACCGGTGTAAAGTTTCATAGATTATTTCTTACATCAATAAAATAAAACTATATTAACTCTAAATGCTGAATAAATATTTAATAAAATTACTTGATATAGAAAGTATGTAGTAAAAAAAATCAACAATTAATTCAAGGATCCAAATTTCACTTCAATAGATTATTTAAAAAAAAATAATCCTTCTCAATATAATCGAAATAAGATTTTAAGTATATAATGAGCAGTAAATATCGTTTCAGAAGGTGGCTACAGCGCCTGGATCTTTTACGCATAACAAAGATTAAGGAAGTGCAATCGTGAAAAAGAATCTTAAAAGCAATTGAACGTTTCATTGAACGATTGAATTATTCAACTTTCCGTAACAATAACCAATTATTAGGTAGAATAATACGATATTTGTTTCTTATAGACACTGTCTGCTTGTGTGGTAAAATAAAAAATGTATTATCTGTCTTTATTTTTTAACAGGTGCTTTATCAGACTGATACAGTAATCATTTCCCGAAATCCAATTTTGCTAAGAGGTTCTTTCTATTAAGAAAAATCAATCTCCAAGGTTATAATGTGTACTTCGCTAAAAACTGGGAGATATCTCTTATTTGTTTAAGTCGTAAAATATTTTTAACCTCTATCGCATTTTGCCATTTACTTATTTTACTAATAAGAAAAATGAGTAACTTCGACAATTATCTTGATTTCTATAATAATTTGCAAAGCATTTAGTAAAATTCGTGGAGACAACTTTGAAGCATCCAGTTTATCATATTACGTGATCATTTTAAACTACTGAGAGTATTTATTAAATTAAAATTGAACTAAGTACTTTTTCCAGTTTAGTCAATAAGCATTTTAGCGATTCTTTTAAATATTTCAGAAAAAATGTATTTAATGCAATCAGAAAATCAAAAAGTAAACAGTCAATAAATTTACATCTTTTGTGTGACATATCTAATCGAGTCGACCATACGGTATGTTCGTTAGCGTACGTACGCCCACATGGTAGAGCTCGGGTTCCAATCCCGGACAAGGCAGGGATGTGTTGTCCCCATTAGGGTTAGCGATGGCTGCCCATTGAGTGCTGCTTCACAAATGGCCATCACTTCGGCGACTCTCCGGTCAATGCTCACTCGCAAGCAGTGTTGCCAGATTTGGCTAATTTTTTAATTCAATCGTCACCAACAATATTTAATTGCAACGTTTGCCTAATCACTTCGAAGCTTAATCGTCTATTATGTATGTCAAATATCACTTTTTAAAATTATTGGTGATTATTGAATTAAAAAATTAGCCAGACCTGGCAACACTGCTCGCAAGTACCAAGCTATTGGGAAATTTATATATATACATACATATGCTTTGACACATGTTCCTTAGAGAAAAGAATATATTAAATACAGTTTTAGGAGTATATCACATAACCGATTTTAGTTTTCAGTGTACAAATTTTTAATTATTAAAATAAATGAAATAATAGAACTAAGAAAAAACTATCATACAATATTTTTCGTTGGATTTAATAATCCAAAATAACAAACATACTCGCAAACGAAAAGCTGAATGTCCTTGTAAATCAAAGCAAGCAGCCTGAAGAATGAAATCAGTTCGAAACTCTACTTTCCTCTTCACTCAACAGCTATGAAATAGATCTTTGTTCAAATGTACATTCGAAGGACATATGAAGCAATCTATTTAGCATTTTTAAAACCATATCATACAAATAGACGGAAGGTCTAAAAAATACTTTTGATAAACTCAGTTCCGGTATGTACTTGACCTTCATTAATTTAATTATGTGCTGCACTTAACTGTTAAAATCGCACAGCAAGTTTTTTGCAAGAAGAAAAATTAACACATATTTTCTTCTATTAGTTTCCTGCCAACACTTGTATCATAACATTTTATATCTATAATTTCTTATATAGTAAAATTTACGGGTAAAAAATATATTTTGTTAAAATTATAAACAAAGTAATTTTCTTAAAATTTAGCAGTTCTGCGTTATAGTTATTTAAGGCTTATTATCGATTCAGTGAGCATAAACGTGGGGAGATACCCTCCGTAGAGATTCTTCCTAAAGTTCTTTGTCCGTATTCACGCGAGTTTGGGAGAAAACCACCGAAAAAATTTAAACAGCTACGTTGAAGAGCGCGATTTTTGTTCAAATCCAGTACGTCTCGTCTACCAGCTTCAAAAGTAGAACCTCTCAGCTACTAATGCGCTCTAAACTTTGGAATACAATATATTTTAAATGAAAAATTTTAAAAATATATAAAAACCTTTGATTTTATCTTACGTGAGTTTTTGCACAATTACTTATGAATTAAAAGTAATAAAAGTCGGTCTAATTCATGATGAGTATTAACACTTACAAATTTTTTTTACCTCTATGAACATTTCGCTTGATTTTATTTGTACTATTTTTGTTTCTTTTATGAAAATTTCACTATTTGGCTTGTAGTAAATTTACCGCAACGATTTTAAAAGAATTTTGAATTTTTCTTATATATTCGTATTTTCTGGTATATACACTGTTAAAAAAAATGCAATTTTGCTGCCAGAAATTCTCTGTAATTGCAGAAAAACACGTTTTGTCAACGTAATTTTTCCGTAATTTACGAGTTTTTTCTCAAATTACAGTGAATTTCAGGCAGCAAAGTTGCATTTTTTTAACAGTGTATTTATTTATACATACTTGAAGCAAACTCTTCTGTTCTTGTTTCAAAATTTAGTATGATTATTTTCGAATAATATCCTTTGTCTTATTTAATCGAATATTTATTGCAAGAAATTAGAATCCAAAAAAACTAACAACGATCTTTAAGAAAAGACACACAGAAATATCAAATACTTATAAATTTAATAATGTAACAAATACTTCTAAAACAAATAATGTACAATTTTACCAGAATTATTTAAAAAATAAAAACAGTGTTTGAGAACAAGAGTTATCTAAACTGATATTTCTTTGATCATTTGTCATTTTGTCAAAATTTGAAAGAGTATTATCACTTAAACAATATATATATATATATATATATACAGCAATTAAAATAAATTAAAAGTTATTAAATGGTTGTTAAAAAGGTAATATTAGATATTGAACATAAAAAAACTTTTAAGAAAGGAAAACAACAGTTTTAATTTTCATATCAAAGAAATTACAGGTAACTTGCATCTGTAAAAAAACAACGATCAATCATTTTGAATGGCAGTCACCGATATGCAGTAAAAATACAAATCTAAAAGAAAGACAAACCGACCCTGTAATCGATATAAAGCTGTTCAATTTCATGAATTTTTCATGATTTTCACACTGATTTAACCTCATTGCCAAACCATATCAGAGCTTCATCGTAAACAGAATTAAATTAAAGCACTTCTTTCTTTCACGAATATTTAAAAGCGTAGAAAGCAAATTGGTTGGCATGTTTGAAAAATAATTATTTTAAAACATACTCTTAATTCCTACTTAACATATTAATATATGATAAGATATATAAATTTTTGCTACAAATATGATGATAGTGTGCCAGAAAATAATTTGTCACAGCATTCAAAGCCACATGTCATGTGTCAGATAATTCAAAGTCAAATATAAAAGGAAGAGGAAGCTTCTTTTTCCGCCGTTGTAGATGAAAAATTAACGATATGTTATATAACAAGGCAATTTTTAACCCTCTGATCAACTTTGGAAAAGGCAAGATCGTAGAATTGTTTCCAACGCACAGTTTGCTGAATGCACTAAAATAATGCTTATTTCAACTTGAGATTAAAAATGTAACAGTGTATATGATTATGATACTTATGGCTGTTATTCAAGACTTTCAGACTTGAAAAAGAAACTAAAACCTGATCCAATCCTGAAATATTAGTGTATTGTTGAAAAAACAGAGCTCAGTGACCGAATATATCCGTCAAGGTGGTCAGATGTTTTGGAAATTAGCGCTTTTATGACTAGCCAGAGAACTGAATTAATTAAAAAATAAAAATAATAATCTGGTATGCCATTCACACGACTTTCTCTTACCCTGTATTTCAATACTATACAGATAAACTGCAGATTAAGTCGCAAGATCAATAAGGTAAAATAATAAAGTTCAATCTACTTTAAAAATAATTTAAAATTGCTTTAGGATGAATATTTAACACATAATTCTATGTGAAGGGGGGGGGGGGGGGAGCTTATCACTCCCGTCAACGATGTTTAATTATAGTGCCTATAGTATTTTTTAAAAATGCCTACAGTATTTAAAAAAAAATGCCTACAGTATTTAAAAAAAAAAAATGCCTACAGTATTTAAAAAAATATATCTGTTTCTTTCCTAAGCAGTGTTCATCGACATAGTAAAGTATTGCAAAGCACTTCCATCAATTACATTCAATAAAAAATAACTTTTAGTTTGATTTTGGGTAACCCAGTATGCTGTTTATAAACTAAATGCACATCTCATTGTATACTAAGATATTTTTTTATATAACGCAAAATTTGACACACAATGAAATACACTTCTAAAAATTTCCATGTAAAGTCCCAATACATCCAAATATTTTAAGTGGTCCTGTAAACGAATGATAAATGATTTCTATACCACAATTTACACAAAACAGGCTTTTATGTATTCAAAAATATATATGTTCATTCCATTTTGTTTAGGGCAGCCTACAAATGTTACATTGTACTTACCAGAAATTTTCCCCCATTGACGTAATATATTTGGATTCTCTGGGATGTAATTGTACACGAACCATTTGCTTGATCTCAATGAAAAGTTTAGTGTAGCATCACTATATGATGCAGATTTAGAATGATGAGTTTGTACTTTCTGCTATGTTTTGTTCTTGAGATAGACTTATAACAGACACACAAAAAGGCACACACACAGAGAGAGAAACTAACCGCTAAAAATATGATCTTCCGATACAAGGGATCTCAAAATATGCAAATATAACAAAAACTCAATTTCGAAAATTTGACCTATTAGTAATACTTTCTCTACCATATGTATGGGTCAGAGAAAGTAATAACAAAAATGGAATGTTATTGCAAAGCGTTCAATAAAATTGTTAAAGTTCAAAATTCAGTTTCGCGTAAAGCTTTGGGAGGAATCTCATTTTTATATGAAAATAACTCATCCAGATTTTGTTTTTTTGCTTTTCTTGGGAAATGTTATGAAATGTGTTGTTAAATGCAATAAATTGTCTATTTACCTGTACAAAAATAATGAAACAAAATATAATACAAAGATGTCATTGCGTAATCTAATAAAATTCTTATCATGTGCATTATATATTTGCATTGCCAATCATTTCTTGCAACTCCAAATACAGGCATATGTTTTGTAAATAAGTAACTGAAAATAAAGACTCGATTGATGTTTTTCTCACTAAGGGTTACTAAGATTCCCAAGCTAGAATTTTGTTACTAAATTACTGTTATTTGGCATACTTCGATTTCTGTTTTTTAAATCGATCATGCAAAGACTTCAGGCACACATTATAAATCGATTATTGCTTTTTAATTGTAGCTTGTAAGAAACCAGACAAGTGTTACTATTTGGGAAACTTGATTCATTCCCTCCTATTTTTCTATTCTGTGCACTCATACTGGGGATAAGCATGTGTGTGTTCATAAAAGAACCATTTGTGACACAGTTAATTATCTCAAATGTGTGGTATTTCATACAAATCTGGTTCTAAATATGGAATGTGATAACTTGCCTACACTAATAAAATTTAGCTAATTTCATTTTAATAATATAACTTATCGCTTTTTTTTAAAATATAATTTAAAAATGGATTAAATATATGGCTGCGATAATGACCATAATTTTAATTAAGAATTATTCTGTGTTTCAAATTCCTGGTTATGGCTTAAAACATCACTGCAGATTTTGACAGAGATAATCAATAACACAACGCAATAAAATGCAATACATATTATAAAACAAATAAAATTATCAAAACTTAGCTGTGCGATAGGAAAAAGGAAACAATTTGATTAATTAACATTGAATATTAAACAACCTCTAAAGTGGTAATTTCTTTTACTTTTCACTAAAGTACTTACCCCGCCAACAGTCAAAAATATTCAAAAATAGTGAATGACAAAAACAAGGTCGTAAAGCAATTGTACGTCAATCATGTTGAAAAGCATTTTGTTAAATCATAAAATTAAAAATTAAGAAAGACCATTCCTAATATTTTGCTTGTGTACATCGAATAATATTAGAATGATAAAACAACGATCTAAAATATTTATTCAGTAGCAGCAAAAACCTTTACCCTCAGGTAAAAATAAAAACATCATAATAGAGTCAAAAGGTTGTAAAATTATAGAAACATAGCATACTAGTAAACAGGTTTGTTAAGTTTCTAAAATTTATATTCAATCGCATATTACAATATTCTTTTTAAACATAATCCTCAATTAACGCATAATTACACAATTAAATATATAAAAAATTCTTTAAAATGTCATTATAGAAGGAAACTATTTTTGGGAAGAAACGAAGTAAGAGCATTTCTTTCAAAAAAGCAATACAGTAAGGCAAAAATAACAAACACACTATTGTGTTTAAAATGTACAACCTATAATTGCCCAGCCATTGAAATTGGCAATAAAAGTAATGTATTCAAGTGGTGTTCTTAAGTAAAACATTGTGCTAAAACATCTGCCGACGCTAGTAGCTTGTATTAATTCAATGAAATATTCTGTACTCGTCACGATCGTAGAAAGATAAATAAGATATATATTGCCGGTGCCGTGAAAAATTCTTACAATTTAATTATCATGTTATTGCATATAAAATCATAAGATTATATGCGTATGCATATATATATATATATATATACAGGGTTTAACCTGGAAAAAAAAAATTACTTTAGCATTTTAGCGAAAATAGGCAAGCACTATTTTAGCTTTTTCGAAAGTTAATTAATTCTTTGGATACCATTGATTTCTTTTACTTAGCTTTGTTATCATCAGTTTTGTTTTCTATTCCTTTTGTTCATTGATGATTTTAACCAAGCATCCATATTTGTGACCTTAAAAATATGAATCAGGGAAACTATGTTTTGATTTTATCAATAGAAAAAGAGGTATTCATATCATATGTGCAAAATGAAAAAACAATTTAAAAATCAAATAAAGTGTAATGGTAGATAATCGTGAAATACTAGTGCTAAAAATGCTTCTATGAAGCAAATTCTGAATTCTAGCATACTTTTAAATATTTTTGCATTTAAATTCAATTATTGAAAATTAAAAATAAATCCAATTTACTATATAAATAAGGATTCCCAAAAATTTCAGTCCTTTCGTAGTTTTTGCTTGCAAATATTACAAAAAAAAAAAAAAAATCCGAATTATTATATAGAGATCTTTTAAACAGTTATCCAGTTTTAGCTTTTTCGCGAAATTCTGACCGGCTTGTTTTAGCAAAATATGATACCTTTTAGCAAAATGCTAAAAAAACTAATGGCAGTTTAAACCCTGTATATATATATATATATATGCGTACGTGTGTGTATGTTGATTAAGGAACAATCTTCTAAAGCAATTATTCCAATTTTAAAATATATATGAATGTAATTTTCTTAAATATATATTATATATATAATTTCAAATATTACAAATATATTAAAACCTGAATAAACTACTACGTCAGAAATGCCAAAGAAAAATATTAGAGATGCATACAGCTGTTTCGGTAGCCTTAAGCGGTTTTATTCAGGTTTTAATATTCCAACGCCAAGTCTCCTGTTATTATTACAAATAGTTATAAGATTTTGTTTCTGTCAAAAAATATATAATTATTAAAACTAATTCAAGATCATATTTATATGAAGCAAAGTCAAATAAAAATTTTGAAAAAATATTAAGAATTGCATAGCCGACATTTATTACTATATTTAAGATCTTTCAAAAAGAATGTTTATGGAGGTAAAGTGAAATAATCTCCAGTTTTGAAACAACATTTTGATGCATATATATAAGAAAGGATAAAGTAAAAATCAATTTTGTATTAAATGAAGAGCCTATTTCAAAATTCATTATTGAAATCGACTCAGTATTTTATGGTTAAATATATCTTGACGCGAAAGAAAAGAGAAAACTTCTAAAATATATCTATAGTTTTTTGATGTCACTAACAACTTACTTTTAAAATCTCAAAATATTGTTTAAGTCAGCCGAGATAAAAAAAAAAAAAAAAAAAAAAAAAAAAAAAAAAATAGTTCGCCTATAAAATTTAAAGTTCTTGTAAGGTGGTACTTATCCGAATTGGTAAACCGCAGAAATATTCAAAAGAAATGGGTTGAAGTTAGCAGCACTCTTTTGTCATGATATACTTAACAGATTTTTAAAGTAATCTAACGCTGTGTAGCTCATAATACGTTCCTGCGTTCCGGCACTTTTAACACCTCATAACACCGTACGTGCCCAGAGCCTGATTAAGGGGGAAGCACACATTATCTCCGCTCTCACCGGAATATTTTTACAATTATTTTTTACTTCATATCATAGAAATTCCACGCTTTGACGAGGAAATATTTTTTTATAAAAAATGAACGGTGTAAAACAATCCAATTTACTCACCGTTATTAGACACCAGAATTCTTTTAAAATAATTTTTAATGAGAATTTTCTGTTTATTATAGGAGGAAAGTATTTGTTAAAAAATAACGGTGTAAGTATAAATAATGTGTGCTTCCCCCTTAATCAGGCTCTGCCTGTGCCAAAGGATATCGAATTATAATAGAAGTTCCTTATCTATGCTTATCCGGACAGTGGAATGACCGACACGAGATCCCGAATAAAAATTCATTCCGGTCTTTTCACTAAAGAAAGACAATGAAGTGCGTTTTATTTCAACCTATTTTTCATTATTAAAAACAATTTTCTTCTCCGCCATAAATACTATTGATGTTTCAGAATAACTTCCCCCCCCCCTCTTTTTTTTTTTTTTTTTTTTTTTTTTTAATTTATATCTATCACTTCATAAATTAAGAAAAATTCTTTTAAGTCGCTCTAAAACTTATTTCTGTTGAACTATTGGCCAAGTTTAAATTATACTGTATAATTTCAAAAGGACTGATAAAGTAAATGGACAAAAAAAAAAAAAAAAAAAAAAAACATTTTAACAAATCTACCAATGACCAGTTTTCTTGTTTACATTGGTTAAATATTACTTACTAAATTAGAAACTACAGCTTAATTACTATTGCAAATTTACATATCTGAATGATAAGTTATTTTGTAACTGTTCGATTTTATAATTTGCAAATTTAACTGTTATATTAAAATGATGAATAAGATTTATTGAGATATAAAATGAAATAGATTTTAATTGAGTGTGTACAATCTTACAGAGAAAGAAAAAAGAAACTATTTATTACTAAATGTAATGAATTGGGTTGTGAAAGACTTGTTTTGCAATGGATATACCCGATAAAAATGTAAATTTTGTTATAATTGTCTTTTATTTGTATCACTTATGGTACTATTATATATAGTCAGATTTAAAGTAAAATAAAATAAACAACTGGTATTATCAAATCGACATTACCATAAATTGAGTACAGTATGAAAAACACATAATACAACTTGAAATACACTTTCTGCAATTTCCTAGTATAGCCTTAATATAATATATGACCACACTTGACGTAGAACAGAAATATAAATGTTAACATAGCGTTAATGACGCCAATATAAAATTATTTAGCGCAGACTGCAGTTTCGGTAGTGTAAATCGTACTGTCATCAGTGCAGAAAGACGAAGTGGATCGTTGCTCATATAATAGGTAGGGCTCTAACAACCACTTTGCTACCTATATATATGAGCAATGACCCACTTCGTCATTCTGCACTGATGACGGTACGCTTTATGCTACCGAAACTGCAGTCTGCGCTAAATAATTTTACATTCGCTTCCTTAACGTTGTGTTAATATTAATATAGTCTTAATATATCGTAATTCTTTTGTGTAGAACGGTAGACGAATGGTGAATGATTTTTATACCATATTCTATACAACACATGCTTTTATACATATAAATACGTACGTTCATTGCAGTTTGTTTAGTGCAGTCTAAGAATGTTAAGTTGTGTACCTATCAGAAATTTTGTTTATAGGTGTAATATTTTTGGATGCCAATTGTACATGATTTTTTGTTTTTAAACAAAATTTCCACTAGATTCCACTATATTATAAAGATTTAGAATATTGGCGAGTTTGGACTTTCAGTTAATATTTGTTTTTAAATTACTGTGATAACTGAAACATACTCAGACAAACATACGAACCGCTAAATTTTGGATTCAGAGACCCTTAAAACGTCTAAATATTAAAATGTCATTTTCGAAAATTCAACCCAAAAGAAATACTTTCTCTACAGTGCATAGGTAAGAGAAATTAAAAAATGTTGGAAACAACATAAATCAAAACACAGCACTGCTCGACGTTTCAATGCTATTGTGGGTTTGCTGCGAGGAGATTTCATCATTTACATAATATTTTTGTACATGCAGGGTGACTAACCTAGTTGTACACGAGATCGTCATTCTTAACTCAATAAATCGCGCAATATAGAAAATAGATTTTTTTTTACAAAACATTCACAAAGGATTAAATATATACAATACTTTTAAATTAGACTCTATAAATTTTATATTAGTATTATTATTATTATGCTAACAGACATCTTAAACTAACTTAAATTTGATAATTCTGTTACTCGGATACCTTCTTGAAAATGTTAGGCAATTTAAAAAGAAAGCAGGGAATTTGAATAGAATTATGTTTATCAGAAAAAAAATATACGTGTGCAAAGGGAAAATTTAACAAAAAAAAAACTAAAATAATCAAATCAGATTTAGTAAGAAATATTAAAATGAACTAATAAAATATATTGAAAATATTTTTTCCGTTAAAACCGGAACTCAACATCAAATCATTGTTAGTCAAATTACAATATGCCCACAGCTACTCGAAGCAGTTTATTTTATGCCAGTCATTTTAACTAAGAAGCTATTATGCTCTCACAAAACAAAGAGCAAAATCAAAATTTTCTATCTTTCCCCATTGAAAGAAATCCGTTTAAGGAAACCGACCTTCTTAATTGTAATATGATGAATATGAGATGCACGTATGTGACTCATATTAACAATCACATAAGTCTCTTCAGTTCTAACTATTTATAAAGCGACACTTAAAGCAGAGATCACTTGAAGAAACACTTAGAGTAATGATTTTTGAAGCGCGAGGTTGCTCATTTATTATAATGTCATTGCATTAAAGTTCTCTAGGAAAGGAAACGCGGTAAGTCAAGAGCTCCAAATAAAGATCCCAACTGCTAAAGATTTTCGGAGAAAAGATAAAATGTTATTCTGCATGCTTTCCCACCTACAACCAACTTGTCGTCAAATCAGTGTTTACGCTTAAAAAATGTATTTATGGCCTGAAACTAAAAATATTCTACGGCAACGATTACACAAATATTTCATTTTGAAAGAGAAAGACTTGTTTTAGCAATGTTGTAAGTAAATCTTATGGCTATTTTACAAAGGAAAAAAACGTTGGAAAAGAAACAGCCTACTTTCAACGAACAGTGAAAGGAATGCGGCACACTTTTTGGTTAAAATCATATACTAAGAGCATCAAGTTAATTACTCTCTTGAAAATTTTGAGGAAGGAAAAAAGTCTTATGAGTTATCAAACTTCATAATTCTGAGAAATGCTATGATTTTATGTAATACTGAATGTTAACTCTAGACACCAGCGGTCGCCAACATTTTTGACTTCATGGACCACTTAATTTACACTTTAAAATCCTGTGAAACACAGAATTCATAATCCTGCGGACCACTAATACTATTGATTAAGAAACAAATATATTTCTTGAATAAAAATCAGAGAATACCGATTTATAAATATGAAATAAACCTAGTTAATATAAAATATTGCAAAGTTTTCATTTTATTAAAGCAAAAACAAAAATAGTCATAAGAACGAAGCTTAAAGTTGTTGGTTATAATAAAACAATTACAGGTAAAAAATGTGAATTCATTTTCATTGTTTGCATATTAGAAGAAACTCAGACTAAAGATTTAGCCACAATGAAAAATTTATATTTCCATATATAAAGCTACATTTACTAAATTTAGTAATATGTATATTATATTGTTAAATTATTAGAATGAAATTGGAAATTATATTTGTTTACGTACATTTGAAACTTTTGAGGAAATAGAATATTTTAATAAATTTAGAACAATTCCTACCTTAATGCAAATATGAAATTCAAAGCCTATACTTTACTATGCCTGATATTTTGAATTAAAATTTTTGCGTCGATCTTTTTTTTTTTTTTTTTTTTTTTAATAATGGCGTGGCACACATGCCACAAGCATTGGCCGGGGGGGGGGGTCTCCGAATTGATGACCATTTGTGAAGAGTCTATCATCATCAATATCCATATTCCAAATATTCCAACCTCTTCTCTCATCCAGATAATTCTGAAATCTGTTGTTGTGAGTGTGAGTGACTAAAGAAATCCTGAAGTTAAAATTAATATCAATGTAATTTCTAATGAAACATTAAAAAATGCAAAGAATTTGGAAATTTTTCTACTGACCACCAAAATTTTCTCGCGGACCACTGAAGGTCCACGGGCCACTAGTTGGCGACCACTGCTCTAGGACTGTATATTTATCTTACTCATTTTTTGTATGAAATCCTTTTCATAGCTGAATCCAACAATACCAAATTGACATAGCTTACTATTATATCCAGACTTTACCCTTTAAAGCGCATTGTTTCGCACTGAAACCAAAACTTTCTTTTTCTAAGAGAAGGAAAAAAAAAATATATTGAAAATTTGTTGCATTAATCGATTTTTAAAAACTTTTGTTCCTTCACGCTTCGTTAGATTACAGTACTATTCCTACATGTGATGTTTCAAAGGAAGCCACATGCAGAAGTCACTTTAAATTTCTTAGTATACAAGAGTGCATCTTTCTGTTTTGATGATGCACTCGTGCTCAGTTTTCTGACCTGATGAAGGGCTATTATTTTGACCTGAGACAACTATTGCGAGTTTTTGCAGCTTACTTAATTTAGGTGTTTACTTAAATTTATTTTATTAATTATTAATAGAAATTAATGAGGTTGACATATAAATGTCTCAAACCAACAATTTCTAGAAAATAAAAAATTCTATTTTTTTTTTTTTTTTTTTCTTCTTTTTATATATTTATGATCTGCTATGTGTCTAATAACCATTTTTGAAATTACTTCGGTACATTTCAAAAGAAAATAAGTAGAGGACATCAAAAAGTTTAAAATATTAAACTTTAAACTTAGAAATTTTAATCTGTATTAAACGAAGATGTTTAAATATAAGTAAGTTTATAACAACGATAAGAACAGCAGTCATAATCAATGCGAATATAAATATGGTACTTCAGAATAAAATTAAAATTTCAGAGCTAAATTTCAACTGAAGTAATAATAAACGCGGAAATTCTATAAAAAAAAAAAAAAAAAAAAAAAAAATCAAATATGAAAATATTTAACACAATATCTCAGTTAAACTACTTTATACCATTCTTTTGTAATAAAAAGTTAAAACCATTTTACGGAAGACATTTTTACAATTTTTGTTTCACAAATAAATTAGAATATTTAACGAAGTACATTTTAAAAAGACATACTAAAGATAAAAAAAAAATAAATAAATAAAAATAAACTAAAATAGTGAACAAAAAATTCCGAAACAAAGAATTTTAAATAACAAACGAAGTAGTCATTTCATTTTTTTTTTTTTTCCTTTTCTTATACAGCTTAGAAAAAAATAGATAAAATAAATTATTTTGAAAAGAGAAGGCTGGTTGATTGGTGGGTTTAAAGCCGACTGATTACGCTACGGCCTTAGACCTATAGGTGGAATGCCCTTGGGAGTCTAAGGAGTCCTAGCCTGTATTTACGCGAGTTTCGGAAAAAACCACGGAAAATTTAGAACGGCTAGGTCGATGAGTGCGACCTGGGATCGAATCCGGCACTTTCCATCTACCACCTTTGAGCGCAGAACCGCTCGGCCGCTGGTGGGCTGCGAAAAGAAAAGATGTAATGAGTTACTTTTCTTTTATCTCCAGATATAATCAATTTACTTCTAGTTCCATTTTAGCATTGCTGTTAATTTAAAATGTGGAAACTTCTACAGTACTATACTATGGCAAAGAATGAATACAGGTATGATATACAACTACTGGATTTATAAACGCAATAAAAGCAAAAAAAAAAAAAAAAAAGCTGCGTTTAAAAAAAAATTCATTTTCATTTATTTATTTATTTTTTAAATTTTCTTGTTTTAAAAATACATATTTTACTTTTGAGAACTACTCTCAATCCTTAGGTAGACAACTGGAGCAACGCTAAGTCTACTGTGGAATAAAGCTTGCAACAAATTTTAAAACAATTTCAACTATGGTTGATAAAAACAATAAACAAACTTTTAAAACTTTTTTTTTTTTTAACTGAAAAATATTTTACAACAATAAAAATAAATTACGTTAATAAGTTCAATTAGACGATTTTTTTTAAAAAACTTACTTAGAAGAATTTTGACAAGCACGACTTAAAACAGTCTTGTTGAAAACCGTTCACAACTGTGCTCTTGTCATAAAATAGTAGTCTTCTAATAGCGAATTTGGTAATAATCATTAACGAATTGTTACAAGTTCTCAGACTAGAAAATGACTTATGAAAAACTTTAAATTACTTATTTTAGAGTGCTTGTAATCAAAATTACATTGATTTTTTAATTTGTGGTAATTTACTTTAAGCAATTTTGAGAAGGTGTAATAAATATATGATAAATTTAGCATGCTAGGGTTACGGTGATTAAAACACAGATGAATAAATTTATACAATCAATCATAAGTATCTGTACTATAATTTCACCCTGTCTCAAGCCGATTCAAATTTAAAATTATTTTTTTTAACAAATTAAGTTAACAGATTTTGTCATTCAATTTCAAG
Source organism: Salticus scenicus (assembly GCA_963930645.1). Lineage (NCBI taxonomy): Eukaryota > Metazoa > Arthropoda > Arachnida > Araneae > Salticidae > Salticus > Salticus scenicus. Next base: position 222,592,338 of record OZ005651.1, on the reverse strand, counting down.
TAGCCTGTATTTTAAATTATATATATTGCAATACAGCGGAACCTCGTTAACGCGAACACGCTTAACGTAAATGAGTTCTAACATGAATTGTTTCCACAGTCCCCGTCAAAATGAAGATTAGTTACTGGCAGCATGAACTACTGATAACATGAACAAATTTTTTATCACCGTTGAGATTCACGTTAACGAGGCTCGACTGTATGAGGAAATTAAAACTAAGTATTAACCATTAATTAAATATTAATTCATATTTAGCGTACGAAATACATAGCAATAAGCGGTTCTACCATCACTGTTAAAATAAATCTAGAAATAAAATATATTTTGTGTCAAGAACTTAAAATTTGACTGAAAGCGAGTATAACTTCTTTATTTTCCTACATTAATTAAATCTTTTTTAATAAAACCATCCTACTTAATATAACGCCAAGTGACCCATGCGACCCCATAGTATGTTTTTTATCATACTAAACTCAATTAATAAACTACAATGTTTTGCTGTAAATTAATTTACAGAGCTATTATTCTGTTAAAATATGCTCTTTACATGTCTGTAATAAAATTACTTTCTTCATTATTTGTAATTTTTAATGCAATATTTTCAAAGAAAATGTGATAAATGAGTCCAGCACTTCTTTTGATTCATTTATTTTTCACGCATCTGTGATCTTTCATCTGTCAGTAGCATAATGCATCCATTATATGGAAGGATGAGTGATAACTTCGGACTTTACCTGCATCCAAGAGGTTTTAATCATAGCATTGTTAGTCATAAAACTAACTTTCCTTCTTTAAAGCTATGATAAAGGTTAGACTAACCCACCTCCGCAAATTCTAAGAGCAAATTACAGGTCAACGGCTAATTTTCACCTTCATCTATTTAATAGATATTTTACCGCTGTTTATCTAGGAGTAAGATCACAAAATTGATAGAAAAGGGCATAAGATTTCAACACTATGTGCACTATCAATAAATCTTTTCATATGGGAGTGCCTACAAAATAAAAAATATATATATGAAAAAAAATCTTAGAAATCTTTAATTCAAGGCAGGTGGTACCCTTATTTTATCAAAAGAGCAATGAATGTTATTATTAGTCCAATTCGTATATTTACAACTTAATAATAGATGGCAATATGACATATAGATAAAATGACCCCAGGGTACTTATTGTAAAGTACTTAGAATTTTATGGAAGAAAATTCCTACTGCTTCCCAGAAGTTTCAATATAACAAATATGAAGCTGGGATGCGAATTACTTTGCATACAGTTTAATGAGGAGTTTGTGGTATTCCGTCTAATTTTATTACTTTTTTTTCTGTTTTATGCTATCTTTTACATTTCTAAAATAATTAATCAATCGTAGGAGATTGAGTAGGAAACTGTGTGCAAAATATGCTGTCTATCACATGCAAAACTTAAAAAATCTAAACAGTAGACGTTAAATATTTTTTGTAAATTCCTATCTTAAGGGGCCCGCATTACTCAACGTCGCCGGAAGCCGAAGCTAATGTTATTCTATGGGAAATATTTCTTTACAAATAACTTATTAACTAATACATATTTTTATATTCTGTTTTCACATTCTAAAAATTCCCAGCTGTTAAATTGACGGACCTTTTTTAATTATATATATATATATATATATATATTATTTTGAAGCTGCAAAATACGAATTTTCAATATGTGAATTTTTTTCATTTTGCAATTTCAAAATAAAATATTAAGAATTTAAAAAATGCATTTTTATAAAAAGGTCCGTCAATTTAACGGTTAGGAATTTTCTGAATGCCAAAACAGTATTTAAAAATATGTATTAGTTAATAAGTTATTTGTAAAGAAAATTTCCCCTTAGAACAACATTGGCTCGGGCTTCCGGCGACGGTAAGTGAAGAAGGCCGTTAACCCTTAAATACCGAGTGTTGCCTTTCGGCAACATACTCAATTTTGTCCATATTACCCATTTTTGTCCAATACTCAGTATTACTAGTATGACATTGAAGCTCCAATGCCTCATGTTTGCCGATTGGCAACAAATTGCTTTTTAGCGGTAAACCATAGTTAAAATAAAGTATGATTTTTTAAAGTATTTTTTCCGTAATTTATTTAAGAGAGGAAAGAATAAAACATTTTAAAATTCATTTAAAAAATAATCATGCATTTATGGATTAAAATTACAAAAGTTACATACATATACAACAATATTAATTATATTAAAATTTGGCGCAATTTTTTTTTATTAAAATATAAAATTCAAAATTTTTACTAATGGAAATTTAAAAAAAAGACTTAAAACTAACTAAATCTTTATTTTTCCCCTCGATTTTTCAGTATTATACTTCATTATTGTACTTTTCATTATTATATATTCTAAACATACATAAATATTACTTTTTGTGGATTCATTGAAAAGTTAATTAAAAAAATATTTTTATGTTTAAATGTATTTCTAAACTATAATTCAGAGAGAAAAATAAAATAAAAATTTGTTATCAAGGGGGATTTTAAAATAAAAGGACAAAATAATAAAATTTTATTTTATTAAATTATTTATCAAGAAATTTGATTATATTTAATAATGTTATATTTCAATGCATATGTACGTAAATTTTCATAATTATAAGACAGTAATTTACAAAATCAGTTTATAATGTCCGCCATCACCTTTAGCCACGTTTTCTTTATTTTCCACGTTTGTTTTAATTTAGAATTCATTTCGGCATTATTCAACAAAATATTACTTCATAATAATAATATGAACCAAAATTTTCTATAAAAGGAATGTTACGTGTAATAGAAACTCATATGATTGAAAAAAAAAAATCAATACAGAAAAAGGAATAAGGGAAGCGACTCTTCACCTCTTCAGGACAGAAACTGAAGGTTCTATCTGCCTTGCATGTTAAGGGGGGGAGGGGGGGAATCATCACTCAGGAAGAGGAACATTGATCTGAATGAATTATTGGATTCAAAAGAATCATATTGGCGTTACAAAAACGTTATTCATTTCAGAAAATTAATCTATTTTTGAAAATCCATGTTTCATATTGTTCACAGAAATGTTTATATTCCTGTATTTTTTTTCAATCACAATTTTATTAAATTATTAATTGACAGTTTTCTAGTATTTTTCAACAATTAAATATAACAAAAATAAAAAATTGCGATTTCTGATTTAAAAAAAAAAAAAAAAAAAGTACCGAATCCCAAATGCCCTGTGATCATTAAACACGAATTTGAAAGTTCGATAGCTCCTACTTACCTTCAGTTGAGTTCATTTTGCTTTCCATTTTAAATTATATTTAATTTGAAAAAAAAAAAAAAAAAATCTGGGAAAAATAAACTTATTAATTCAATCACTCGACAACCGTAGAGTTTTGTATTCGGACAAAAATTATGATATCGAGTTTTCACCTGATTTACATGTTTTAAAGTCTACCAAGTCGAAAAAGTGATTTTTACACGTGGTCATGTATGTGTGTAAGAAATTTTACGACCATCAAATCTTTAAAACGAAAAAAATATAGCACGACGAAACTTCAGGTTTAAGACAGTTCCGCTATACAACTTCCGGAGAAAATTTGAAACCCGAAAGTCAGACCGTAAGTCCGTATCTTAAAAACTACTATAACGTTTTTGTTTAAAATTACTATGTAAACTTGTTTTAAGATGCCCTTTCATAATATTAGTTACAGAGTGTGTGTGGAGGGGAGGGGGGGGGGGGAGGAAATCTGAGTATCATATATCCAAAACGAATGAAGATAGAATGACGAAACTTCATAATTAAAAGTCCAGTATAAAGATGATATTGTAAACCTTTAGTGAAAAATAAAAAACTAGAAGTGTGACCGTAAGTCCATCTCTCAAAAACGGCTTTAACGATTTTCCTCAGAAGTGTTGTATAAAACCTTTTTTAAACGCCCTTTCTTATGTATAAGTTGGTTACTTCAGAAAAATTGATAAGCGTCCTCAATAAGGAGGTTCCATGTTTCGCATGTGTTTCTCTAAGAAAAAAAAAAAAAAAAACGGCTGTATGGATTTTTCTCGAATTCACCATATTAACTCCTTTGTAGATCTCCTTCTCGTATGAAATTTTGGTTTTTCTGTAAACTGATGATTTTGTCAAGTTTTGGTAAAAATATGAAATGGGGTCAAAAGTTGGTTTTTCAGAAACTAACTTTTTTTTTTTGCTTTTTTAATTGACCACATAGGCATTTTTCAGGTCCTTTTATATGTATTACTTCATTATTACAAGAAAATTGATAGGCATTCAGAATAACAGGCCAATTTTAGGTAGCTAGTGTTTACGACGTATTTATTAATTTGCAACTACAGGAAAATTGTCAGGCGTCTGATTGGTCTGGTAAATTTTATGTCTTCTGACCACACTGCCTCCAAAAGAGGGCTTATAATATGAGTAGTAGTTGGTAATGGAAATCGTGTAGTTGTTACACACCAGATGTCTTTTTTAAACACATATATATCCACCTCCATCGATCAAAAGCCTTTTAAAATATACGCTTTGTTGCATAGTAATTGTTCAATAATAAAAAAAAATATATTCATTAAGAGATGTCATCACCACTCACAAGTCAAGTGCTAGATTACACGCTTTTTGTGTCGGGAAAGCAGAATGTATAAGCATTCGGAATCGCAGTCGTATTTCGGCTTTATACTTTTGAACTTGCGACATGTTTTATTAATATCATATACTCTTTATTTATTTGAAGATTAGAATTAAAATATAAATAACGTAAAATGATAGATTGCCAATCGTGTCATTTGCTCTTTCTATTTACACTGAGAAAAATAATTTATACTACCTATGGGAAAGTTATCTTCCCCAGTAAACATAAAATTCCTCCAAGATTATACAGCATTATTGGTCATGGATTTATGGAGACAGAAGAACAGTATTTATTCCCTACCGTTTCATTTTTAATGAGAAAGAGAGAGATTTTAATTAAGCCATAACAACCGAAAGATTTATGAGGCAAAACTTTGGGTAATTGGATTTAATATAGCAAAAATTAATAAAACACATGTTAGTTCCACTTAGAGATTTATATTTTAATAAAAACTAATTTTGAATAAAAATATTTTTTTTTTTTTTTTTAACTTAATAGTTATCTTCAATTAAGTTGTAACACATATAATTAATAACTTACAAAACACTAATTGAAAAAATTTAAATATCAACCTAAAAATATTTTTATAAATTATAACTCGTAGAATGTTTAAGAAAATATTAAAAGGCTTAAAAAATTAACATAATTTGTTTTTTCACTCGGAAAACATTTAGACCTTTGCGAAATATTTAACCAAAGTTTCGTTTCTCGTATTTTCAATAAACATTATTATTATTATAATTTTTATTTTTGGAGGAGGGGGAGGGGTTGTATTTGTATTATTTTTTTCTTTCAGTATTCCTTTGATACTAAAATCAGTTAAGTAATGCATTCGTGCACGTTCTACGAGAACGCATGCTTCCTTCATTAATATAAAAATGTAAAATAAAGAATATGAGCCATGCTCTCTTTTGAACGTATTTGAGAAATGCGTAGGGTTTCTTTCATTATGAAACCCTAAGGACATTCACTGATGAATCGCACATCCCACTAAATACCTATTTCGTTTTTCTTGTCGATGATTACTGTATTTCTATTAATATCTATGAAGTACTGAAGAGAGGACTTATTAGGAGGGCACATTAAGAAAAATGCAGTGCTGATGTACATTACATAAGCAATAATTTAATGCTAAATTCCAGAAATTTGAGTTAGATGCTTACTTTTATTTATAAACATGGTTATAAGCTTTTAATTTCTACAAAAAAAAAAAAAAAAAATTCTCGTTAAAAAATGAAATTTGAATTAAGAATTTTTAATTTAAACTGAAATTGCATTAGTTTTTAGCATGTTTTTAATTGCAAGTATTTTTCGAAATTGTCTGAGATGTACGCGTAAAATCTGTAACCGTAAAAGTTAATTTGTGTTTCTGAATTATTTAATTCTAAATTTAACGAATTATATAATTTTAAATGTAAATTCGTAACCTTATTTTGAATTAAGGCAAAAACTTCATGTGTTTAATCAGATATTTTGAGAGACCACATATAGGTGAAATTTATCTTCTAAATTAATATAAATTGAACTTAACGTTTCTATGCAATACTACCTAATTTATTATTTACTCCCTAATTTATTATTTACTCCCTAATTTATTATTAATAACTAAAGCAATAGAGTAAGAATTACGAAACTTATTAATGTATTATTTTGAAATAAGTACCTGCATAAATATAAACATCTAAAAATCAGAAGTATGTTTAGTTTAATCATTTCTAGTCAAATGTTAATAATTTTTTTTACTAGAGACCGATAATTTTCGGTCATCCATTAAACTATTTTCAGCTGTGGCAGATTTTGATGTACTCATTAAAATATTTGAAATTTTAATGTTCTAAAATAACAAGTAAAAGTACATGAGTACAGCTAAAATGATGTATTAATAATATTTAAATACATATATGGGTTAAATTTCGAATTTCGTGCTATACAGAGAACTTTTTCAAATGCTTATGCGAACAATTGAAAAATATTTTTCATTATACACCAGTCGAAAATTCAAAACTTCTCTTTACAATTTTTAAAATTCATAAATTAAGTAACTATAAATGACAAATTGCAGTTTGCTTAAAATAGGATTAACGAGTGTTTGGAAAATAATATACACTTACCAAAATTCGAACATGTAACCTATTTAAAAAATTTAAATTATATATATAGAGAGATATAGAGATACAGAGAGAGATTATTAGCTACTGACAGCAAGCTATCATCATTAAATTAAGAATTGGTAAATTTAGCAGAGTAGTTACTTAGTTTGATCAGATTAAGCATTGTTGCGTATCAAATAACCACGAAATAATTTGCCTAAATACGGCAAAAGAAATAAAAGGGAAATATTAACTTAAGGTATACATAACTTTTGCAGAAATCATTGAAGAAAGTGGTCGTCTGGAGGATCGTGCACAACTTGGGAGCCTTTCATGCATAAGGTCATAGCAGTCGCGCCATGCAAGACAGCATATTGCTAAAGGATGCTAGAACTATTTATTAATGGATCTTTAAGAAAAACTTAATAACACACAAAAAAATATTATGATCATTGCATATAACATTTCTTTCCTCCTCCTTAAAAGGAAAAAAAAAGTAATAATAATAATAACGAAGAAATATTTGTTTGAAGTGATAATTATTAATCACATAGTTAAGATATCTTTCAACAAATAAAGATTTGTTTTAGAACTGTACTTTATAAAAATAAACAAATAAATAAATAAAACAATATATAATTTCTACAAAGTATGAAGTGATTTTCCTAAATCGACTGATTCCTAATTTTCTTGATGTAGATTTGATGTATTTTGTTCAGTAATTTAAAAATGCAATTTAAGATATATAAAAATAAGCAAAGCAAAAGGAAAAATTATGAAATTACTATAAAATTGATATAATTTTACCTTTTACATAAGTATGGGAAAAACTCAGCGGAATTCTTAATAGAAAATAAATTATCGACCAGAATCAGAAAAAATATTTTAAAATGCTCAAACCAAATAATAAAAAGTAGTTTTTGATAAAAAAAAAATCTTGATCTAAGTGCTAAATTTCATAGCCCGGCGCAAACGTTCAAGAAAGTTCGAGATTACAGAAAAGACAGAGAAAGAGATTACATGCTACACTGTAAAAAAAATCTGTAAATTTACTAAAATGTTTATCCAGAGTTACTGTAAATTCTTAGTTAAAATTAAATAATCGAGATTCTCAGTCTATTCTGCATTTTTGTTTTAATTATTTTATTTACCAATAAAAATTAAAAAATGACTGTTTCTACTTTAGATAAAGCATTCTAACACATATATATATATTCTAGCTAAAAATTAATTATATTAGCCTTTAAAATGCATATATAAAATACATTTAAAGTCTCCGCTTACTTTTTTCTGTAATTTTACATAAACGTAAGAAAAATGATTACCAGTAGTTTCCTGTTGAAATTTTTAACAGTGTACGAGAATATTAAAAATGTTTTTTGTTAATTAAACATTTGAAAACTTTTTAATGACACTTAATTTTTGTTTCATCTACTTATTAAAATCAAATTTTCACAAACCCAAGCGTTTACAGGCTAGTTATCAAAGCGTACTTTTTTTTTTTTTTTTTTTAATTCAGATGGAAAGGATTGGTTGAAATCTAATATGTAACATTTAATTATTCTTCAACGAACCGTATGTATTAACACACAATCACGTGCGAAGAAAACAAATACCTCACGCAAAGTTACTAAGATTTTAGTTTTATTTAAATTTGACCTTCTAAATTTTTTACACACTCTATTATTGATAAACTTTTGAAGAAAAGTACAAGAATACACTTAATATATATGTATCTCAATTTTAATAAATTATCCGAATGATCTGATGCATATGATTACATATTTATCAGTACAGTATCAAATTATCCTTGGGAACTTAAAATGTTACTTTCTTCAAGGTAACCATTTGCTTTTGATCTTATTCTTGAGAAGATTACATTGCTTTATTTTTTTTTTCTTCTTAAAAAAAAATATCAAGTTGCTTTTAGATTTAATGTGAAGTGCCTCTCAATTTCATTTGAAAAATTAAATATTTGTTTAACAATAATAGCTGTAATTTAAACACTATTTTTTTTAAACACATGGAAGCTGGACATTCATCAAAGCACTTAAAAAATGTCTTCCTTTAATTTAGATATATATATATATTAAACAAGATACAAAAAACGGTTCCAGAACTATAAATGAAATTTTATGTCTTCATCTCTTCCGTCAAGTTACTGAACAAACATTTGAAGAATGTTTATGATTTAGAGACGGCTTGACGACGATTCCAAACACAGACTTGGCAAGAGACTAAGTTAACGAACCAAATCAAAAATATAGGAAATGACTACCAAGTTCAGAAACTATAGAACATAGAACTTACACTTTTTATGTTTAAGGTAAGGTTTAAACGTCAAGTTCTTTGCCAATAATATTTATAGCAGGTTTGTGGCAGCAGCATGTATAACAGGAGCCAAAACTTCGGGTGGCTTCGTTACTCAACTTTTTTTTCCACTTTAACCTGCCGTGAAACCTTTTTTCTTGTCATCTTCAGTGCCGCACCTTTTGTTCGTTTGTTTCGAGTGCTTGCGCAATGTGAAAACAAAGCAATGAAGCATTAAACACTAATAAATTAAGATAAATCTAAGCTTGTTTTTCTTGCTTTCAGTAAGAATATTTTCCGGAGATGATGAATTTTGAATTCCGCAACTGAAACTGTTAAAATAATTTTTTATCGGTGATGAAACATTACCGAGAAAAAAAAAATCTTATTATCCCTCTTAAATCTCGAGATGTTTATCTTTCTTTATGTTTTGTTTGTTTATCTTGTCTCTTGTTTTAACGGTTTTTGTCGCCTAAAAGATAATCTAACAAAGAAATCGAGGCTCTTTTTTTCCGACATTAAGAATTACTTGTTATAAGCTAACTATATACTTTTAACCACAAAGGAAAATGAGTCATCTGAAGTGAAAGCTGTTACAAGCATAAAAATTGTATATAGGTATTAAAATCATTCATAAATATTATTTAACATTTAAATTGGGTATTACATTTTCAAACAACGTATGCATTTCAAAAAGTAAAAAACTAAAGTAATGTTAAAACCCTATAATTAGTTAATGTAATCATTTTCATTTTTTAATCATTGATGTAACTAATGATTATTTACTTAGGTAATGTAACTTTTATAATGTTCAGACTTAAAGTTCTTCAGAATAAAAGTTAACAAAATAATCTTTAAAATGTCATTTATTTCAAGAAAAACCTAAAACGAACAAGAACGGTTAAAACATTTTTTAATTGTTATTAAATGAAAATATATAACGTAATATATTATGGAAACCAGTGTTTAAAACTACAGGTTTAGACTAATTAACTAATTTGGCAACAATCTCTTTAGTCAACAGCTTTTGATTTAAACTATCGAGAAGAGTTGAGCTATTATGTTAATCCATTAAACTTGTGAAATCGTTTAAAAATTTCTCAAGCCCATGCATTCGAAAACAATATATATATATGAAACTTTTGAAATGAATATGTATATAATATAAAATTAAAATAAAAGTTTAAAGAGTAGAAAAACCAACAGGGGGCATTACAAACCAATGCGCAAAATTGCTGCAAAAGGAAATGGAAAACTTGAATTGAAAGGGTAAAAAGATTAGTAAAGAAATCCTACAGTCAAGGTTGTTAACCAAAAGGTTTAAAGCCATTTAAAAAAGAAGGAGGAAACAAACTTAAAAATTATTATAATAAAACCTAAAACAGAGAAAGCTAGCGCTAAAAGCTGCTTAGCGATTTTTTTTTTTTTTTTTTTTTTTTTTTTTTAAATAGGAAACTTTTGAAATGAATATGTACATGATATAAAATTAAAATAAAAGTTTAAAGATTAGAAAACCAACAGGGGAATTACAGCCCAATGCGCAAAATTGCTGCAAAAGGAAATGAAAAACTTAAATTATATATACAGAGCTGCTAAATTTTTTAGACATTTAAATCAGAATTGACACCAGTATTTTTAAATGGAATATGTTATATAGATTTTCGACGATTAATATTACCGGAAAAAGCTATAAAAGTTTTCCGGTTTGAAATCTCCCGCCAAAAACAGTAGACTTGGCACCTATATGTGTGTATGTGTATATATATATATATCATTATTACTATTACCATTCAGTGTTTTGAAATTTCATGATCATTTCGGACTACTTTTATCACTTAATTAGCAAGATTTCAAGGTATCATTTCTCAATTTTTATGGCTATTAATAATTTTTGATATATTATGATTTGACTATTTCTTTTTTGGTTTGATGTGGGTGGTCTTTGTTTTTGATCATATCAATTGCTTAAATACTGATATCAAATCATCTTTAAATTCCAACTGTTTGTACTGATAATATTATATTTCTGCTGTACGTTCTGATTATCTCTCTCTCTATATATATGCACTAATTTGATTAAACCATTGAATATATAATTATGTAAATATTCAAACTTGTTAGAGAAAAAGTACTTAATAAAAAGCTACTTTTAAGGAATGTTATGATTTTTCAAATAATGTATTACAAAATACTGCCACTAAATTAACAAAAAGCAATAAAATTTAGTAAACAGTAATCTCACTGAAATGGATATATAAAAATATTACTTTTGATAAAGGACTTTAAAAAATCATTTTAACACTTCGGTTAAAAAACTCGTCAAACATTTTTAAGTTTTAACAAGCATTTGAAAATTTAAATCTGAAGTTAATAAGTAATGTTGTGTAGCCATAGGAAAACTTTTCTTTCGTTCAAACTAACCTCATTGTTTAATGGTTAACATGGAGAAACATTTAATCAAGCTTTTAATATTTAATTTAGATTCTCACTATAAGCATTTGCTTGGTGATATTTTAACCAGTAAGTGCTAAGATATAGCCATCTAGCTGAAACTGTGTGATTGCGGCGCCACCTCTCGGATAATACAAATGTAGTAGATTAGATAATATGCACCTCATATATTAAATTCCGTATGAGTACATTAACTTAGTGACGATGAGGAAAAAAAGTAGCTGAAGTCGGAAAAAAAAATGTGCAAAGCATTAGCAGGTTTTCCATTGGGCAATATGGGGGGGGGGGGGGTGAAGGTGTTCACATATATTTTGTTAAATTTTAATTGAATTTTTAAATAAAATAAAATCTAATGATAAATTAATGCATTATTGCAATAAAAAAAATAATTAAATTTTAAGTGAGATATTATATTTACATAATTTGTTCTTAGGCATTTGAAGAAAGAATTATTTTTAAATGTCATTAAAAATTACACAATTTTAATTATACATACGACCTACACTATTTATTAACATAAAACAATAACACACATCATTCAGAAATCGAAATTGTATACGTTTTATATCTAAACCATAAATAAAATGTTTATCTGTTTAAATAGAAAAGTACTTTATTTTATGGGATAAAAAGAAAATAAAAGAAATAATATCTAACGGAAATTCTGACATTAAACGTAATTATAAAAAAACTGTTCTCAAATAGTCATAAAACAAGAAAACTCATTGTCAGAATTTATATTATTTCAACACCGGAAGTAATTTATTTCAAATTACGCAATATTAATGATTTCTATTCATAACGGTCATTTTCTCTAGTCAAACTGTCGCTTGGCATAATGGTGGCGATTAAAGGGTTAATACAATTATAAACCGTCATTACAAATTCAAAAATTAACATTAGTTTATTATCTAAAACAAAGAACTGAAGTTGGCTTTCATTTTGGCGAAAATAAGATAATGCAAACATATAACTTCCCTTCCGGGGGTTCTCCCCGTGCGATAAAAAAAAGCAGACCCACAGTTTTTGCTCTTTTCACGAGATTGTAAAGACGTAGTATTTTTGCTCTGCCCTCTCTCTCTCCCTTGATCACCGGAATTTCTGGGATTGTTGCGTTGCAAATAATTTGTATGTGTGAACTTGTATTTGTCTTCATGTGATTTCTTTAATAGACAACATTTAATAAAAACTATGTAAAATTCTCAAGACTTTGACTATTTTCATCCTTTCAACAACGTTTTAATTCAAACTTCACGGCCAATGGATAAGCTTCTTTAGTCTGTGGTGGATTTCTCCTTTACAATTACTTGGTGCTCAAAACCAGTTTCCGAGAATGCATCGATGGAGAGAGAGAGGGGCCGACTGAATTATGTTGTTTTGTTTTCTCTGAACTCTTGAACTTTTTAGAAAGAGGCCGATTGGATTCTAATTTAAAACCTGCAAGTTAATATTCCGGGCCGGATTCCTATATGCGAACATTTTAAAGAAAAAAAAAAAATCGAGAAGATCGTCCTGGAATCAGTGACATTCTTTTTTGCATATCTCGGAGCTGTCTGCTATGCTAAACAAGAACTTTCCATTATCTACATGTTCCTGCGCTGAGCCTGATATATTCAGCCTGCTGCAAAGCTCATTGAGATGTCGCTGGCCTTATATATTATTCCGTCCTGAGACTACTAATATTAGTCCTTTGCTGGCTTCAAATACAATTCCTGCGCCGAGCGAGAAGATGATGAGAAACTGCCATTCTAGCAAATCAGTTCGCCTTTCCAGACAACTATTATTGTTCTCTTCTCGACTGCCGGCTTCAAAGTTTAGTGATGGTGCATTTCATCTTATAATACTTGATGTTCAATAAGAATGAAAATTAAAGAAATTTTTATGTACGGCGTATGAAAGATTTTATACAAGCTCTTCTCAAGGATTTAAACGCGCTCATACAGGAGAAAAGCCATATATGTGTGAAAGTTGTGTGTAAAGTGTTGTGCTAATTTAAAATTTTTGTGCAAGACGCATGAAATATTTAAACGCGCTCATACAGGAAAAAAACCAGACGTGGGTGAATTCTTCGCGTAAAATGGTTATTTCAAATTTTTAGTGATTTCGTACAAAAAAGCCATGCACGTATCAAATAAGTTTTCTTCATAACTTTTATTATAAAAAAGCAGTTAATTGCGATAAAATCGTAGTCCTCGAACTATTGATAAACGATATAAAAATTACTGCTCAAGTAATTATTTTTTTTTTTTTAATATATTTTTGAAAAGTGAGGTGATAATGAAACATCGAATCCAAAAGAGAAACAGTAAGTAAATTTTTATTTGTTTATATGGAAGTTATTTAATTTCAGGAATAAAAATAAAGAAGGACATCAAATTGTATGATTTGAAAGTTACATAATTTGGAGGATATGATAAAATATTTATTGAATAAATGACCATTTATAAAGTAATTTCAATTTTAATGATATTTCATATTTTAACTGCATAGTACTTTATATATATATTTTTTTTTAATATACATTTAGCTAAGTACTTTTGCTAATATAATATTTTGGGTCTATATAAAAAAAAAAAAAAAAAAAAAAAAAAAGATAGTAATAATAATAATTAGAAATTGAAATAGATAGGGCAAAAGTTCTTGGTATGTTTGAAACTTTATTTATTCATATATTTATTTTTCATAAACACAATTTTTTTCTCATTTATAGTGCATAATTATCACTGCATTTTTACACAAATATTTGTTTTATAACTGCTTGCATGAACACAGATGTTTATTTTATTATTGCATATATATATAGAGAGAGAGACTAAGTATTTTTGCTGAAATTGTCATGCAATATTATTTTTGTGAAAGGTTTCATAAAAAATAATAAATAAATGAATAAATCAGAGCAGCAGAAATGCTTGGTACAAATTCTAACATTTTTCATTCATAATATTGGTTGAATATTTTATTTTCAATACATTTTATTTAATTTCACAATATTTTTATTTTTACACAATATTTATCATATGTATGCTCATCTATTTTTCTTTTTGGATAATAATATATGGGCATATAAAACTAAGTATTCTTGTTTTAAAAGTGGCATACAATAGTATAAAATTATATGCCAAAGTAATTAATAAATAAATAGATAAAAAAAAACGAAAACGAAAAAAAAAAAAAAAAAAAAAAAAAAACAAGAATGCTTGGTATTAACAATTTTTGTTTTGTGTCGCATAAAATATTTATTATATAGTTTATTTACAATATTTTAAGTTGGTTAGGCAAAATTATTAATTATGGCGAAAGCCAAGAATATCAACATTCAGTTGATGAATTTTGATGGGGAACCATCTTTAGTAGATTTTTTCTTCGACCAAGTGTCCACCTACGCAAAAATAAATCGATTATCATCTGAAGAAGCTGTAGCGGTAATGAAGGGAAAGTTGTCTGGGGCGGCATTAAAATATTTAACACAATCTCCCCATTTGTATAAATCAAATGATTTAAACTTTCTTAAGGAGGAATTTAAAACATTCTTTACTCCTAAGAGTTCTTTACAAGCTTTAATAGAATTTAACAATCTAAATTTGCTCCCTCAGGAATCCATAAAAAAATTTTCTCATAGGTTAAGCATGCTAGCAAACATTATTTACAACAAAATTACGGATGATAACGCACTAGATAATATCAAATTTACAAGGTTTATTTCCTCTATACCATCTAACATACGCATAAAAATCATGGAAGAGGGAATATCGGATTATAAGTTGGCTGTAAATCGCGCTCAAAAATTACAAGAGATTAACATGAATGAAAGTATTCTGCTCAAACAAAATGATAGTGTATTTGTCAACACTTTATCGGAAAAATTAATTGAACTAACGGAGAAAGTTAATGCTTTGTCTTTTGGACAAAGAGATAAAAAAGAGGAGGTAAACAACTTATCAGATTCGCAAAATGACCATGTTGGAAGAAGTCGACACAATGATTATAGACAAAATTTTAGATCACATAAAGTAAAAAGACCACAAAAGAAAGAGGATTATAATGGTGTGATTTGCTAGCTGTGTAATCGTAAAGGGCATGTAGCTAATAGATGTTATAAATGGCAAAGAAGCCAAACCCAAAACAATAATTTTTCCAGGGGTAGATTTTTTAAGAGAAATGACAACAACAGAAATCACAACAATTTAAACTAGACTCGAGATGTAGAGTGGCTGATGGCCTTGCATCTCAATCACACCCGAAGACATCAGCACCTAATCCTAGTTTTGGTTTGTCAAATCTGAGTGGTATTGCAAAATTATCTAGTATAAGAAAAGTAAATTCAATTGCCTCACAAACTGTAAATAAAATAGATATTGCTGATAACAAGTCTACACAAACTACAGAAATTCAAAATGAATATATTTTTAATGTAAATAAAATTTCACCTACACTACCGTTAATTGAAATTAACTTAGCTAAAAATGCTATCACCGGATTAATCGATACAGGGAGTTCGATATCATTGCTTTCTGCAAGTACTTTTAAATCTTTAAAAGAGAAATTAACTTATAAACACTTGTCTTCACCAGTAACGATTAAAACTGTAAATTCAAACGTACAATTCTCCTCATGTATTCAAACTTCTTTCAAAATAAATAACACATTTTTCTCACAGAAATTTTTCATTGTTGACATTCCTAATGATTCAACGTTTCAGGCCATACTTGGATGGGACTTTATTCAACAAAATAATGTAATAATAGACTTGTATAAAAACAATATCAAACTTAAAGATATAATTATTCCCATTGCAAATACACTTGTAGAAGATGAAAACTTAAACAATTGTAGTGTTGCGAAAAATACTGAAACTCAAAAAAAAAAAAAAAAAAATCAAAATCCTCCCCAAAAATGTAAACAAATGACAGTTAGGACTTCTCAGAAAATATTTTTAGAACCTGAAGAGGAAACATTTATACATGTAAATACAATTTTTTTGTCTGACAGGGACTATGTTTGAAAATACAGAAAATAATGCAAATATATTGTGTCTAGATTCAGTAATAAATTGTAGTACTTCAAAAATGCTGGATAATGATAATAATTGTAATAGAGGCCAATTTCAAATTTATGTTAAAAATCTAACTAAAGAAAGTATACACATAAATAAAGGTACAAAAATGGGCACCCTAACAGAAATTCATGAAATTATTCCGCAGGAAGCAGAAATTGATAAAAACAGTAAAATTGTTACTGATACAACTACACAAATTTTGAATTACATTCAAGCTTCTGATGAAATAAAAAATTTAAGAAGAAAGGAACTCTCTCCTTTGGATTTTGATGCCAAACATCTCCAAGGAGATCAAGAAAAAAAAATTAAAGAAAATTTTGTTAAAAAATTTTGCAGCCTTTTCTAAATCTATGAAAACTTTATGGCATACAGACAAAGTTATACCAAATTTAAAATTCATCACTGAGTTCCCAATCAAAACATTACCTTTTCCAATACCACAATCATTACAACAAGAAGCTAAAAGTCAAATAAATCAACTTGTTGAAGCTGGAATTATTGAAAGAAATTGTTCAGAATGGGCTTGCCCCATTCTTTTAGTTAAAAAAAAACTTGACGCAGAAGGTAAAAAAAAACTTGACGCAGAAGGTAAAAAAAAACTTGACGCAGAAGGTAAACAAAAATATAGAATTGCAATGGACCTTAGAATGCTTAATTCAATAATTCAAGGATCTTCATACCCATTGCCCAAAATACAAACAAGTATTGCTGACTTATCAGCCTACAAGTACTTCACATGTTTAGATTTTCAACAAGCTTACCACCAGATTGCACTTCCTGAAGATTTACAAGATAAATTAACATTTACTTCTATGTTTGGTAGTTTTAAATACAAAAGACTATGCTTTGGATTAAAACATGCTGCTTCTCAATATCAAGCTTTAAATGGACACAATTATTGTTGAAATTGATTTAGAGGGAATACATGCCTATCAAGATGACCTCATTTTTGGCTCGAATAGCATTGAGGAAACATGCACTAAATTAAATAGAATCTTAGAAATTTTGATAAAGTACAACTTAACCCTTGCACCTAATAAGTGCACTTTTCACAAAACTGGTGTAAATTATCTTGGATTCCATATTCAAGATCATTGTATTTCCTCAATACAATCAAATATTGTAAAAATTAATTCTTTTCCTACACCGTCAACTAAAAGGCAATTAAAAAAATTTATTGGTGTTGTAACATTTTATAAATCTCTTGTACCCAACTTTTCTAAACTAATACAACCTTTAATTGATCTGACTAAACCAAAATCAAAATTTCATTGGACTACTGAACATCAACAGATTTTTAAAAAATTTAAAAAAATTTTCTTTGAATCACCAGTGGTCAGACTACCGGATTGGGATAAAGATTTCTACCTTAATACAGATGCTTCAACTATTTCAATTGCTGGGATGCTAATGCAGAAACATGATAATAAATTACTTCCAATAGCCTTCTTTTCTAAATCATTGAAGCCATCTGAAAAACGCTACCCTGCACTAAAATTGGAATTAATTGCTATCTACAAATCAATAATTGCATTTAAATACTATTTGTACAACAGAAAATTCACAATTTTATCTGACAGTGCTCCATTAAAAAGATACAAAAGAACAGCTAATCCTACAAACCTTACCACTAAGTGGTTAAAGGAAATTTCAGAATATTCTTTTGATTTTGAACACATTCCTGGTTCATCAAATATTTTAGCAGATTATTTTTCGAGATGTGACTTCACTCATAATCAACAAGATTTGAACTCTAATCCTGAATTAATTTTTGATAAACAACCTCTACCTATAGTACATGATAATAGTAATGTTGTTAATCACTTTGCTGATAAAAACTGTAATAAAATCAAACAACAATACAATAATTGCTTAATTTCTGGAGATTCGAATGATAAAGACCCACTTTTAGAAATCTCTAATAATACTTTTGTAAATGAACAAATAAAGGATCCTGTATTGTCAAAAATTTACACAGAAATTCTAAAGAAAGGTTTTTCAAGAAAATACCCAAACTATTTTATTCATCCAGACAAAAAGGTACTAATGTATAAAAAGCAATGTCCCAATAGCTCAACATTCTCATATCTTATTATTGTTCCTAATTCACTAAAACCTAAGACATTAACAATTTCACATTTGTCTCATTTTGGATTAAATAAAACTTATAATTTTCTGTCAAACAAATACTTTTGGAAAGGAATGTACACAGATACTTTAAACTTTGTCGCTTCATGTACACGATGCCTACAGGCTAAACATCATAACACTCTTCCAGCTCCATTACAACCTACATACACACCCACACATCCTGGACATACTATTAGTGTTGATTTAGTAGGACCATTTAATAATGGTCACTCAGTACTCACAGTGTTGGACATTTTCTCACGCCATATGGAACTTTATCCATTAAAGGATACATCAGCAGAAAAAATAGTTAAATGTTTGTTTAGTTATATTACCACCTTTGGTAGACCTTCAGTTATCCTCTCGGATCTTGGTCCTCAATTTACATCCAGTGTTTACAACACTTTTAATGATACTCTTGGTATAAAAATTACACATTCTTCTGTAGCACATTCACAATCAAACGCATTGTCCGAAAGGATCAATAAATCCAATAAATATTCAGTAAACATTTTAATGTCTGAAGGCCATGCATTTGAAAACTCTTTGTTATACATAAATCATTGTATAATGGCTCTAAACATTCATCTACTTTGTACTCACCTAACTTATTACATTTTGGAAGAGAAATTTCATTAATTTTTGACACTTTTGAGCAACAGATGAATCAACCTTTTCTCGACAAGAATGTTGATACACATAAATTATTAGAAGATTTAAATAAAATTTACCTTAAAGCTTACTCTAACATAAAAGATAATCAAAATAAGAGATATCAACACTTTCACAGACATGCTAAATTAAGACCTGTTGCTGTACATGACATTGTTTATTTAAAATCCGTTGATAAGTTTAAACCAAAGTACACAGGACCTTTTATTGTTCTACAAAAACACTCACCGGTTTCATTTACAATTAAAAGACTACAGGCACCTGATACATTGTCATTTAGAGTCCATATTGACAGACTTATTATTGCACCACCTAGATACAGCCACTTACTTGATGAAGCAAGTCATAATAGAAATGTTAATTATAATTCAAGACAAAGCCACAATTATAATTTAAGAAACAGGAATTAAATTTTAATATCATATTATGTAATGTTTTACAAGAACTTGTGCATTATATGAAAGGGCCCTGATGCATAGGTTTGTTTTTATGTTCATTTTTTTGTTCTGTCATTCATTGTATGCAGGCAATTGGCTGGACCAATATATACTCTGCATTTTTTCTTTTTCTCTTTCTTATTTTTTAATTACAATGGATGACACAACACTATGTGAAATATTACATAATTTTTCTCTTTTCTAGTTCTTATTATTACTGTTTTCTTAACATCAAATTTAACAAAATTTATTATAGTTCAGTTAAAAAAAAAAAAAAAACTTGTTTAATAATATTTACATTTTGATAGATATTAATGTGTCATAAGGTTAACAGATGACTACAATACTGTTTGTTTACATACTACATGCATAAATTATCAATAAGTCAGAAACTTAAAGTTAAATCTCAAAATTTTAATATGTGGCAATTACCTTATTATTATTGTTATTATGCTATGTTATTTTTAAAATGCTTCATTGGGTTTAGTGAGTTGTTTTGGTAGTCTTTATCTCATCACACTAAATTTTGATAGTACTAAGAATTTTGATTAAATATATTTTTTTTTCATTTTTAATTTTACCCTCTATGTTAATGCTAACTCGTTCAAAATTTACCCGGGAGAGTAGCATTTCATTGTGATGAGACCCCCCCCCCCCACACTTCTTTTGAAAATTGTTTAATACAATTCAATTGACATATATATAACCAGTTTTGCGAGGTGTCCCTACAGAAGTCTTTGACTTTCATGGGGGACGGAGGCCTGTCCCTAACAGGTCAGGTCTTTATACACGCCCTATCCCGCTAGGACAATGGCCATAAGCCAAGGTCGATATACTTGTTGCTACATACAAGATTATGGGGAGATTTTTTTTTTTTTTTTTTTGACTGTCCAATGGGCGTCGTTTTTGAATCTCTCCTGTGTGGAATTGCACGAACAAATTTTTTTCACTTTTGTGATATTTTCTATTATTTGTATATACATTATATTTTTTTCATTTTGTGTTCATTTTTTTTTTAATTTACTTGTACTCATGTGTTTTTTTTTTTCTTTGTTTAACATTGATATTATTTGACATGTTGCAGTATTAAATATGGTATGTTCAATATTCTTTACAATGTAGAAAGTAATATGTAATAACTTTAAAAGCATAACATCATCATTCCATGGATATATATATATATATATAAGAAAATTGTAGAGAAAAACTATTTTTACAAAAAAGTGAATAGTTATCACTTTCAAAGCTTTCTTGACGAAATATACGTAGGGGAAATCTGGATCCAGACTCTGAACTCTAGGAAAATGTGGTGCCTACAATGATTGTCGAATGATAAAGTCTTCGGAAAACCATTGTGTTTCATGATGAGACAGATTTTTAATGTGCACATTTATAGTAATAATTGACTGTTTCATTTATATACAATTTTTGTTTTTGCTTATGCAGATTTCTTATACATACATATATATATATATATTTTTTTTTTAAATGAATGACATTTTTCATTATGTTTATATGACATACTAGGGAGTGAGAGAGATTTTTTTTATTTTTTCTGGGTCGCCGGGAGAAATATGTGAAGGTGTTCACATATATTTGGTTAACTTTTAATTGAATTTTTAAATAAAATAAAATCTAATGATAAATTAATGCATTATTGCAATAAAAAAAATAATTAAATTTTAAGTGAGATATTATATTTACATAATTTGTTCTTAGGCATTTGAAGAGAGAATTATTTTTAAATGTCATTAAAAATTACACAATTTTAATTATACATACGACCTACACTATTTATTAACATAAAACAATAACACACATCATTCAGAAATCGAAATTGTATATGTTTTATATCTAAATCATAAATAAAATGTTTATCTGTTTAAATAGAAAAGTACTTTATTTTATGGGATAAAAAGAAAATAAAAGAAATAATATCTAACGGAAATTCTGACATTAAACGTAATTATAAAAAAACTGTTCTCAAATAGTCATAAAACAAGAAAACTCATTGTCAGAATTTATATTATTTCAACATCGGAAGTAATTTATTTCAAGTTACACCATATTAATGATTTCTATTCATAACGGTCATTTTCTCTAGTCAAACTGTCGCTTGGCATAATGGTGGCGATTAAAGGGTTAATACAATTATAAACCGTCATTACAAATTCAAAAAATTAACATTAGTTTATTATCTAAAACAAAGAACTGAAGTTGGCTTTCATTTTGGCGAAAATAAGATAATGCAAACATATGACTTCCCTTCCGGGGGTTCTCCCCGTGCGATAAAAAAAAAGCAGACCCACAGTTTTTGCTCTTTTCACGAGATTGTAAAGACGTAGTATTTTTGCTCTGCCCTCTCTCTCTCTCCCTTGATCACCGGAATTTCTGGGATTATTGCGTTGCAAATAATTTGTATGTGTGAACTTGTATTTGTCTTCATGTGATTTCTTTAATAGACAACATTTAATAAAAACTATGTAAAATTCTCAAGACTTTGAGTATTTTCATCCTTTCAACAACGTTTTGTTTCAAACTTCACGGCCAATGGATAAGCTTCTTTAGTCTGTGGTGGATTTCTCCTTTACAGGGGGGAAGCATGTTTTTTTCAAAATAATCATTTCACATACCAAGTTTGGTGTGATTCAATGCCGTAGAAGGTGAGATATAGCCCAAAAGCACATTCTATGTGCAACTACATAGCGCTACCAATCCGCTGATAAGCACTAAAATTGAATCATAGTTTATTTTTTCTTTATTATTATATTTTAAATAAAGAAACTTGAATGTCAAGTTTAGTGCACTATTCCAGAAAGAAGCTGAGATACAGCCTTCCCATAAGAGGGAAATAAATCAGCCTAACAATGTCATCTGCTGAGCGATATATGCAAAAATGTAATCGGCACTAATTTATATAAAGGTTCAACTAAATATAAAGTTTCGTAGAATTCTGTGCATTTTTTAAAGCTACAAACTTAGTATAATACAGATAGAAAACTTTTTCAGAAGATTGTAAAAAGTTAAGTGATCTCAAAATATGTGTAAATTCATCGAAAATTAGAAGTAAACAAAATTTCACATATAAAACAAACACTCTTTCTTATGCATATAGATAGAAATAAAGAAATATTTTGAGAATTTAATAATGAAATCAGTAAATTCGAAAAATCACCCGCTTTTTTAACTTTTATGCACGGGAAAAAAAAAAAAAAAAAAAAAAAAAAAAAACACCGGAGTAATAAAATTTTTGTTTTCAGTTTTATAATGTTCCTACAAATTATAAAATATTTAAAAATTTCCAAAATACATTGTGTTAAAATAACAATATATCTCAATTTAATCCTCGTTAACACTTATTAACTCATTAACGCCCAGCATCCTCATTTTAGAACAACTAATAAAATATATTTTTTGTGGTTTCATGGAATGATTTCTGCTTTTTAAGGACAGTTTATAGCGTCACTCTAAATGATCCCTCAAAGTTTTATGTGCCTGCTATTAATTATAATTACATAAATTGATAGTTATTTTATGATTTTTCATTCATCGCATATAAATATGTTTTTTGTTCTAATGCACCAGCTTAAGTCAAGTTTAATAATAATATACATTATAATACTTTACTTTTGAAGTCTTTGTCAGCGTATAATAGGAGATTATTCTGTTATCTCGGCGTTTTTCTATCTCGAAGTTTCTTCGCCAGAACGCTAAATGTCCTCAAATGTTGATAGGCTTTAAATTTAAAACTATCAGAATAATTATATAATTTAATATATTTTATTGTCAGTTGTCAATATTAATTAAGAAGGAAATATCCATCAAAATATATTTTGCAAGATTAATTCGGGCGTTAACGGGTTAATCAAAGGATTTTTTTTTTTAAACAATAAAATTTGAGTAAATTTTGCTTTTTAAAAGCCATTCATTCTTTGACAGCTTTTTCCGCAATTTTGTCATTAAAAAAAAAAAAATGAATTATGTAAAATTATTTTTATTTATTTATTTTTTGTGATTCAAATTAAAAGTAATAATTCCGATAGTTTATGTTTGATAAACGTGATAAAATCCCTAAAATGCATGTTTTAAGACCTGTTTTCTTGGAGTAATTTATTTTCCCGTTTCAAACATTTTACAGCTAGTTTTGTACTCCTGTATTGTATTACAATTTATATAACAATCCTTCATGTTTTTTACTCAATTTTTATATTTTCTCTTTCTTCTCATATAGCTATTGTCAATGCATCCGATGCAAAATATTTGATTAGTTCCCATACTTTCGCTAACGTGATGTATTATAAATTCCAAATATGCTCGAGAACAATATGTTGATGGTTTTCCTTTTATTTTGAAAATACAGATGTTTTAAATCAGCTCTCTTTGCATTGGATATTAACTATCGGAGATCAGTCGTTGAAGACTGTTTCAAAGAACTATACAAAAATCTGCTTATCTTGTTAATTCCCACAAATTAACTTGGCGAAAGTTTACCATTTTTTAATAGCCATATTCATTGGATTTTTCTGGAAGCTTTTTCAAAAATTACACATGTATATACTCAACAGAACTGCAGTCATGTTTGTAGGGAAAATTTGGAATGGCCGTTGGTTATTGAAGTTTAATTTTAAAAACAGTTTCAGAATACTTGCGAAGTGAACTGACAATAACACAGTGATCAGCAATCCAGACAATTTTGTAGATAATCACGAAAAAATTTATTAAAAATTTTATTTGATATATTACTCTCGTATAGGTGACCATTTATAATATTATCATTGGATAAATAGAATTGCAGTTATTTTAATAACATTGGGGGTGGGATCCCAAGCAGTTGACTTCACCGCTTAGTTGTTGATGATGAAGTGAAGTTCCGATTTCTTCATTAATTTTGCCTAAGCACCAATCGAAACCAAATTTAAAATTGTAGAGAAAAAATGATTGTAATTGTGTTATGTATAAACACATACAATTTTTGAAAAGGTTACCAGATAATTATAATTCAAACAGTCCTCAATAACAGCCAACCCTCGCCATGGAAAGGCGGAAGTTTTTAGCAAAATTAATGTATCATATGTGGAGACAAGAATGCATACATGACGACTAACTGTATTTATTTGCAAGATGAAAAGAAACCGAATTTGAAAAAGTTATAACATTCTATTGTAGGAAACCAAATTAGAAAAAGTCATAACATTCTATTGTAGATTTGCATTACGTTAAACAAAGAATAATACATGATCAAAGGTTTCGATATAGTTGCAATTAGCAAAAGATACATATGTGGGAAGAGGGAGGTTATAAAAATTTAAAGAACACACTTTATGTGAATTTAAGTTATAATAATTAAGTTATAGAGGTCATAAAAATGTGTTCGTTGCTTCATTTTTTTTTTTTTTTTTTTTTTTTTTTAAATACGATAATACATTTTTTAGAAGATAATCGGCATCGCAATGTTTTGTCTAAAACTTTAAAAAATTGGCGAATATCAGAAATATAACGCCAACAAGAATTATGTTTCCGTCCATCGTATTTAACTTCATGACTAAACCGTAATCCTAAAGGATGTCTTGTTATTTTAGCCGCCACATGAATGTTTCAATATTTAGTAATAATTTTGCATATGGTCACTTCCTTCATATATCTTTAAACTGTTTACTAATAAATTACATTTTTAATTAAAATAATATATTTTTTTCTGCGACGAATCTGGATTAGATTTATACGCAAACTTATCTTCGTAATTTCTTAGTCTATGTTACAATAAACAAATTGGAGTAGACAATCTGAAATGTAAAAGCTGTTATGTATTAGAGTATGATGAATAATAGATTTGTCGTTCAGGAATACAAATAAAGCTTTAATAATTCAGATAATGACAAGTAGGTATCTACGATTCCTTCACTGTAAAATATGCTGCTAAGATAATCGAATTCATTGCTCACTATTTTGTCAAAGATTTATAGAAATAAGGTAGGTGTTAAGATCGAGTAACTACGCGAGTATCTTAAACCCAGGTGGAGATCAGAGGGTTTTTCTAATGTATGCTGGACCGTATTCACCAGAACTTTTGAGAAAAGCACAGAAATTTCGACTGGCTAGGCCTACGAGGGGGACCTAGATTCGAACCCGGAACTTCCTGCATATCAGCTTCGAGAGCAGGAATTCTCGGCCTATCTATTGTTTAGTATTTATGTTCATTTTGTTAGATTAATCTTATATTTCGTTTTTATCTATTCCTATACACAAGATTTCTCTTTTCATAATTTATTTTAAGCCATTTATGAATAAGAAACAAATTTTCATAAGTATTACATTTAATTAAATGACAAAAAATGAAAATGTATTTTTCCCCATAAGCTGTAAATCCTAACTTATTACAGGAAATTTATGAAATAGGTATGGTATAGTATGGCATGGTATGGCATTAGGAATAAGGCCGATTGGCTGCTTTATGGTCCGAGGCTTGAGGGAGAGTGCCCTCCGTAGGAGGGATCTTTCTAAGGGGTCTTAACCCGTATTTACGCAAGTTTCATAGAAAACCACGGAAAACTCTGAACGGCTAGGCCAACGAATGTGACCTGGGATCGAACCCCTCATCTCACGTCTACCAGCTTCGAGAGCAGAACCGCTCGGCCGCTGGTGGGCTTTTATGAAATAGGATTTTCTAAACTGTGAAACTTCACTTTTAAAGAAATATCCTTCTAATGGCTCTTATTAATTCCGAGCCTTTGTTATTTATAAGAGTGAAGCATACCATTAATAACTGTACTTCGATTCCTTCTCATAATGAGATTAAATTAAATACTTAAGTACTCTGCTGATAAGAATTTCTGTGGTGGAGAATTACAACTTTTGATGTATTTAAATATGATAATAGTTTCTTAAGCTCAGTCTACTGTAATTCATGGGAGAAGCAAACCGAGAGAAAGAATACTCATACATACATATTTGTATTATGTACTGCGATGGAACGTCTCTCGGTCCATAATTGAGATGCAATTTAGACATTCTCATGGAAAAGACGGATTTGTGTGAATAAGAATCGTTGTCATTTCTGTTGTACAATTACGTAATTTTGGGGACTTGACAGCTGACAGTCAGCAATTGCTTGTTAGGGCGCATATAGAGTGTGTTCAAGTTAACGCACTAACGACGTAAAATAAATTTGTTAAAAAGGATTTTTTTTATTTTATTTATTTCAGCATAGTGGAAATGCAGAATGCCTGTGTGTACTAAATTAAGGTTCTGCGTATTTGAGATATGTAAATAAAAATAAATTCACACGCTTATAAAGCGTAAGAACCAGGTCTGCTTCTTAAATAAAATAATTTAAAATGTAGTTTTTAACTTCAAGTTAAATGTAAAACTCACAAACCCTGACAGTTAGGTGTCTAGGATTCAAGAACTCTAACAATAATAAAAAAAAAAAATGAGAGAGAGGGTTGATGTCAGTTTTACGACATACTAAAACTGATGACTTACCTACTTCAGGGTGAACAAGGATGCTTCCCCACTCCCACGAAGAAATAATTTAATATAACTGCTTCAAGAGGTACGAAATATATTATATAGTTTGTTGATAACCAGACCCAGCTCCGTACATCAAAATTTTCCTTTTTGTTGGAATTAAAAAAATTAGGTTTAATTTAGATTAAATGTAATTGGAATCAATACTAGTGGTAAAAAATATTCGAGTAGACAGACCTAAGAATTTTTATTTTTATGGTTCTTATGGTAAATGCTCAAGTATATTTTTACTCATTTAAAAAAGCAGTGAACAATTTAGTTCTCTCCGTTAAACCGTTATTTACCACATGAAAAAAAACATTACAGAAAAGAATTTACTGATTATTTCGGTAAAAATCAAGGATTAGGAATTTTGTTGCATAAATATCGATCAAAATGGTTGTTATGGCTTGCTAAATTTTAAACTGATAACTCAATATTCGCCATTGGGGAGGGAGATGACATCGAAAATAAACGGCTTTAACTAACTTCATAAATCCGAGATGGAAGAGTTTTGAAGAGTGAAATTGATCTGACAAATTATAAACTCTGGGAAAATGAGTTTTGATTGATGATACAAATCTATAACTTCGGGTTTGATGCGGGGAAATCAACTGAACAGATCGGTTTTGCTGGTAAAAGTTGTGTCGTCACATTTTTTCGCGCATGGGGAAAGGAGGGGAAATTAAAAAATAAATTGTTTTAAAGAATTTCATGAAAATAAAGGTTGGTGGAGTTTTCATTATTAGAAATCCAGCTAACAAATTATAATTTCCCGAAAATGTAGTTTTGTCAGTAATCCACATTTCACCTAGAGAATAAAGTTACAGGAAGTAAACAACTTAGACTATTTTAAAGAAAATGAAAAATTTAGAGGTATTAAAAATGCATAGAGACTGATCTGGAATATTGCCATCCCTAGTAAAATTAATTTACACAAATGAGGAGCTATTTTGTTTTAAACTGGAGGGGGGGGGGAGTAAATATTTTAGAAATTAAAAGGCTTATCTTATCCCAAAAAACAAGTGTGAAAGTTTTTTTAGAATAAAAATGCCTGACAGGTAGTGATTAAGAGAAAAATCAATTTTAATTGGTAGCTAACTGGTAGAAGAGATATTAAAGAAAGCAAAATGCTTTGAATACTTGTAAAAAAAAAAGGGGGGGGGTGAAGGATAAGGGCTTATTTCGTGCTAAGAAATCAATTTGAGAGTTTGTCATGCAAGTAAAATAAGTTAATAAATTTTTTGTCAGCTGAAAAAAATATAAAAAACAAACGAATTTAATTATTCTGATGATAACAAAGGATGACGTGCTTTAATACTAAGAAATCGATCCAATAGATTATAATCTTCAGAAATATTAGTTTCACTGGTAACTTCCCTTTTGCAGGGAGAAAATAAATTACATATTTTCTCTTATTTATCTCATTTGGACCGACTAAACACTATGAATATTAATATAATCTTTAATTTTGTAGAAAGGTATATATAATGACACTCTCAATTTTGTTGTATCATATATTAACTTTTACTGAGGTGTGTGTTAACAAATAGAAGGGGGATGAGGGGCGTCTAAATGTTTAACTCTAGAACACTAGCGTGTTCATACCTGCCGCTATCACTAGAGATAGGCAAAATTTACGTGCTTATGTAAAATTCGTTTATTTGCTTATATTACATTAATGTTATTTTTAAATATGTTTAATTATTTGCTGTTTTACCCAAAGATACTAACTTTTCATTAACTGAATAATTATTTCTTTTTAAAGATATATTTGAAAACTATAAAAATATAACATAATAAAATATAAATATAATATAATAAACTATAATAAAGGAAGACCACATGTAAAATTTACGTATACGTAAATTTTACTTTACACTAGTGTTCTAGGGTTAAGAACAAAACGTTAACGTAGCCCTAATACAGGTTTACAACATTTATATGTTCTAAAATTCTTGAGTCATACAATTTTTACAGATTTGATCGGACATTGTTTTTTCAATATTTGGCCTAATAATATTACCTTCATATTACACTGCTCTACAAAAAAAAAAAAAAAAAAAAAAAATCGAGATCTGATACATTCTTCCTGATTCTTATGTAAAATGACCTCCTGAATCTGAATACGACCCACATTTTGCCCAGTCACCCACCGTTTTCTAGGCGCCCACCAGCGGCCGAGCGGTTCTGCGCTCAAAGCTGGTAGATGGGAGGTGCCGGGTTCGATCCCAGGTCGCGCTCATCGACCTAGCCGTTCGGAGTTTTCCGTGATTTCCTCCGAAACTCGCGTAAATACGGGATAGGACCCCTTAGAAAGACCCCCACGGAGGGCATTCCCCCTATAGGCCTAGGACACATAAGGAGTCAATCGGCCTTAATCCTCCAACCAACCAACCAACCGTTTTCTAGGTACACCACCCCCTCCCTCAATTTCTTTCCCTGTTCGATAATAATATGACCATGAATTTCATTTGAAGAATGAAAAATAATTTACCACCTAAAAAAAAATTATATAAAGTTTAAAAAATAACATTAATAAAAGATTAAAAAAATATAAGATATGTAATGCATATTTCAGTGGCAAATCCCCCCCCCCCCCAAAAAAAAAAAAAAAAAAAAAAAAAAAAAAAATCCCTCGTCGCAAATGTCGATGTTTTACAATTTTCCAACTCTGTAGCCCCTCAAAAGATATTTAACGGTTAAAATAATCCTCCTCCCTCCTAAAAATCAAATTTATAGCCATAAAATCACCAAAAACTGATAAAAATAGGGGGTCATTGCTAAAAAACGGTAAGTTTAGGGCAAAATGGGCGTCATATTCGGATTCAGGAAGTCATTTTACATAAGAATATGTTAAAATGGTGTCAGAGGCAATTTCCATGTGTTATTATTTATATTTTAAAACATGTTGAAGTTATTAACTTAAAAGACACCTTTGCACTCAAATTGTTAAATGATTATTTTCATATACAGTCGAACCTCGTTAATGTGAATCTCAAGGGGGCTAACAATTTGTTAATGTTTCAGTTGTTCATGCTATCAGTAAATAATCTTGATATAACTAATCTTCAGATTGACGGGGATAGTAGAAACATTTCATGTTAAAAGTAATTCACGTTAACGAGGTATATCCATACATGGCCGACCGTATGTAATTATTTCAACTTGAACACCACACTTTTGATGTAATAAAATTTAACATCACATTAGGTATAAAAAATCTAAATTTCTTCATTATGCCACTGGACATCAGAAAACTGCAATTTTGGAAAGTAAAGTCAAAGTATTATATAAATGAATTTTTATTTTACAAAAAGAATATTTTTTGAAAATGAAATTAATATTCATTTATCTGTATACAGGATGTCCCAAAATGATTGAAACACGATTTAATTCTATAACTCTTAAAGACAGATGGGCAACGTAATTTGCTAGAAGTTTCAGTATAAGATAGAAAAAACGGACCTCGTTATTAGAATTTTCTTCTTAATTTTCCAAAGGTTATACTTTAAATTTTTATAATACCCGTCTAGAGAAGCTTGGTTAAATAGGACGTTTTTCCTTTGTGCACTTAGGGTGGATTCGCGATCCAGTCATATATATACACACAGTCGGTATATACACACAGTCGGTAACACAAAAGTATCCGAACACTAGCAAAAATTCCTATACAAAAAAAAAAAGTAGAGTTAATACTGTTTAGTTAAATAAATCCTTCTCGAATCATGTTCTTAGTCTACTTTTTTGTATAGGAATTTTTGCTAGTGTTCGGATACTTTTGTTACCGACTGTATATATATATTTTTTTTCAAACATTGCAGTAGATGAAACTAAGTATCGCATCAAGAACTAGATAGAACATATTTCTGAAAAAATAAAGCATCCTTTAATTAAAACATACAACATCAATACTTTTTCAAGGGCATTAGATAGAATGTTGCATGCAAATTACGTGTAATTTCTGTCTTACTGCATGCAATTTGCTAAATATTTATAGTAAGCTATGGCCAACAACACCCAAAGGACGAGTAAATAATGTTAGACTCAGAGGGGAAATAAAGGAAACATTTTTAAATTCTAGAATCACCAATATTACTTAAAAAATAAAATTAATCCTAAGAATAAATAATAAAACTAAAATTATTATTTGCTATACAACAGCACGAATCTTCGATCACGCATCAAACATACCAGAATAGCCACGAGGCCAAACAGAGTTAAATTCACAGTTAGATGAAGAGTCGTAGTTTACTGCTATACAATTGAGTAATAATAAAGTTTAAAATAAATTGCTTCTGCTAATTTTAATAACAAGTAAACTATAAAAATTGTATTTGATTAAATATTAATGCATACAAAAATAATATATATGAGAATGCATTTTTTTTTTTTTTTTTTTAAATAATTAAGATAAAACAATAAAAATGTGCAAGAACGTAATTTTTCAAATTTATCCTACTTCCCAAAACGGTGCTTTAACAAGTTAACTCCCAGACGATTTTGAAAATTTTATTTGTTTTATGAGATCTGCTATTAATTTTCATTATCAGGTAATATTGTCAATTAAAAAAAAAAAAAAAATTAACTCAAAATGCTAAATTTTAGGTATATTCCAAGTTCAAAATGTATGCTCTGTATAATTTCTTATTTAATTTATTAACCCGTTAACACCCGAATTAATTTTGAAAATATTATTAGCTGATTATTTCACTTCAAAATTAATATAGACAACTGACTGTAAAATATATTAACTTAAACAATTCTTCTGATAGTTTTAAATTTGTAGCCTATCCTCATTTATTGATGTTTAGTGTTCTAGCGAGAAAATTTCGAGATAGAAAAACTTTGAGATAACAGATTAATTTCCTATCATATGTTGATAAAGATCTCGAAAGTAAAGTATTATAATATACATTATTATTCAACTTGATTCAAGTTAGTATACCTGCGCAAAAAGCAAATATATGTGCGACGAATGAAAAATCATAAAATGACTATCCAAATTATGAAATAATAAATAGTAGGAGGCACATAAAACTTTCAGGGATCATTTACAGTGACGATATAAACTGTCACGAAAAAGCAGAAATCATTTCAAGAACCCCCCCCCCCCCAAAAAAAAAAAAAAAAAATATATACGTGCCATTTTATTAGCTGTCCTCAAATGAGGACATTGGGCGCTAACGGGTTAATGTATCATATTAAATAAAATTTTAAAAGAAATTACTATTTTTCTTATAAAATATCTTTTTGTGCATGCATATATTTTTAAATTATATAGATATATTATATTAAAACGTCAGTTTTTTTTTTACTTATTTTTTTTTTTATAATATGTATAACAGACTACTGTTTTTGTTTTTGGAAAGTAAAAGCAAAAAAGTGCATTAGTGTATATATATATTATTATTATTATTATTATTATTATTTATTTACTTATTTATTTTTGACACATGTTATCGAAATTTGATCTAAATTTCCAGAGAATATTAGCATATAACTCCTGTTTTCATTCAGAAACAGCATTTTAAGCAATACAGAAAATAGGCTTTTTTTTGAGGGGGGGGGGATCTTAATTCTTATGCTTTTAAAAATATACAGTGATATGTTTTTTCTAATATCTTGTTCGATGGAAAAAATTTGCATAGGAGAGCCGTATAAAAGCTTAAGTGTTTTTTTTTTTTTTTTTTTTTTTTATTAACGGGTGGACATTTTTCTTAACGTAGCATTATTTCCTGAATTATGAAAATTAAAAAAAATCCCTATTTACATTGACTATTTAACTGTAAATAGGTAAAGAAATAAAAAGTGTTCAAATATTTTTAAGAGACACTGTACACGAAACATTCGTTTATAATTTTTTCACTTATTCTTCTATGTTTTGAAATATTATTATTACTTTTGCACTTATGATGTTCAGTATATTCAACCTTATATATGAATAAATTTCCGCCGTTATGATTATTTATTCAAAATTACTGTCCACAGAATTTTCATATCGTTAGGTAGAAAGCCAAATTTTAAAGAACTATAATGCCCACATAATTTGTTCACCAGATAACGAATTTAAAGTAAAATGTAATTTTACTAAATAAGGACAATTTATTCTTTAATTTAAAAATTTTTATTTTGGCATTTTTACAAATGACAAAATGGAAATATTTTGTTTACAGACAAAATGGCCTCTTGGTGTAGTTTCCAGATCTCTGAAATGGTCGAGTTGAAACTATCTCATGGTATCACCGTACATCACATACATATATATTTCTGAGAATACCTGAAGAAGAAAGTTAATGTTGTAGACATTCTCAGAATAATAACAAAAAAAAAAAAAAAAAAAAAAAAAAAAAATCGAATCACCACAAAGACAACTACGAAGACTCTGCAAACCTGTACGCAATCTATAGAATTATCTAGAACAAACTTCATATCCTTCGAGCAACTAATAGTGTTAATATTGAAGTGTATTAATAATAATAATAAAAAAGATTCAGTAATAGTGAATATTTCTTTCCTATCACTTTAAATGTATCGTTTAAAACACATCTTTATCCGGTGAATAAATTATGGACACTTTGTCGAGTTCTTGTGTGTCGACCATTCCCATACCTAGTGGGCAATTTAATATCTTTTGTAAATAAGATACGCCGGAAAAATTTCCTTTTTATTTTAAGATATTATCACCAATTCATAGTTATTTTTCCTTAGGAAGATATTCACACACATTTGTTTTTATGTACATATTTCAATTTCACATTTCGCTTTAGTGTGTTTATATTTTTCTTAATTTTTAAATGTTTGGAAGCAATATTATACAAATATACTGGGTGACCCAAAAGTCACAGAAAAAATGAAAAATATATTATTCAGAAAGTGCCGACTGTAGCTCTATGCTGTTTTCACTGAAATATACAGAAAAGCATGGGGATTTTTTTTCACACATATATATATATATACGAAAAGAATATTAATATCATTTTTCACCAATATATCTCGCTGTATTCGCAGTATCCTCTCACATTTTAAAAAGATTTTCTTGATCAAATGACGCCATATTGCGAATACTGAAGCTTTTTTTTTTTTTTGAGACTTTCCAGTAGGCAACGTCTGACGATCATTCTAATGTATGACAACTGTCACAGTAAGCATTTATAGCCCTAGTTCCGTTGCTGGGTGACTTGCGCCACTGGAAAACAGTTATTTAACCATTAAAGAGCCACTTGATAAAGAAAAATTAAACTAACTTGCAAATAAATCTTTTAGTATCTAAAAAAATTCCATATCTTTCTGTGCATTTCAGTGAAAACCGCATAGTGATACTGTCAATACTTTTTGAATAACATATTTTATTTTTTCGATGACTTTTGGATCACCTGGCATTTTTATGATATTAACATTTTGCATATTTTTTTTTTGTATTTATATTATGAATGAAAAAATCTTTAGTTATTCAGTCAATACCTCAAGTGAAAGCTTTAAAAAAAAAAAAAAAAAAAAAAAAAATCTACAAATTTTGTAGACTGTAACTAAACGTTTTTGCAGCAGCGAGTGGGAAAACTTTTAGTAATATAATTTTTTAGTCTGAGAGAAAACCTTTACCAGAAATAACTGTAGGAAAAGGGGCACTGTATAAAAGACAGATTTTAAAGTTATGAAATTTTTATATATCAAAATACCATAATTTTTCATGCCATTTGAAGTATTTTTGCCATTAAAAATGTGCCTGCGATTATTGGTTGCGTATACCTATAAAAGATTTTATTTTTGACTCTGTATATGATATTCAAATATAGAAGTAAACCAATTATAAAAACTTCATTTATTACTATAATCAAGTCTATGGCTAACAAAATATTTTTAATAATATCACATAACTGCTGATTACTTACATCATTAATTACATTCTATTTGTAAATTAGAATCTGTTATATATATGATAAAACTGAGATCTCTCTTATACACACACACAATAATCGGTCAAGGGACATTTTAAGCTATAGAAAAAGTGATTTAATATTTATTTCTTCGTAAAAGTACTATTTTACCAAGAAAAGTGGTAAAAAATAGTAATATTCTACCAAGAAAAATAGTACTTTTTTTTATCAAATAAAAATCTTTTACCAAGTACTTTTTAACCTCTTTTTACCAAGAAAAATAGTACTTTTACGAAGTAAAAGTACTATCTGCAAGATCTTGAAGAAATTTCTTCACATATTATTTTCAAACCTCGCATACACATTTATATAAAGGATTAAGGATTTGGAGATTCTGAAATTTACTATTATGTAAAAATTAAAAATTTGAAATTTTATGAATGTTAAAAAAAATATTGTAGAAGTTTATCTCAATAAAATTAGTTTTACTAAACATTAATTTTGTACATATCCTTTATATAAATATGTATGCACAATTTTTAGGCAATAGATGAAGTTTTTTTTTAAATTTTTGTGGGTAATTGTAAAAAAAAAAAAAAAAAAACACTTTTCAGAAAATAAGAACAAATTTAGATCTGCAATGAAAATCAATCTTAACATCTCATAGAATTTTGCCCATAATTGTTGAACCAAAGTGCGCAGATTCATAAATGAAATGTCAAATTGTTCAGAATAGTTTATATATCCCCCCCTCCCCCCCAAAAAAAAAATAAAAAATAAAAAATAAATCAAAGAATCTGTTTTTTAGATTCAAATTCCTTAGACTCCTTAAATTCTGAAAAAAAAAGAATAAAATAAAATTTTTTCATCGATGATATTATTAAGATTATATGTACATACTTCTTCAATGTACAGATTCAAACAAATCAGATAACAAATTTTTTAATTGTAGTTTTGATGATAAGCCATTTCTTGAACTGAATTTGATATTAACCACAATAATATAATTGTATGTTACCGACAGTAAATTACAGACCAGTGTTTCTAATGACACACCTCAAAAATTTACGGGGTCTTATTATCCATTAAGTTACATCGCTAAATTGTACCTAATTGAACATAATTACTAGATCATCATATTAAGCCCTGCAGTACCCAGGGTAATGCTGTATTGGATGAAGTTGTGAACTTGTTCGAGTTTAAATATTAGCTACTTGCAATGGTGCGATAATTTTATGCCGGATCAATTGAGTAATTTTCGGGGAATCTCAAAAGTTGCAGGTATTTATGCTGAAAGCTATCCATTGACGTTGATGTATGCGATTTAGATGTCCCTCAAATTCAGTAAATAGGAGATATTGAATATTTTTATATGCAGTAGAACTTACTTTTCCACAATCATTCGTTCATAAAAATGATATATGCTGTGTTACAAATTTAAATAGAAACATTTTATTAATAAATATCTACGTTTTTTTTCTATAGTAAAAAAGCCTCAACTTAGTTCTGATCTCGCAACCGTTAGACAGTAAAACACCGGGTTCATGCCCAGGTCCCGCTCGTCGACCTAACTGTTCCATGTTTTCCACAGTATATATTATATATATAATTCGGAACACTCATTAATACTGACAACGATCCCTTAGAAAGACTCATACGAAAAACATCACACCCAGACCTATAGGACCTTCAAGTAATCAAACTGCCTTTACCCCACACCTGTACTAATTTTTTTTTTTTAATAAACAAACAACGTTTACTAAAACAGTAATAAAAAGTATTTTATATAAAATTTATTGCACGAAATGATATACTAGCTTTTTTCATATATTATACGAAAAGGAATTTTGAATAATATATACATAAAATGACGATTTTTTAATTATCACAAATTTTCTAAATTATACATCGAATTATTTATTTTATTATCTGCATTTACTGGAACATAACTTTCTAAAATATTGGGAATACATAATTACATCTTTTAGACTCAATGAACAGTAAATTGCTTTGAAAATAGAAAGATTATAAAAATCTACTGCATTTAAAGTTAAGGTGCCTGCCTACCTTTAAGAAGCAATTTTCGGGCAAACCTCCGATTTTCTATTTTTGATTTAGTATTAAAGCCTGACAATTTAGCTTTCTAAATCAGTTTGAATTTTGTGTCTATCTTGCTTAGAACTTGAGTTACAGGTATTTTAATATGAGTAACTCGCAAGTTTTTGAAACCAGAAGTGACCGTAAATGTTTGTTTACATGAATGTTTTACTCAATATAAGCATCGAAATTTGTTACTGCATATAAAATGAATTTTAAAAAGAAAAAAAAATGAAGTAAATCAGGAACTTTTTTAAACTGTTTATTATTTAATAGGTAAAATTTGGTTTTTAATTATGTTTTCTGCTTTTTCTCAAAATGAGATTTTTAACATTTTGTTTTATCGCAAAAAGTCATAATTCCAAAATTTATAATTGAAACGTTATGAAACTTTGACAAAATACTCTAGAGGAGTTGTTTTAGGGATTGAACTACGGCAATGAATCTAGTTAAATTATTTGTTGTGTTTTTGTCGATAAAATTTATGAACTGTTATGTATATTCTTGATTTTTTTTCAGCGTGTAAAATGTTAACTTCTCTAAAATTTTAAATTACAAGGTTATGGTTTTGAGTTCACTCCCTTAAGGATCTTTCAATGATCAAAATAAAATTTACAGAATAAAAATATATCTTTATTTAAATTTGACTTATGATATTTTGAAAAAGTGCTTTTTTTTTTTTGCAAATTGTATGTTTATTTTGAGCCTAATTATCAAAATATTTTAAAATTTTCATATTTTTTTCATGTCATTCACTGTTTTTAACTGTATTCTATTAGATAATGCACATGAATAGGCAATTTATTATTTTAAAAAATCCCCTCCGACAGTAGGCAGGAAAATTAAAATATAAAAAATCAAAATGAGAATTTACATTTACTATTTAAAACGTGTTAAGCTTTTTTCTTTTTATACACAATTAACCGTTTGAATGCTGAAGCATTTTCTGAAACACATCCTTAAATTGCTATCGCTATTTCAGGCCTCACTGAAACTTTTTCCGGTGTGAATATTTAATTTTAGTTTTGTAAAAAATTCGAAACCTAATCCTGCCAACTGGAAAACCACGCTGTGCAGTAAATATTTAAAAAAATCCAAGTAAGAAGAAAGCGAAAGGTAATGTATTAGTGTATTTTTATGCCTAAATTATTTACCCTCGATAGCTCTTTCTACAGAAATAAAATATGAAATTTTCTAATGATCTATAAAAACACACCTAATTAATGAAAACCACGCCTTATTGTAGCGTTTGTAAAAGGCCAATATAAGTATCATTAAAGGATGAATAAAAACAAAAAACGTATTTTACCATTAATAATTGTTCACACACAACGTTTTACGAAAATTTAGGATCAGCGAAAGAATCCAATTTTGTTTTCAAATATGCAATTAAGCGTAGTGAAGGGGTGTGTATTTTCATAATATTTTATCGAGACTCCGCCCATTCTTATTTTTTTTTTTCAACTTATTTCATAAATATGATATATATTTTTAAAATGATGAAACGAGCGTCGTAATATTTTATGCGTCAAAAAATCATGTTAGATATTTCTCTTTCGAAAGAACTACATTTAATTGATTTCAGTGACTGGAGTATTGACGTTGATTTCTGGTGATATTTTTTGAGCATTTAAAAAAAAAAAAAAAAAAAAAAAAATGTTATTTAATAAAACACAAGCACTCATACAACTGTCAGTTAATTTATTAATTCTTTTTTATGTTTTACGAATAAATAATGAAAGAAAAGAACTTTATAAAATAAATAGACAAATTATATAAAGAAAATTACTCTAAAATTTAAGTGGTGTAGAAAAATGGGCGTTACTAACAATTTGCCAGATTAGGTTGGCAGCTCGATATATATATATATATATATATATATATATATTGTACAAATGTAGGAATTTGGAAACTTTAATTTTAAATACAAAAAAGTAACATTAGATGAGCGCAATGCTGCTCCTTGCTAATGTACAATATAAATCTAAATAGAATGAAAAAGAAAAACATCAACATATGTAACTGAAGAGGAGCGAAAGAAAAAATGGAGACAAAAGTATCTAAATGGCAGGGGGGAGTTGTGACCACCCCACTCCGGTTAAACATGTTTTACGACCGGTCAACACTCCCGGATACCTGATAC
Organism: Salticus scenicus; assembly: GCA_963930645.1. NCBI lineage: Eukaryota > Metazoa > Arthropoda > Arachnida > Araneae > Salticidae > Salticus > Salticus scenicus. The sequence goes on along the minus strand of OZ005651.1, from coordinate 222,552,939 downwards.
TTTGTCAAAACATAGAATAAACTTACATGAAAATGGTAAAAAAAGGAATAAATCTCAAATAAAAACCTTTAAAACAATTTATAAGAAAAACCAAATCACAATTTAAAACGACAAACAAGAAAATTCATGAAGCAATATGCCACCCATTCAACAATATTCAAACTTAGAAACAAACAGTTAATGAAAGTTACAGTTAGTGAAAGGAAGAAACCTTAAAATCGAATTGATAAACGATTCAAAAAACGTGATTTACAAGTAATATAATCTAATTGGTAATATTGTTTAAGAATATTTAACAGAAAATAAAGAGGATAATTATTATCTATGGCAATTTGTATAAAATTAACTACAAAAGAGTCACTGTCATAACTATAAGTAAAAATTCGACTGCATCGAATAAGTTGGTTAATTATAATATTTCTGAATATATTTTTATGTAAACAAGAAGACCAAGGCGAAATTCGGTTAATTTTAAATTTAAAAGCATCACGTTTATCATAGATTTTAATTACTATTGTTTCATTATTAATACAAATATTAAGGTCTAAGAAATCAACACTATAATCATTGTTTGGTTCAGTTTCAATTAAATTTAAATTATTGGGGTAAAAATTAAAATTTAGTTTAAATTCTTCTTGTTCATATCCTATTAGAATATCATCTACATATCTTATATACAAAATTTCATTTAAAACATGAGTACCAAATTCATAATGATGTAAATAGATATCTGCAAGGGCAGAGGAACATCCTCCCCCCATAGGAATACCGTAAATTTGTTGGTAATATCCAATCCCATTATATAAAATGTTTTCATTTAAGACGATAGTCAAAAGGGCTTTAAATTTTGGAAATGTAATGAATTCTTGTAAATCATATTGTTCAAAGTAATTTAATAAAACCTGAAATAAAATCTGAATGTCTATAGTATTAAATAAATCAGCAAAATCAAAACTTACAACTTTTTTAACAGTGCTATTTGAAATTAATTTAACAACATTATAACTATTTTTAACAAAAAAACAGCCATCGATCCTAAATTTGTCAATTAGTTTATTTAAAATTTTTAACAGTTTGTCGTTAGCTAGAGTAAGATATGTATTACATGCTATTGTGACAGGACGAAACTTGATAGGGTTTTTATGTAATTTGGGAATGAGAGCTAAGTAGGGAAATTTAAAATTCTTGATTGTAAGACCAGTTTTTTTATATAAAGCAGTAATTCGAATTTTAATTTCACGTTCACTGACATTTAAAGGTTTATATAAATTGATGTCATTATAAGACTGAATTAATAAATCGTAATAGTATTTTTTACAAGTAAAAGCATAATTAGATGCAACTTTATCTAAATAGGAAATTACATAATTATTTTGTAGATCATTAATAGCACATTTTAATAAACGCTTTATCTAAATAGGAAATTACATAATTATTTTGTAGATCATTAATAGCACATTTTAATAAACGCTTTATCTAAATAGGAAATTACATAATTATTTTGTAGATCATTAATAGCACATTTTAATAAACGCATTTATCTAAATAGGAAATTACATAATTATTTTGTAGATCATTAATAGCACATTTTAATAAACGCATTTATCTAAATAGGAAATTACATAATTATTTTGTAGATCATTAATAGCACATTTTAATAAACGCATTTATCTAAATAGGAAATTACATAATTATTTTGTAGATCATTAATAGCACATTTTAATAAACGCATTTTATCTAAATAGGAAATTACATAATTATTTTGTAGATATTTATCTAAATAGGAAATTACATAATTATTTTGTAGATATTTATCTAAATAGGAAATTACATAATTATTTTGTAGATAATAAATAAACAACAATAATAATCCATTAATTAATGATTCTACATCTCTGAATGATCAAACCAAAGTTAAACGACATCGCAGGGGTGGTCGTAGAAATAAATGTTCTTTAGATTTTACAAAAACCACTTTAACAAACTTAGTTAACAAGTTAAAACAATTTCAATTGATAAAAACAAATTGGATTAAAAACTTCGTTTATAGTATAAGAATTAAACTTATTAAACATATGTGGCATTACTGCCAAGATGTTATTCAAACCAATTCAGATTTGAAAATACAGTTTATGCTATAGTATTAGAACACCTTAAGGTTAGAGCTATTCAATACAATATCGATTTAAAATATAATGACAATCAAATTACTTATTCTAAAGAATTCTGTATCTTTAATTTTTACAATAAATCTTTTAATTATATTCCATTTGCAAACATTTTTAGAAATATTAAAAAATCTTTTCCGTTAAATAATATAAATATAAGTGCAGCTTTTAAATATGAAACCCCTCTTGGTAGATCAATTTTTAACTATAATGAAATCTCACGCAATTTAAATTGTAATTCTCCACTGCAATGTTGTTGTAAACCGGATTCTATAGGTTTTGACAATAATCATAATCATATTGTAACTGGTAATTTAGATATTGTAAAGAATTCTACTTTAAAAAAATTTATGAAATTGGGCACAAATTTTAAAATTGAAAAAAACCGAAATATTAAAACTTCTATTACAACTAATCTGGACTGTTTCATATATAAAATGGCTGTAAAATATAGTTTACCATTATGTTCATTTGATGAATGGAAAGATAAATTTATATTGCATTTTCTTAGTTATTATCCACATCAATATACATGCCAACATTTAAATATGCGTTTATTAAAATGTGCTATTAATGATCTACAAAATAATTATGTAATTTCCTATTTAGATAAAGTTGCATCTAATTATGCTTTTACTTGTAAAAAATACTATTACGATTTATTAATTCAGTCTTATAATGACATCAATTTATATAAACCTTTAAATGTCAGTGAACGTGAAATTAAAAATCGAATTACTGCTTTATATAAAAAAACTGGTCTTACAATCAAGAATTTTAAATTTCCCTACTTAGCTCTCATTCCCAAATTACATAAAAACCCTATCAAGTTTCGTCCTGTCACAATAGCATGTAATACATATCTTACTCTAGCTAACGACAAACTGTTAAAAATTTTAAATAAACTAATTGACAAATTTAGGATCGATGGCTGTTTTTTTGTTAAAAATAGTTATAATGTTGTTAAATTAATTTCAAATAGCACTGTTAAAAAAGTTGTAAGTTTTGATTTTGCTGATTTATTTAATACTATAGACATTCAGATTTTATTTCAGGTTTTATTAAATTACTTTGAACAATATGATTTACAAGAATTCATTACATTTCCAAAATTTAAAGCCCTTTTGACTATCGTCTTAAATGAAAACATTTTATATAATGGGATTGGATATTACCAACAAATTTACGGTATTCCTATGGGGGGAGGATGTTCCTCTGCCCTTGCAGATATCTATTTACATCATTATGAATTTGGTACTCATGTTTTAAATGAAATTTTGTATATAAGATATGTAGATGATATTCTAATAGGATATGAACAAGAAGAATTTAAACTAAATTTTAATTTTTACCCCAATAATTTAAATTTAATTGAAACTGAACCTAACAATGATTATAGTGTTGATTTCTTAGACCTTAATATTTGTATTAATAATGAAACAATAGTAATTAAAATCTATGATAAACGTGATGCTTTTAAATTTAAAATTAACCGAATTTCGCCTTGGTCTTCTTGTTTACATAAAAATATATTCAGAAATATTATAATTAACCAACTTATTCGATGCAGTCGAATTTTTACTTATAGTTATGACAGTGACTCTTTTGTAGTTAATTTTATACAAATTGCCATAGATAATAATTATCCTCTTTATTTTCTGTTAAATATTCTTAAACAATATTACCAATTAGATTATATTACTTGTAAATCACGTTTTTTGAATCGTTTATCAATTCGATTTTAAGGTTTCTTCCTTTCACTAACTGTAACTTTCATTAACTGTTTGTTTCTAAGTTTGAATATTGGTAGGTTTTATTGCTATCTCTGTTTATCTTTGAGACCATCTTTTATGTTCTCATAAAGCGTGACGATTTAAGGTAAAGCCGGTGCAAACAGTTTTAACTTACCTGGCACAATGCAGATGTCGATTTAATGATAGCGAATTTACTGATGTCAAAGGTTGCAACTAAAATAATTTCCACAAACAGTTCCTATGGGAATTAATTTACTGCATTTTTTTTTTCTGAACGATAGATATTTAATGGCATTAACATCAATAGCTGTGAAATACCATGTTTTTATTTCATTTTTTTCCTGGAGGGTGAATAGATAAATAAATCATATATTAAAGAGTGGTTAGGAGTTTTATGTAATAAAAAAAGTAAAGGATGGGAGCCGCATATACTATATCTGAACTAAAATCTATAATACAACACCTGAATTAAAATTTTTTTATACGGGTATTAATTTTTGACTGCTGTATATTAATGATATGGAAGGTATTAAACACTTCGGTTTTGGTTAAGAAAGCTCATATACTTTGCATAAGTAACACATTGTAAGACTCCATAATTTACACTTTCACTGTTATGAGTCATCTGAAACGCATTCAGAACAGTTGCTTACTCTGTCAGCTAGGTTTTTAGCGGCACTAGGCTCGATTTTAGGGCACTCGGTAATTGCCTCGATTTTATAGGTACATTTCAAAAACAACAGCGGAGAGTTGAATTTTTTTCTAACAATTTTTCTTCACTTGACATTTGCAGCAATCACAAACATCTTTGGCATTTTTTCAAAGTCTTATCCATAATTTTTTTTTTTTAAGATGTTAATTGGACAAAAACAATCGAGGTCGAAGATCTTAAAATAAATATTAAATATGATATAGACAAAATAACTACTTCTAAGCAAAAAGTGTTTTCTTTATACTGAAGGATAATTCGGCGGCACATATATTGTCAATCACACAAAAGGATAATATTTCTTTTTTTTGTGTGTGTGTGTGTTATGTATATATTTTCGGAGGAGGCTATTGCCATACGGAGAGTACCGATGGCACAGTGGATTGCAGAATATTGCCATACGGAAATTTTTACGTATATTTACAGCGTGTTTTTTTTTTTTTTTCTTCTTCTTCGGGGGGTGGGGGGGGGGAGGGTTGTTATGAAATAGGACAGTGATTGCTAGAAAATAGTCCTGACAAAAAGAAAAAGTGGAAATATAACTGTGACTGTCTATATTTACCATGGAATTAACCTATGCTAGCGTTCACAAAACAAACATTTTCTGACATTTCTTTTTCAGTTTTATCAGACAGGCCCGGGTTTAATTTTCACCATGTGACAAATTCTGCTTTATTTATTTAGTTGGAACAAAATAACGTTAAAATTATTTTAAGAATGACCTAAAAATAATATCTATATATTAAAAAAAAAAGTTACTGTCGCTGGCGTCCTTTTTTTTTTTCCTCTGCGACCGCATCTCTTCTCGGAGGGCAGTGACTTTCGCATCACGAGTGATATCAATGTTTGCCGAATATTAAAAGGAAGACATTGAAGCTGCTGTTAGAAATTTCTATCATCTTAATTAACGAAATTATTTAAAAACGTCGGGTTTATAAAGGTACTCTATTTGCCATTTATTAAAAAATTTCTCTTATGACGCTGTTTTTCTGTCATAACGTCAATTTCCACAGAAAAATTAAGATGCGATACATGGTCTAAAGTAAAATATAATAAATGTGAATGTTGCTTTCTATGTCACAAATAAGTAACAAAGGCAATCTGATATGTTTTTAATTTTTTTATTTAATTTTTTTTTTCTGAATAATGAAATATTGCCATGTTCTTCTAATTTCGCACTAATAGTTTTTTTTAAAGATTACAGAATTGGGCATTTTTGTGATACATTTCATATTTCTAACTATGGCAAGAACAAAAATTCATCACCTAAAACTCTTATAGAGAACAGAGTACATTTTATTCTTCGTTATTTTAAAAAGTAGTTAAGACAGAATTAAAAATTGAAGCTATAGATAGACTTTTCCAATTAAAATAATATTAATAATAAACTATTTTCGTTTGATATTTTCGAATATTTAAAATTATTACCCTGTACATTAGAAATATATATTGCCCTAAATTAACTAAAAAATTTCATAGTAAAAAGCATAGGCATTAGAAAAAATAGATACTAGATTTAAAAAAAAAAAAAAAACAAAAAACAAAAAACAAAAAAACAAGCAATCATACCAAAAAATTCACCGCCAAATAGTGACAAAAATTTTAAAGTTTCCCAGGGGTCATATACTAAAGCTGTAACGCAAAATGGTCCAGATATTACTACTTTTTTTTTTTTTTTTTTTTTTTTTTTTTTTTTTTTAAGAATAGAAAAAAAAAAAAAAACTGATTTTAAGTATAATATATCATTAAAAAAAAGTATTAAATATTATGTATTTTTATTTGAAATCGAAAATAGGAATTTCTATAACATTTCTCTGCTTTTTTCATCTTGTGTTATGCCCTATTAATATTCCTATTCAGTGAAAGACAAAGCAGAGAATAGGCGAGCAGATCCTCGCAGGGGTTAATAAGTGAAGCGAGCCGGGGGTTGGTAAACGGAGCGAGCAGAGGGCAGAGCCCTCTAGTACATGAAGAAAACTGGTTTAAAAATTATTAAAAGGCTCAGTATTCTATGAATAATTTTGCGGATATAAATCTGATTTACGGTACGTACAGTCAGCCTCGCTTAAACGAATATCTACCGTTCCAACTATATTAATTCGATTAAACGGGTTATTCGATTATGCGAGGGAAGACTAGAAACGCAATTACATGCATAACTATAATGATTTTATGCTTACGTGAAAAGGTAAATGATTGTGTGTATGTGTGTGATACATCTTTCTTATTTAAATATTAACTAAACTTTTACTAAGTTAAAATATTATAATAATTTGTAAATGCAATTAATGCTGGAATAAATTCAAAATAAAGTATACTTATAATTTATATAACAGTTATGATTGATTACTCTGACATAAACTTAACCAAATATGTTTCGATTTCTTTTTCTAAAGCACATAAATAGATTATAATCACTTCTATAGAGATTCAAAATGATGATAAATAATATTAAAAGATTTTGCCACTTCATCTATCGTTGGAGGTAGATCTGATTATTCTTCTTTATCAATTCCATTTAAATATTTTATTGAAAGATTAAATTTTTCATCTCTTTCTGCTTCTCGATCTTTATCCACAACTATGAATTCATTAAGTTTTATTTCAATCATCCGAAAACTTTCAAAATTTGTGATTTCTAATTCCTGGAGATCATTTGTATTTAAATTTCTAATTTCATCATCAGTTTCTGATTTTATAAATTTGTTTTATCACCAATTTTATCACCTCGGCAGGAATATCGTCTCATGTTTACAGGGCATGCCTTAGTTATGTAAGGTTTTTTAAAAGAAGAACGGATTTTATATTTTATATTTTATTTATTTATTTTATTTATTTATTTATTTTTATTTTTTTTTTTTTTGAGAATGAGAGGAAAATCTGCTCAGAAATAGAGGAATTTTACTTAAGAAACTTTGAGTATTTACGTTGTAAAAAATCTCTTTAAACAAGGAATTTTAACATTACTTCTATGGGGAAAAAATTGGTTCTATAACTTATAAGCGGGGTATTCGATTATCCGCTACCCGATTAAGTGGGGACTATTGTACTAGTTTTTGAAAAAAAAAGATCCTACATAGAGTAGCTTTGTTTTTAACTTTAAAAATGATAGTTGCAGTATAATTAAAAACAAATCATGACTATAAAATCACAAAATGTCCCGTAAGTTTATATTTAAGGAACATAATACAGTAGAACCTCGATTATCCGAAGTAATTGGGAGCGAACTTACTTCGGATAATCGAAATTTTCGGATAATCGAGAATTCATCAATAATCATCTAAAATATTTATCAGCACTCGTAGTTTGGAAAGGATGGCTTGCATACAAAAGGAATGTGGAAAAAAAAAAAAAAAAAAAAAAAAACTTTAAAAATACATGTTTGTTAAGAGAAAATTTTGGATGATAGTAGAAAGTGAAAAAAAAAAAAAGTGAAGAAGAAACCGACTTCGGTTAACGGAGAGTTTCGGTTAATCGAGGTGAGTTTCGGTTAATCGAGGTTCGGATAATCGAGGTTCTACTGTATGTATATAAGATAAATTTTAAATATAAGATGGAATAAAACTTGAATTTTTAATATATAACTAGAACAGAGTGTTTATAAACCAATGCGCAAATGCAGCTAAAGGAAATATAAAGCCATAATAAATAAGCAAAATAACCAAGGATAGATTAAAATTAATCCCAAAACACATGATGGCCTTTTTCAGGGGAGCTCCCATATGTAGGGAAGAAAATATGAGAAGTTTCTGACGAAACGTTGGCTATTTAGCCAAAAAATACGTTTCTAGCCCCCAACTTCTCACAGATGGAAGCAGGACCATACAGCAAACGAATTTAATTAATACAAAGCATGACTTCATAAATGAAGCATGTTACAGTTAATATGTTTTTGAGATTTTCTACATCCACATTTAGGTGTAAATGATTATTGAAAATCATTTTAATTCTGTTAATTTGGGTAAACATATTTTTTAAAACTATGACTTATACAGGAGAACCAATTCGTTAAATTACAAACTTTAAAGTTAAAATCTTGTATTTTATTATAAATTATTCCAATAAACCAGTTCTTACCAATTTTTTTTTAATTTTAAATCCCGGAAAGAAATTTTGTCTTCTGAGTCAGTACGGTTTAAGATAAGGTCGGAGGGATAGATTTCAGCTGCATAATTCGCAAAATTTTCGCTGTTTATTGCTATTACATCATCAATATCCCTATAAAACTTAATATCCTTAAGTTTTCTTTCAAACATAAACCAAAAAAAAAAAAAAAAAAAAAAAAAAAAAAAAAAAAAAAGGTTCGCGAACAAACTCTAGTAACTGGTTCACATCGGGATACCGTGAATTTGTAAAAAATAATCTATCCCGTTAAACAAAACATTTTCGAAGATACAAAATTTAATAAGGTTAATCCAGTAAACTTTTTCACAGTCTATTACATGACAAAATTCCTCGTATTTTTTTTCAAAAATTTCCAGAACCAAGTAATGGGGAATACTACCAAAAAGGTTTTCAAAATCATATGTATTAATTGTAAATATACCTTCTGAGTTTTCTTTAAAATATTTTAATATTGGGTAGTTATTTTCAATGATACGGAAATTATTGTCTGACTCCAAAGTAATTAAGATATTATTGAGCAAATAAAAATGTTTTTTACTGGCCTTGTAATTATAACTAAAATTACCACAAGTAACGTAACGAAATTTAATGGGATTTTTATGGAATTTAACATTGATAAAAAGGTAGGGGAAATTAAACCCGTTTCTATTTCTATTTAGTTTTTATTAAAAGCCAAGATTCTTTTTCTTTTAATTGAGGGGGAAAGATTAAAAATATGTGCAAAAACATTGTTAAAGTTGATTTAAAGCGTATATATACATTATTTAGTAGACAACATTATAAAAGTCTTGATTTATAAAGACAATTTCCGTAGTTTATTTTTTGTTTTAATTAAAACTGACTTTCTTTTTAAGAAATAGCCTCTTAATTCATGACTGCAAAAACATTCTGAACACTCCAAAGTTAAATACTATTGAAGATCTCTTGAAAATTTACTTTTATTTAAACATAATTACATCTTACTAATTTAAACATATTTAACAAAAAAATAATTTTATAATTCAAATTTTTATGTTAGTGATATTAAACTTAAGATTTACAAGAAAAAAAAAAAAAAAAAAAAAAAAAAAAAACAGATGAAAATAAGTGGACATACCTGAAACCACAAATATTTTTTATAGCAATGAACTAAGATGCTTCCCGGGCGCACAAGCTATTTCTTAACACCTCGTATGTGACAGAAATTTAGTAAGACCATTCCAATCACTATACAAAGGGCTTCTGTATGAAGATGTAATGCAACAGCAACTGTTGACCTTTCAGGTCACTGAATGTTCCAAATTCAGCCATTTTTCATTGGGAAAAAGTATGTTCATGAATTAAATAAGTCAAGACAGAACTTTTGACACGTCCATTTTAAGTTTGTAACTGTTTGTAACAAGGGATTCCACTGCTTTCTAAAAGAGTATTCTATAAAATGCATTAGGTAATCACAAACAGCATTAATTTTCTCTATATTTTTCGTGTTACACAGATGTCATTTTTCATGTAAAAGCATCAATTTAAGTATCATTTTTTAAACGATTATTCTTGTCATCTGTACCGGCAGAAATTTTTTTACCAGTTTTATAGATCAAATTTAGCTTGTGTAAAATGAACTTTCTAAGGAAATAGTTCTCTATTGTTAAAAAACTGCCATTTATTGTATTTTAATATGTCATAAAATTTTTTAGTTTAACTAAACATAAACTTTGTGTATTCACAAATAAACTGATATTACTAAATGCTCAAACTACTTCAGTTCTAATAAACAAAGCCCATCTTATCTAAATTAATATATATATTTTTTTTTTTTATAAATATGATTCAAGATTATAATAATAATATTTTAGCATAATTTCATAACTTAAAGAAATAATCTTGCAAATGGATTATCATTAGAATTCCGGAATCTATAATCTTAAATCAGTTTTGCCGATTAAAAAATGTACTGCACATTTATTCAAAAATTGGCACTAATTCCATATTTTCTGAAATCTAAGAATTTAAATTTTCAGGCAAATTTATGTAATACGCATCAGAATACACAACACCTTTTACATCCAGGGTTAAAACTAGCTCTCACCATCCCCCTCCCCCCCCCTTCCTCTTCCCCCTTGTCATACAATGTCTTAAAATGCGAAGATTTCATGATAGTGAACTGTAAAACGTCATTTGAAAACAATGATAAAAATACTTAAAAATTGAAATCTCTCTCCTACGGATTTAAGTAATTTTGCCCACAATAAATTTTTCTCCTATAACTATGTCGGAAATTTCATTATTCACGCACAATTTTAATTTGTTTATTATTACTTTCTCTTTCCATTTTTTTTTTAAACATTCACTCACTCTGACCCACTCTCACTAATACTTTAACTGTATCGCTTAACTATCTACTAATACTTTATATCACTTAACTATCTACTAATACTTTAACTATAGTTTCGTCTTACTTTATTCCATGTAGCCTACTGCAAATGGTAACAGTGCGTTTAATAGCAGAAAAGCAGATAATACCTCGTTTATTAGATAATCACGAATGATAAAACTTGTGAAAATTAAACTTGTACACCAATTCTTCAAAAATGCTTTCCTTTCTTTTTCACACTGTGTAAACAGCGCCACTTACATGTTAACATGAATAAAAATTTAATCAACATAGCCTCTCACAATAAAGCTCTTGTACACAATTTGGTACATTTTTAAACTACTAGATGCTGAGATGTCGCATAGAAAATCGCAAAAGATGAGTAATAATAGTGCCACCTGTTGTTCGATATGCACCCAAGTTGACACTATAGAAGCTGAGATATGGCCTCCCTTAAACGTGCGAAATCTTAGCACAGCAACGCACCAACTTGGGCGATATTCACAAAAAAAAAAAAAAAAAAAAAGAGAGAGAGAAAGAAAGAAAAACCCAAATTTATGTCAAGTTGCAAATAATTTTTTTTTTTTTTTTTTTTTAATTCTGTGCATTGCATCTTGATCTAAAGGTGCCACAAAATGTGTCACACGAACAAACATTTTCTGAAAATGTTCACCTGTGTGGAGAAAAAGAGGCCGACATAAAGTAATTCTTTAATGTGTGTAATGCCATTTAGTTGTACATAAAAAATTATTATTAAATGTATTTAAAATGACTGGATATGAAAAATCTGCAAAAATTACGATTTCTATTTCACTCAAATCTGTAATTTTTGTTTGATTTTTCAAATTACAATATGTTTTATTATTATTTTACATTCAGTGTTTCCTCTTTACCATAATTCTGTAGTCTTGAAGACAGGGAATGTAAACATAAAAAGAAAAACTGCTGGATGTGTTCCTGAAAGAATATTTCTTAGAGAAATATATTAATAATAGGTAAGTTTATGTACAAGAGATTTATTTTAATGGTTTATCAAGGTTTTACTTTCTAAAACCATGCGAGATTCTAATAATTCATACCACACGACTGAATATATTCTTTTCAAATTCAATGAAAATGCATTTTCATCCTGAATACAGCTTACGCACCTTGATTTTTCTTGTTATTGGAAGTCAGCGAATAAATAATTCAAATATATAGATTGTCATACCAACATTATTATTATTATTGTTATTTTTTTATTTTTTAAGTTAAACACGATTTATCACACTTACAAATTTTAGTAAAAAATCTCAGTCAAAAAAAAAAAAAAAAAAAAAAAAAAAAAGTCAGTGTGGCATAATTAAGTTATTTATATCAATTTAATTTTTCTAGTAGTTAAAATGAGCTGTTATATTCAAATATAAGCAGAATTAAGTTAAAAGAGGCAGCTGTGGTATTTCACCAGTAACTTAGACTAAGATTCGCTGACAACTATTTTTCAAAAATAAATATAAGTTTGCTATTAAATAAATAGAAGCAAAAAACAACATTTTTTAAATGTAATGTATTTTATTATTTTGATGAAAGATATATTACATATTAACTGAAAAGATACCGTTCAAAGGGGTTAGATGTCATTCGGTTTAGGTCGCATTCGTTGGTCTATCATTCGGTATTATTGAAGTCCTAGCCATAGGCCCTGTGGCAGAAATTTATTATGCTTTCTGCGACAAGCTTCATCAACACTAAAATCTTTCTGTAGGAATAGTTTGCGAAGTCAACATTTACGAATTCAAAACAAATTATTTTTAAATAGTAAATAATATTCAGCATAACCAATGTATTTAAATTTTAACTAGGCACAAATACATATATCTGCACGATTGTAAGAAAATACTCTTTTTTTTTTTTTTTTAAAGAAAGATGAAAATTAATCTATTGATCTTAATTGCTTCAGAAATTTTGTTCACATTAATATATAATATTGTTTATAAAATATTCAATGAATTCAAACTATAAAATGCAGCAACACATCAAAAATAATCTGCAAATACTTTAAGGTATATAAATCATGTTCATTACTTTTTTTTATAATAAATATATACATATTTAAATACACAAATACACTTATTTCATAAGGAGCAAACCAAACAACATAAAATATAATACAGAACTCAAAATTAAAATACAACAAATTAAAAGTAAAAATTAATATAGAATACTGAATATTATAATGAAATATAAATAATTTACAACATTTATAGTTTTTGAGATTATTGGAAAGATGCACGATTACATTCTAATACACAAGATTCATTTTTTGTATTATATACAAATAGCATAAAGATGTATATTTGAAACCTATAAAATGTGATTTGACATTAAAGAATTCAGAATGTATAATTATACCATCATATAAATTCATAAAGTAAAACAGAATACAAGATCTAAGTAACACAATTATAGACAAAGCATTGTCGAAATATTTTCATAAAGATTGAGACAAAAGAAATATTTAATTTTTAAGGAAATGTTGAAATCTGAAATGTAAGAGATTTCATGGATAAAATCTATAATAGAAAATAATGATTACAGATGAATGAAATAAATAGAAATCAATTAAAAGTAATATTCGATATTGATATCTATACGAATAAGTAAATAAAAATAAATAAATAAAAGCATTTGTTGTTTAATTAGTATTTATTCAAAACAACTACTATTAGATAAAATTCCTTTTGCTTACAAAAAAAAAAAAAAAAAAAAAAAAAAAAATCAACAAAAACTTTGGTTTGTTTTTTGTTCAAAATAACTATTTAATTTGCAATATTTCAATTAAAAAAACGAAAATTTTTTTAAAAATTCAAATGTTTCAAAAATGAAATGAACAAGCTGTAAAAACTAATGATAAGATTATTTTTTGTAAAATAAATTAATAATTTTTTTTTAACGACTTCATATGCTTAAACAACAAAATTTAAAGCTAAGAATTTTAATTTCTGATAGAATGGAGTAGAAGGCTGATTTTTACCAACTATGTGAAAAATACTAGAGCCGGGAATTGAAGCCCGGGCCTTCCGCTTAGCGCGCGGATGCTCTAACCACTGAGCTACTCTGGCTGATAATCAGCTCGGCACTTCTCACATAATTTACGTTGGCAAGGTCATCGAGTCTGCATTAAAGCAGCTATATCAAGTGACAAATTTGAATATGGCATAACTCCAAACGGCCACGAAATTTTAATTCAGAAATTTAATTCATCAACCTGGAAATTAATTTCTGATAGAATGGAGTAGAAGGCTGATTTTTACCAACTATGTGAAAAATACCAGAGCCGGGAATCGAACCCCGGGCCTTCCGCTTTGCGCGCGGATGCTCTAACCACTGAGCTACCCTGGCTGATAATCAGCTCGGTACTTCTCACATAATTTACGTTGGCAAGGTCACCGAGTCTGCATTAAAGCAGCTATATCAAGTGACAAATTTGAATATGGCATAACTCCAAACGGCCACGAAATTTTAATTCAGAAATTTAATTCATCAAACTGGAAATTAATTTCTGATAGAATGGAGTAGAAGGCTGATTTTTACCAACTATGTGAAAAATACCAGAGCCGGGAATCGAACCCCGGGCCTTCCGCTTTGCGCGCGGATGCTCTAACCACTGAGCTACCCTGGCTGATAATCAGCTCGGTACTTCTCACATAATTTACGTTGGCAAGGTCACCGAGTCTGCATTAAAGCAGCTATATCAAGTGACAAATTTGAATATGGCATAACTCCAAACGGCCACGAAATTTTAATTCAGAAATTTAATTCATCAACCTGGAAATTAATTTCTGATAGAATGGAGTAGAAGGCTGATTTTTACCAACTATGTGAAAAATACCAGAGCCGGGAATCGAACCCCAGGCCTTCCGCTTAACGCGCGGATGCTCTAACCACTGAGCTACCCTGGCTGCTAACCAGCTCGGCACTTCTCACATAATTTACGTTGGCAAGGTCATTAAATTAAATTTCTGAATTAAAATTTCGTGGCCGTTTGGAGTTATGCCATATTTAAATTTGTCACTTGATATAGCTGCTTTAATGCAGACTCGGTGACCTTGCCAACGTAAATTACGTGAGAAGTGCCTAGCTGGTTATCAGCCAGGTTAGCTCAGTGGTTAGAGCATCCCCGCGTTAAGCGGAAGGCACGGGGTTCGATTCCCGGCTCTGGTATTTTTCACATAGTTGGTAAAAATCAGCCTTCTACTCCATTCTATCAGAAATTAATTTCCAGGTTGATGAATTAAATTTCTGAACTAGGAATTTTAATCACAATTAAAATAATTAATGATTAGTAAAGAAAAAAAATTGAAAAGTTACAAATTTTACAACTTAAGATACCCATTAATATTTATTGCTAAGATCTTTTACTACATATAAAATGCTAAATATCAATGAAGTATTTTTAAGATGAATTTCTTAATTTTCTATTTTTTGAAGCAAGGTTTGAAGCTTCTTTTTCAATTTTGCGTATAACTACAGACGTTACAAATTTCCCCATAGTCTTATTTATGTATATATTTGTGAAACGTATTGCATAGTTTGAACCAAACATTAAAATTAATGCAGCTTTAAAACATTTACGTGGATTTACTACCACGCACGTAGGCACGCTTCGCATGCATTAAAAAAAAAAAAAAAAAAAAAAAAAAAATCACTAGATGCAACTAAATTGTCGTGCGTATATCAGAAAATGTATGAGAATCGGTACAGCAGCAATCACGCACGAAAAAAAAAAAAAAAAAAAAAAATCACTGGATTTTTGTTATGCATGAGTCTGAAAATGCATGAAATATGAAATTCGGAAAATGGTCGCAAAGCCATATTCTTTCGAAAAAAAAACACCTATTTTTGCAATGCAATAAATACACACGACACGAGAAGCAGGCGCGGCGCGAAAACAAAGTTTGAAGACACGAAAATGAAGTTCCGATGCGAAGAGGTTACCAGTAAAAAGTGTCGATACACGGAATCATATCACCACATCACGAATCGCTAATGCATGACGTATCAAAGCTAACCCAAGTGAGTTACATCCGCTTTATCTCCTCTCCTTATTCAGGATTGAGGCTGCAGAAACGAAAATTTGTTCTGCAAAACAGTTTATAAACCATTCTTTGAGTTTCTTTCTCTCTCTCTCTCTTTTTTTTTTAACACAATGGCAAAATTTATTTGACTTAAGTAAAATCTTTCTGCAAGAACATTTCTGTTTCTGCGACATTGTTGCCGTGTCGCCGTGTTTCTGCCACGGGGGCCATAGGTGGTGTGCCAACCTTGAGGTTCATTCTAAAGGGTCCTAACCTCTATTCACCGAAATTTCTAAGAAAAACGCTGAATACTTCAGACGGAAAGGCCAACAATCACGACCTGGGTTCAAACCCAGCACTTTCCGTATAACAGCTTTGATGGCAGTATTCCTCAATCACTGGTTCGGCTGTCTAGTCGATCGAAACTTTTCATGGTTTTCTCCTAAAATTTAGTAAATATGGTTTAGGATCTCTTTAACCCGCTCCATGGAGGGCACACTACCCAGTACTACTGCGCCACACTACCAGGAGACAACTGGTCTTAAATCTAACGCCGTTCAAAGGGTCACATGATTTAAAGCATTCTTATAATAAAAACTAAAATTTGAATTTTGCTAGTTTTTATTTTTAAGCTTTATTTTTTTTCCTCACACACTAAAGTATTCTTATATTATGAAATAAGCATAACCACACTGAATAAAAACAAGGAACTTGGGTGAAAAAAAAAAAGTTTTTTGTTATAAAACATTTTCAGATTTTATAAAAATTTTTATTTTTTAAATAATGGGTTTATCAAATTAGAGAAAGAAAAATTACATAGCACACACCAATATAAACCAAAAAACTTGGATCGCTTGGACTTGAACACATAATCATCTTTATGTCCTTCATATTAATTCATTATCGTTCAGTACTCTAAGTGAAAAATTCCATATTGAAAGAAAAATTAATATGCTGCATTTCGAAGTAATGTTGATTTAAGGTTTATTTTTAAAAAGAAAGCATATTAAAATAAGGTTATATATACTAGGTGGTCGCCAAGGAAATTTTTAATTTATATACGCAACAATGCTAATTTTAAAATAGCGTTAAAAAACGGAAGTTGTAAATAACAAATAAAAAAATATCTTTCAACCAAGCTTTAAGTAAATGTTACGATAAAATTCTGTTGACAACGCAATTTTATCTCTCTGGAATTCTCTCTTTTCATCATCTATTTAATCCACCAACAAATTATCAGATATCAATAAATTTTATAAACAGGACCACCTATCTCATCTATTTTTATTTGATAATGAACAAGGAAAGCATTGTTTGGATGAACTGTATAGATTTTTCTTTATAAAAAATAATGTACCATGTCATCTAATCAATCTTAAAATATTTAGATCAATGAAGAATAAAAACAGTGAAAGCCGTTAAATAATTTTAAATATAAAAGTAAATAATAAATAAAGGCAGAAAGAAGTTGTTACAAGAGTTTGTTCGAACGTAGTTTATATTTAGATGCTTCAGAAGCAAAATACATACTGATCCTTGCCAAAACAAACAGGAACAGATTAAACAATAAAAAAATATATAAAACTGAAATTAAGAATTAACTCTGTTTAAGTTTAGAGTTTGAAAAATAAAGTAAGCATAAAAATAGAAAGTAATTTACGGAAATAATTATCTTCTAGCGTAAGCATAAAAAAATGGTGCAATTTTACTTCATAAAATACCTTGATTGGGAACAGTTGCACAGATCTGTTTTCTTCCACTTAAATATTAAAATGAGAATTTACAAAATATATTGATCAAAAGAATATTTAATGTGACAGTTGACACCCAGAAAGAGAAGAGAGAGAATAAAAAAAATTTTTTTTTTTTTTTTTCTTATTACCAGATGGCTTTGATGTGCAGTTTTAACCCCGGGTTGTTTATCTTTGAGAATAAAAGGTATATTTTTCATAATCACAAACATGAGCATTGCTAAGTGTAAAATGATAGCTTAAAAAACATCAAAAGTATTTTTATACATATTGCAGCCATCAACAGTTTTTTTCGCACATCATTTACTCAACTCCGCGCTCTTGACGTGCAAATTAATCCTTATTTGACGTGCAGCAAATTAACAAACCACAGGCACAGACACATAAAGTTGATATAAACTTAAAATACCTGACTTCTAATGATAAAGCATAATTTTAGCTTAAGATTTTGATAAATGTAAAAGGAATTTAAAAATTCATTTTATGAATAATTCAAACTTACATTATATCATGTATAAAATTTGCCGGAAAAAAAAGGGGGGGGGGGGATTATAGAACTTACTACATTTTCATAATTTTTTTTAGTGATCTTGCAATGAAATACTTATTTCACATAAAAGAAAAATAAAATTTGGAAAAAAATCGCGGAAACTTTGCATCATCCGATTCGAACTTTATAAATGTTAAAATATTAGTACGGGTAGTGTTTATTTCAGACAATTAACTCCAAGGAGAATTTTTAGAAGTACGAAGAAAAGGGTCGCAATGCATAAAATTGGATTGTAAATCACACACCCTACAGGGAAAATCAAAAATTCTCTAGCGATATTTATAAAATATCGTAGAATGATATTGGAATAAAAAATGAACCTATGTAAAGAGAGCAAAACTGACAATAACGTAACTACAAAAATTATTCCACGGAATGGCAATGAAAATTAACTGCTCAGAACTCACATTTAAGCGTAGAATGCGCGAAAAATATATTTGGGCTATGTAGCGTATCGAAAGTATACTTCGATAAAAGTTATTTGACAATGAATGGCTTGTCATAACTAAAAACTATTTTTAAAACCTTACTGTTTGAAGAGATTTTTTTTTTCATTCTTAAAATAACACTGGTTAATATTTGTCTGAAAGACCAGTAGATTTGCCCCGGGTGTCCCACTTGATTTTTTTGAGGGGTGAAAAAGCACATTTTTCTTTTTTTTTTTACGTTTTTTTTTTTTTTTTTTTTTTTTTTTTTACGTTTAAGCAAGTTTTTTCACGATGAAGCACCACCAGTAACAGCTATTCTTTTTTCTACATATAGTATTGATATGTAAATGCAACAGGAAAAAAAATTAGTTTGTTACTTCAAGTTCTTCATTGTTTTTTTAATGCTTAAAATAACAAAAAAAGATTAATTTGTGAACAACTGTTTGATGTCCAAAAAACTCTATTTAGGCTTAGCATAAATCTATTTTACTGTGCACAAATAAAAGTCCATTCGTTAAGCTTCCCAATAATCTCTATCTGATGTTCCGGCTAATTCAAATAAAAATTCAACAGCTTTTAGAATATGAGTCTAAGATGACGATTTTTGCTCATCTGCAAAGTAAACAAATGGCTGTATCTCAAAAACAAAAATTTTTCAAGAAATAAAATAAATTTTTTTGTGATATAGAAGATAGGTAAATACCACCTATGAAATCTCATGAAAATCAAAAATGGTGCTGCCCAACTTTTTCTTAAAATTTGTTGATTTTATATGGAACTACAAGATCATGAGATCACCCCCCATTCAATAAATTTCGATCATCACCCCCATTCGATAAATTTAATCTCTCAGAGATGTCACGAGTTGTTATTCTGCGGTTTGCATCAATTAATGGCTTTCTTTTCATTAGCATCAACTAGTTTTCCAGAACGTGGTGCATCTTCAGCACCAAAATCGACGAAACTAAATATTACAAACCAGTTCTAGCACTGATGTTCTGTCAATACATCTTCCGTATACACATCAGATACATTTTTTCTCGGTTTAATAGCATTTTTGCTTTTTCGATAGTAAAAAAGCGAAATACTCAGAAAATGCTGCATTCCGCGTTTCATATTTGATAAAGCAACAAACAAAAACTATCGTACAGAACCGAGCAAACTTTTTCATAAACAAGCCTTCCTATATCAGCTATCAAAATATATAATTAAAATGCGGCTTAACTGTAACGTTGGTGTGAAAGAACCTACATAGTATTTCTCTAACGTGGACCAATTACAAATAAATTTTGACGAAACGAAACAATGGTGACGTAAGGTGCTACTGATTGGTAACCCAGACCCAAAGCATAAATTCGATTGCTAGAAACAGAGCGATTATAAGCACCCTGGCTACAGATTTCGGGTTCAACAATTTGATCTAATACACTTGAAATTCATATTTTTTAAAAAGAAATTGAAAAAATACGAACTTTTTGTGTTGAAACATTCTTACTTCTAAATAGGAGATTTTGAGCATATTCTTGACGTATTTAAATTTAGTTAGGCTTCGCATTTAATAGTGGTTGTTCGGCAGGAATTTGGTAGTGTTATTTATTTTATTTTTAACTCATTATGAATAGAATGAATGTTTTTCTTTTTATTTATTTATTCTTTAGATACAGTTATTAACTATGAAATTTCTGCTATGTATGATGATATGGTAAGTGAATTCCGGGAATTCACTTACAAATTTTAGGAAATAATCGATTTTTAATAAAACAATACTTTAATTCTAAGCATTTTTAACTTAGCAGCGGGAATTTTTTTCCTAAATTGAAATTATAACACAAATGTCAAAGATTTAATTATCTTTTACTAATTAAACAAGAATGAAAAATCATGCAGTACGCGTTGATTATTAACACTTTCCAAATGTACGTAATTGTCGTATCGTATAACTTTCAATTCTCTTTGCCTTCTTAATCACACGACAGACAGACCGTAGTTCTGAAAGGCATACAGATAGACTAATTTAATCCCTAATCCTTCTTAAACATTATTAGAAAATGTCCTTTTATTCTAACTGCAGCTGTTAACGTATCTGAAAACTTTTAGATTCATTTTTAGTTATAAAAATTCTCGCAGCTAAAAACGATAAAAATCAATGTTTGTATCCAGCAATAATATGAGGACATTTGTATTATTGAACATATTTATTACATATTTATTATTGAGCATACTTATATTCCTATATTTGTTTACCAACAAAAACTTTTGATTATTACACGAGCTATGTGATCATCTTTTGACCTTCCTTATGTTTTTCCTATTTTTTGATACGCCATCGTTTAGTTGTGTAAAGAAAAAAAAAAAAAAAAAAAAAAAAAAAAACCTCCCCTATTCTTCACGCTAGACACTGGAATAATACAGTCAAACCCCATTATATTGTACCTTCTACAGATGTACTATACAATTCAGTAAAATTGGAGGTTCATTATACGTAAATTTATTAAAACATTCGTAATTTCGTAGAATTTGAATTGGTGGTTTTATTAAAAATATTTAAACGATAATGCACAATTTACTAATAAATTATTAACCATTTAAATAGATAATTGAAAAGTAGTACAGAAGAAACTTATCTAGTGCGTATACTTAATTATATTTTTGAATACCATGGATATAATTAATTAAATTTGGTAAAAATTGTATTAATTTTATCAGCCGCTTTCACTTAAGACTGAACGTGTTGACATTTCATTTTCTTCTTTTGAGGATAAAGGAAATATTCAATCATAATTTTTCTTTTAATTTCGAACTAGCCGCTTTTTGGCGACCAGCTGGTTCGTGACACATAAAAATTACAAACGTAGCAAACTTCCATCGAGTAGCGTCTGTTATTTTCAGGAGTTTCTATAATGCGCATACCCAACTGCCTCTATATAGTGAGAATAAACGCTGCGAACACTTGAAAAGAATGTTGTTTTTTGGAATTTTTATAAGTTTACTTTTGAAAGAAATAAAATATGCAAAAGAGACGTTTCAGTTCAATATATGTGAACTGTCCTTTTGTCATCAGTTTAATATAAGCGTTTAAATAACGTTAATTAAACAAGTGTTCAGTTGACAACGTTCACTATAACCGAGAATTCACTATACTGATGTTCGACTGTATAAAGCTTGTAAACGTTCAGAAAATTTGATGTTTATTTTAATAATTTCAGACGTAACTGACAGTTTCAGAAAGTGGGATTTATTTTCTTTAAACTTAAAAAAAATTTTTTTTTTTTTTTTTTTAATCTTGAAAATTAAATCATAGATGCACACACGATGGTAAGGTCAAAGAACTATAAAATTCATTAGCTGAATGTTATTTTTATTTATTTATTTATTTTTTTTTTTTTCTGACAGGAAGGAAAAGTGCCACCATTTGTGGTAGACGACTTAGATTTCTGCTTAATAAGAAATAGTTTATTTTAAAATCTAAAATTTTACAAAAACGTAAAGAGGAAAAGTATGAGTCGAAAACACAACTAAATAAAATTGTTTATTTTATTTTATTTTTTTAACTTTAATATATTACTGTTTTATTTGAAAAATTCGCTCTAAAATGACCGCTTTGCACTAAATCGCCGAATTCTGTGTTTCATTAGCACTGCTGAAAGTACCACAGCTCCCTGTCCCCAATTTTCTTTCTTTTTTTTTTCTTTTTTGTATAAAATAGGGGCCCATCGACATCCAAGGAAATCAAAACAAAGTTGACAATTTCCATTTATGCATAAAGTGATTTTTTTTTAATAATGAAATAAAATAAATGCCTACAAAATAACAAATTAATGTTTTTAATTTTATGCTACTCCATAAAATCGGGTCAAATTTTCATATAATACATTCCCTCAAATTCTTGAAATTAAGCAATTAAAATAATAATAGGACTATGGATGAAATTCTGTCCGTGACAGAATTTAATTTAGTACGACAGGACTAATGATATTTGTGTTTTAACACTTTAAAAAAAAAAAAAAAAAAAAAGGGTAATAGAGGGATTTCAGTAAAATTCCTAAACACACATTCAAATAGTACATTGATTTTTAATTCCAAATAAATTATTGAATTATTGGAATTTGAATGCATTGATTGTGTAGTATCTTACCCTAATTGCTTAATTCTTATTTGCTAAATATTTTAATTTTTAAAATCTTAAAAACAATTTCGCATTTATTGTTAATAATTAACAGTGTCAATTTCTACAGAACAAAACATAATATATATATATATATATATAAACTGATTATTCGATACTTAAATTATACTCAAAATTCCCCACAGATTAATTAATATAATCCATTGACATTCAGCCACGACCCGTTGGCTATGTGGTCAGAGAACAGAACTACGAATCCAAAGACTGAGTTCGATCCTCACTGATGTTAAGTTTGAAAAAAAAAATTATATATATACATATATATATATTTCACGGATTTCACAAAATATTTTAAGATGAGTTGGTTTAAATTAGAGAATTAAATAGGAAAATTGGAGAGAGAATATTAGAGGAAGAGAGAAAATAGAGATAGAGTAATTGTATTAGAGAATTAAATAATAAAACTGGATATGAACATGCATTTTTGAAGTGGAACACTATAAATTGGTAACTACGCAAAATAGCAGATTGAAAGAAATAGTCTTGTCGTATTAAAAATACTTGAAAACACTAATCTAAATATTCAGAAATATTTAGCCAAGAACCGTTGGCTGTGTTGTCAGAGTACAGAGCTACGCACCCGTAGGTTGTGCGTTCGATACTCACCGATGGGAAAAGAAAAAAAAATGCATATAGGAGGTTTTTACGGATTTCACAAAAAATTTTAAGATAGAGAAAGAAATTAAACGGTAGAACTGGATATTGGAAGGCATTTTTGAAGTGGAACACTATAAATTGGTAACGATGCAAAATGCCAGATTGAAAGAAATAGTAATGTCGTACTGATAAAAAGGCATGTTAATTATAATTAACATTTGGAAACCTGAGCCAAAAATGAAAAAAAAGAATATTTAAAAATTTGTGTTTTGCATTCAAATAATGGAATACGAGTAAAGAAATGTATCGTTAAATTATTTATGAAAATCTGTTTCGATATGAATTCCACAAACTTCTAGATGTAGAAAAAACTACTACATTTAGTCACTCTCACTGGACATTTAAATCTCAAAAATCGTAAGCAAGATTAAAACCAAAAAACGAATTTACAACGGCATTTAAAAAACAGCAACTACAACTCTGCTATTCAAAAATACGCGGCGAAATAGCGTGCTGTTAGTAAAATCATATGCCCACCACTAAAAGTGTGTTAGCTCAAATTGTGACTAAAAATATCGACTTGCGCAAAATTTCATAGGTGTTTTCAAAGTTAAACACTATAAATTGGTAACGACGCAAAATGCTAGATTGAAAGAAATAGTACTGTCGTACTAAAAAAAAAAAAAAAAAAAAAAAAAAGTGATACCACTGCTCTTTCGAACTTTTTCGGAGTTTATTTAAACATTGAGCCTGGCTGCTTTAAAATAAAAGGCCGTGATTTTTCAGAACAGCTACATCTCTATAATAAACTTTCAAAACAGTAAGGAGAAAAATGATTTTTTTTTTTTTTTTTTTTTTTTTTAATTTTACGAATTTGAGAGAAGGTGTGAAAATTTATCAACTAATTTACCGAGTAGCATAAAAATGAAAACGTCGATTTATAATTTTACAAACAAGCATTTATTCCTCAAATCTCAAAACATTTATTTCCTTATTTTGAAAAATAATCTTCTTAAATATAAATGGAAGTTATGCGAGTGTCATTTTTATTTTGAATTCAGTGAATGTCAAATAAGCAAACTTTTTTTCGTTCAACAAAAGTAATATATCAAACGATGCGAAAATGAAAACATTAAGATATACAGCGTGTTTGAAGAGCGTAGTAAGTTCTGCCAG
The DNA here is from genome assembly GCA_963930645.1 of Salticus scenicus. Classification (NCBI taxonomy): domain Eukaryota; kingdom Metazoa; phylum Arthropoda; class Arachnida; order Araneae; family Salticidae; genus Salticus; species Salticus scenicus. The sequence continues at coordinate 222,528,088 of OZ005651.1, read as the reverse complement.
ATAAAGTTATCTATTAAAGAATATAAATTGTCGCAATAACGCCTTAGAACGCCCAAATTTCAACACCGAGCACAAATCTATTTCTGTCGTTGACGTTCTGAACGGGTGTCTTACTCTTGGTTCTCAGGAGAGGAAAAAAATTATGGGCTTTGACATTGTTGTAATCTATCAAATAGTGCAAGGCGACTCCCAGTTTATGTTAAACTGAACTTAGAATAACATATTGATACGTTGGCAATCCGGTTTCATAATAGTAGTCCATCATTTGCAAATATAATGCAGGCGAGTCTTAAATATTATGTCTCCAAAACTGTTTACATAAATATGAATCCTTATTATCACTTAAAATATTCTACCATAAATTCTTTAGCCCACTATTAATACATATTTGAATATAATCTTCAAATCGATTCAGTAGTGTGTAATATCATTAAGATGTTAATTGGTCGACTTCCAAGTACTTAAAATCTAATATATAATGGATGAACCGGCAGAGTCTCCTAGTAATTACAGGAGGAGACTGGGTACGTTCTAATATTGAAATATTCATAGTGCTTTGGTAAATTATAGTAGAAATGAAATAAAAGATAACAGCTAACGTGTTAACTGATATGAATACTTATCGGGGAAATTAAAAACTAACGAACCTAGCGACCATTTTGTACAGGGGAAAATGCACTACGCATGCTTAAAGCAATTACTTTATTTACACTCATTTATTAGCTCCAGTAAATGAATTACGAAAATTTAGTATTTTGGTATCCCTTTTTTTTAAATACAAAAATCGGTCATTCTGAATTAGTGCTGCTGTATTTGATGTAATTAAATTTATATTAACCAACTGATGCTGTGAGTTTCCGTATGGACACTACAAAGAGCTAGAGAAAACGCTTCTGCATTGAGTATTTCCAGTCCGTACAAGAATATACAAAGTATCAAAGCCAGGTTCAGCATTTTATTTATTTTTATAGATTAAATAAATGTTAGACAAAACTGCTTTTGTGCAATAATTGGAATTTTGGTACCTATTACGGAACTGAATTATGCCATCATTGATATTTTTTTTTTTGTGTGAAGTTCAATTTTTATTTTACTGTGTTTTGATATATATTCTCAAAAGCGCGTCTCAAATTTTTGTCATTATTATTGTATTAATTATATTTTCCCAGACATATGTTTTTGAGAAGAAAAATTAGCCTCTAAGGAAACGATTACTTTTTATAACATTTTTCAAATTTTGATCACATTAACTCCGAGTCTGATCATTTATGTGGACAAGGGCTATATCTCAAAAACGTTTGTAATTTCTACATATAACTTTTATGTCATTCTTAAAAAATCCTATTTATAAAGATTTAGAACTTTGGACCATGTATGTAAAGTGTAAAAAAAAAAAAAAAAAAAAAAAAAGAAAAGAAAAGAAAACTGCATTAAATGGTTAAAACAGTCAATATATCGAAATTCTAAATTAAAAATACAGATATCATCCAAATGATAACCTAAATGATTAGTTTGCTTCTATCCTCATTGAGTGAAAATTTGAAAAGCTACATAAAATTCAAATTTTAAGCTACATTTTCCGCAAAAATTTTCATATTGACTTGACTTTAGTGTTAGATGATAACTAAGAGAAAGTCGTGTGAGTGGTACACCAGAATATTTGTTGTTAAATTATGTTGATAATTCATATACAGATCAACCACTAAAAATGTAACTTTCGTATTCAGGAGGCCTCAAAACGTGATATTATACAGAAAAAAATCGCTCTCCAAAAATTACAGTGTTTAACAGTATAGGTATAAGAAATTAATTTTCCGTTCTATGTCAGCAGTGTTCTTCGAAATAAAAAAAATGCAGCAAAGCACTTACGCCAATTACATTTAATAAAAAAAAATGTTCACCTTAATTTTGGGTAGCCCTGTAAATTGTCTATAAACTATATACACATGACTGTGTACGTAAATTTAGTGTTATATGTAAAACAAGTAACACAAAATGAAATACACTTCCAGCAATTCCCAGGTATAGCTTCAATATATCAAAATTCTCTGAGTAACCCTGTAAACGAATGATGAATGATTGCTATACCCCCAATCTACATAAAACATGCTTTTATGCGTATAAAAAATCCGTTCTTTTGATTTTGTTTAGGGCAATCTATAGATGTCACATTGTTTATATGAGAAATTTCGCTCACAGACGTAATGTATTTGAATTATCTTGGATGACCCTGTAAACAACCGTTTGTCTGATCGCAACGAATAGTTTAGTGTAGCACCGCAATATGATACGGATTTAGAGTATCGAATTTGGATTTCCTGCTACTATTTGTTCTTGAGATATTCTGATAGCTCTCTCTCTCACCCAGAGAGAGAGAGAGAGAGAGAGAGAGAGAGAGAGAGAGAGAGAGAGAGAGACCAACCGCTAAAAGCCTGATTTTTGAATACAGAGGATTTCAAAACGTGCAAATATAACAAAAGCTAATTTTCAGAAATGTTACTCAAAAACAATTCTTTCTCGACACCATGTATATGCGTAAGAGAATGTATAAAGGAAAAGAAAGAAAAATGACTTTGAAAATTCCCTTTTAGTACATAAATTAATCAAATTTTATTTGTTAAATTATCAATGAGAATTCTCGTGTGTATTCACTAGGCGAAAAGAGAGACATTACAGGTTAAAATAGCCGTCTTTCTCTGAATGATTTTTTTCCCCCCCAAACGAAGATCAACGTGTGCCTTATTACAAAAGCTATATTAATTACAATTTCTCACTTTTGATACAACCCCTTAAGACTTGGCGAAAAATGCTAGAATTTTCAAATTGCAGTAACTCAGCGAGATTTTGACTTACATGATTTATTTTTTTCTTTTTGCTTGTTAGAGCGAGGAGAATATTTTTCTAAATATAAGTCATATGATAGGAGGGGCAGTATAAAAATTAAATTTCGTATTTAATATGTATACAGATCCCTTGTACAAAAAAATGCCATATCTAAAATCTACTCTTAATTTGAATCAATTTTGTAATTGGAAGTACAGTGCAACCACGTTTCCTACGCCTAGCAGTGAGGACGAGTCCAAAATCTTTGAGGGGTGAAAAGTTGACCGACAGGTTGGAATTTACTAAACCATCCAATCATTCGGTTCGCGGTGTTCCCTTATCGTTTATTTTCTCTCAACGAAAAAATTATCTCCCCTATTTTAACAGTGGACTCGTTCAGTCAGCACATGCGCAGAGGCTTCCATAGTCGCAAGAAACGTGATTAAAGATTATGTTTCTATCTTTCTTAGTTTACGAGATAATCGCTGTAACATCTATCTTGAATCACCCGGTATACTTCCCATTATATATTGTCTTAGGCAGACGATAGTTTGAGATAATTTAAATACAAATTAAAATTACCTTTTTATATTATTATATCGTATTTTTTAATTTAATTGTTCTTACATGAATAAAATATACGGAAAATTCATAATACTGATGTTTTTTTTTTTTTTTTTTTTTTTTACTTTATATTATAAAAATACATGTGTATGCTTAACACTTAAAAGTGTTTACGTTGAGAATTTAAAAAGCTTTCAGATCTTCATAATTTGAGAATATATATATATATATATTTCAATTATCGGACAGTAGTAATTCTATTAAAACACGTTCGAAACATATTGCTGTGGGAGCAAAAGGGCTATTAATAATCAAATTTCATTTCACAACAATTTTTGATTCGATTTTATTAGTGGATTCATAGAGAGAGAGGGGAAAAAAAACGACATCAAGTTATTTTTAGTGCTTAAGCATCCTAAGCTATCTTTCGTTTAATCGTATTACGACATTGTCTTTTCTTATTGCGTTTTATACAGAATAAGTTCTCTAAAGGATATGACATAAGTCTGATGAAGAAAAAGAAGATTTACAAATTGTTTTGTCGAGGATATCAAAGGAAATCTGGCTACATGGCAATTATCATTCTACGAGTCTTGAAAGAGGCGGAATCTGAAACAAATATCAAGAAGTTAACAGGCTAATTAATCTATTTATTAGTTATCTTGTTGAATGTATCTGTTTTAATTAAAAAAAAAAAAAACTTTTTTTTTTTTAATAATTAACATATCGGAATATTTTAAAAGAACTTTGAATACAGTGAAAAAACATTGAAAATTAGTTAAGGGTGTAATAGAATGTAAGGTTTAACTCAATATACTTATTTTTGACTAATCATGTATTACAGAATTAACTTCATATATTATTATAAATTGTGAAATGCTAAAGTAAAAAGTTAATTTAATTCTTATTGAAACGTTTTGAATTAAAAAATAATTGATATATAAATAAATAATTACATAAATTAACATATGAATCATATATATATATATATATTCAATTGAAAATATATTGAATTTAAATAAATTATATTGAATTTAAAAAAATTTATATTAAGAATCGGATTTAAAAAAATCATCGATATTTTTTTCTATGTTCTATTAAGTCTTTTTAAAATCATAAACTATCAGAAGAATGTTCATGCACGTTTTAAAGCTGACTTCATTAAACAAATGCTAAATACGTAAATAAATGAATTAAGTACGACAAGTACAAATGTACGCAGAAATTAAGGGTTTGTAAATTTCTTTTCTAAAGAGGAGTTTTTTAGGCATTTTCTCATTCACAGATTAAATTCCAAATTAAATTCAAAACAAAATTTTATTAACCATTATTTTATAATAAGTTTCAATAAAGAATATTTAATAAAGCTCAGTGACATGTGTAAAATCTTTGTAAATATGTTTGAGTTATGTTTGTTAAGGGGGAAGAAAAAAAACTTATCAGCTTACTGGAGATTAAAAAAAAAAGAAAAAAAAAATCCTACCTTATTTTAATCGGATATTTATATCTCATATATACAGCCATTTAGCAACAATGTAATTTGCGAAACGCAGTAGTAATTTTACTATTTATATTATGTTAACCTACACATTTTTCTTGAGTGTTTTATGCAAGATTACTATCTCACTCTTCGCTAACAAAAAATATTTATGATGATAAATTGAAAAAAATGAGGGTAATCTTTCCTTTTCCAGCATGTTGAAAAGCAAATCTGAAGGCACGAAATTATATCAAAATGATTTAATTGGAGTGATGTTATCCTTTGAAATCTCGCGTTGCCCACACATGAGTCAATTAGCAGTTATAGACTTGATTGAAAGGTCCGTGTGGTTAAACTTCACGAGTTTACTTTAATTACCGGGGTTGAGCTTTCGAAAACTCCACCCGAAGAAATTGTTACGCATCACATTATATAACGCTCAATGTCACGACTCGGAAATGGTCTAAAAAAGAAGAACAGGTCTTACAAGAATACTTTTAATCGGCCAATGATCACTAGTCTGATACCATATCAATTTTCATCATTTGACTTCTAAAGACGTTATTCGGGATGTTTTTAGTTGTTGTATTTTTAAGCACTCGTGAGAAATACGAAAAAACTGAACTCTTTATGGAAGGGTTACCTGAGAAAGGAATTAAATATCACTTAATTCTTTTTATCAAGACCTTGCAATTTTTATGTGCTGAACTTTATAAATACATCGATTGCTTAAATGTTTTTCTGGTTATTTCATCTTGTTAAAGTTTTGTGGTGTAATAGTTTTTTTACAGACACAGAAAGAATTAAGCTTAGGGAGTTTAGAGAACTAATACTAAGGAAAATACCAATATTATTTCTCATATTTTAGATAAAATCTTTAAAAAACAACTTACCATGGCCCAATTACTTGAAGAAGGTTTTTAGAATAAGCAAAATATTTGAAAAGAAAGATTATGTTTTTACAAAGGCACCACAAAGTGTATTTCAATATTTAACCTTTATTTTAAACGTATTATATGTATATAAAATCTGAATATACATAGAATTTTTAAGTATATGTAACAAAAATGTCGAACTTTTTCTGCATAAGAAAAATAAACAGTTAAATGATTCATTTATTGTGAAGAGTTAAAAATTTGTTAAATAAGAGATACGTTCATTTCTTTAACTGCAGAAACCACATGTAAGAGTTTCCATATTAAGACTAAATTCTTGCACCACTAATTTTTATCATCATTTTCTGCCACATTTGTACAATATTTTTTAAGATAGAATATGATAGAAATCACTGATAGAAATAATGGTGTAACTTTTGCGCACTTCATAGGTATACGAAAGGTACTAAAAAAAATCAATACAGTAAATTTGTACAAAAATATTAATTCACTCATAATAATAATAATAATAATAAAGCCGAAAGGTGAAATTATAAATTTAGATACATTGTATTTTTTAAATCTGAGTTTGTGCTTTTTAACACTAATTTAGTGCAACGAGGCCCAACATTTTAACTGCTCGACAAATCAAGTCAAATAAAATTTTTCGAAATATCTTGTATATTTTATATATATATATATATTATATGGAACTTCCTAATACAATTATACGTATTACTCGATTAAGGGTCTATATTTATAGTGAAAATTTTCAATTCTAGGCACAGTTCTACAAAAATAAAACTGGGCTTTGGCATGATGGGCCTACTGTATGTAAAAGGAAAAAATAAAAAATAAATAAATGAAAGAAACATCGCTGATACTGATTCTAATCTTTCTGATTTTAATTGATATTCTCCAGTAATTTGGTAAATTCCTACTTTGAAGACTTAGAAAGTCGTTTCACTGGAATATCTAATTTACAAAATAATCTTTTTTTTTTTTTTTTTTTCTTTTTTTTAATTCTAAAATGTATCAATCATGTGCCACTATTTTGCTTCAAGATTATTATTCTTTGGGAACTCCTTAAATGAGTGTTTAAATCCTAAAAATAAAATTGGAGAGAATGGAAGGGGAAAAAATTAAATTATTGATTAGCAAGGGGAATGGGCTTAATCTGAAGATAGACATTTAACTTACTGCACCTCATCATTATAGCTATTCGTTATCCCCAAAAAAAGTAGACTAATCACGAAAATAATTTTGTTCTAAGAATTTAACCTGTTTAAAACTTTATTTCTACACAGTGATAACTTTAGTATTTTACTTATATTCCTAATTTATGTTTTAGAACATGTTGGGTATAATCAAAGATCCATTATTCAACACACTTTGGCAATATGATGTTTCTCCTGATTTATTAATATATAAAATAATTAAAAACACAAAAATAATCACTAAAAATGTTTTAATTTACATTTTTCATTACTGAGTAAAAATGTAGGAATGTTTGTCTGATATTATCATAAGTTAGATTAAGCACAATAAGATTACAAAACATCATTTGAAAACAAAATCATAAAATCAATTTCATTCGCTCATTTAAAACCATGTCTAAATTCGATTTAACTAATAAAATAACTTAAAAAATTTCTCATCTTTCCTAATAAGTACAAAACTATTTTAATTACATCATGGCCTATTATGATTAGAGATCTACGCAGTATCGGAGCGACTTTCATTTTCAGTGCGTTCGAATCAAGGCATACAGACAGAGATGTTCTGAATCCTTTTTAAGGCTTCGGTCTATGGCTTGAATTAGACAAGGCCAACTTCCCCCCCCCCCCCCCCCCCCCCACTAAAGACTTTGGCCAGTACAAGCCTATCATTAATTCTTCGAAAATGGTGTTACGCTGAAATTACTCAATATGTGCTTCGTATTGAAGTAAATAAGAAAATTTTCATTACAGATATATTTTTTGTAATGTATTCGTAATATTTAATTATTTATTTTGAATTTTCTTAAAAATATTTTTAAACACTTACTGGATGATACACGTTCCAATATGATCAATCAAACTATTTTATGCAACTACTAGTGTTCTGACTAGAAATCGAGAAATTGGATTGGTCGAATTTCTTTTATTAATTTACGCTGTTATTGAAATGGATTACCAACTACAGTTTTTGTTCATGTAAAAAGCTTCAACTAATGCAAAAGTGAATAAAGTTCACCAACTATGTGAAAAATACCAGAGCCGGGAATCGAACCCCGGGCCTTCCGCTTAACGCGCGGATGCTCTAACCACTGAGCTACCCTGGCTGATAACCAGCTCGGCACTTCTCACATAATTTACGTTAGCAAGGTCACCGAGTCTGCATTAAAACAGCTATATCAAGTGACAAATTTGAACATGGCATAACTCCAAACGGCCACGAAATTTTAATTCAGAAATTTTAATTCATCAACCTGGAAATTAATTTCTGATAGTTGGTAAAAATCAGCCTTCTACACCATTTTATCAGAAATTAATTTCCAGGTTGATGAATTAAAATTTCGTGGAAGTTTGGAGTTATGCCATGTTCAAATTTGTCACATGATATAGCTGCTTTAATGCAGACTTGGTGACCTTGCCAACGTAAATTATGTGAGAAGTGCCGAGCTGGTTATCAGCCAGGGTAGCTCAGTGGTTAGAGCATCCGCGCGTTAAGTGGAAGGCCCGGGGTTCGATTCCCAGCTCTGGTATTTTTCACATAGTTGGTAAAAATCAGCCTTCTACACCATTCTATCAGAAATTAATTTCCAGGTTGATGAATTAAAATTTCGTGGCCGTTTGGAGTTATGCCATGTTCAAATTTGTCCCGATTTAGCTGCTTTATTGCAGACTCTGTGACCTTGCCAACGTAAATTATGTGAGAAGTGCCGAGCTGGTTATCAGCCAGGGTAGCTCAGTGGTTAGAGCATCCGTGCGTTAAACGGAAGGCCCGGTGTTCGATTACCGGCTCTGGTATTTTTCACATAGTTGGTAAAAATCAGCCTTCTACACCATTCTATCAGAAATTAATTTCCAGGTTGATGAATTAAAATTTCTGAATTGAATAAAGTTCACTCATGTAATTTCTAAACATCCATCTTATGATAAATTCGTTTTAAGTATTATAACAACTAATAATGGATTATGTAACTAATATTAAAAAAAAAAAAAAAAAAAAAAGTTAAACCTTTAGTCATTTTATAAAAGTAATTGCGACTTTATAATCTGAAGTATGTTACATATACGAGAGCGAATTGGAAAGTCTTTGCTACTATTTTTTATTAGTCAAAATAAATTACATACACATAATTACAGATATATGTACTGTTGGATGTGCCTTTACTATTTTTCCACATAGTACCCACACAAATTCAGACATTTGTTCCAACACTGTACTAAATTTGACATACTGATGTCGTGAAATTAGTCCGGCTGATTGTGCAACAACCGTCGAACAGCTGTCTTGGCTAATGGCTATGCGTTGCATCTTGTTTTAGTAATATTAAAAAATAAAAGTAACTCAAACATTAGGTTTGACTCTCATAACCTCCCCCCCCCCCTCCTCAGAAATATAAAAATAGAAAATTGAAGGTAAAGAAAAATTCTTAACTTTTAGCCATGTTAAACTTTTACCGATCTTTAAAATATCCTTCCTTATAACTGAAAAATCAGATTACCTTGAAGTCTCTCCTATAAGAAGTCCTTGCCTATCGTCATGCGTTTCTAACACGATTTTGCTCTTAAAAAAAAAGAAAAGTAAATAAATAAAAATTCATACCATCTTTTACGAACTTGAGAAACTTTTGGGTCAAATTTTGCTGGTTGAATACTACTGGATTCAAGAAAAGTAACGGAGTAACAGAAAAATTCTCTTTTTAGTGAAATTTATGTTAATCTTCCTTAGAAAGATCTACTTGTAAGTATCATTCCACCGTACTTAGAAAAAAAAAAAAAAAAAAAAAAGCGGAGGGGGGGGGGGGGGGAGGGGGAGAGAGATCTGAATCATATCAATAAGCCGATGGTGTTTTGACATAACCATGGTAACACCTTAACATAACGACGAGAACTTTCGTAGGATTTTTAAAATTAGTTTTATTACTCATCAAAAATAGATTTTACTGAAACTCCTAAAAAGGCAACATTTGTTTATACCATGAATTCTACAAATAGTGGCTGTACTACGAATAATTTATTAAGTAAATATTTTATTAAATAAAAACATTATGTAATTTAAAATCATTATACTTATTAGTTTTATTAATAAAACAATATTTGTATTTCATAACCTATTTATCTGTTCAATTAGTTTTATTTAAATGATTTAAAAAGATGATTAACTAAATATTTATATTGTTAAGTACCATTTCTTGTAAATATTTCTTTACGGCAAATGAAAAAGTCATTTTTATATTATGTGTATTCAAAGAGATTTATTCTATCTAATTGACTTCTTTAGAGAACCTGTAATTTATCAAAATAATTATACTCTTGTGGGCCTAACTTGTCATTATATATGCTTTCAAAGTTATGTTCGTACATGTCGGCTCATTATAAGATGTCAACAATCTTATAATTGTTATGAGGCCGCTTATGATAGTGTTGAGAGTAACAGCTGACAGCGTTCATTTGAACGATCTTCCATGATACTTTCTCAAAACATTCTTATTCTTAAAAAAAAAAAAAAAAAAAAAAAAAAAAAAAAAAAAAAGATAAGTTGGCATTTAGATTGTTTTAAGAGAAAAATTCGATAATGCGGCTTCAGTTACGGAAAATTCAGAATTATTTTTTTAAATGCTGCTTTTTCTTTCTAGAAGTAGCCTAGTGTGGAATTAAATATGTATTATATTCAAATTATGTACTTAATAAATAGGCATATTCCTCTCTTTTAAAAAAGCATTTTATCAAATATAATTTAAGAAAAATGAAAATATTATGATTGTAACTTCTTGTGAATTATTCAGATTCAATATATAAATTATATATAGACTCATATTTGCAAATCCTCAACTGCAAAAGACTCCTACAACTCCAGAATATCTAGTGTGTGTAACAAAGTGTAAATATGAAGTTTAAAGTATAAAACTGAAAAAAATTTAATCATTTTAAGTAATGTAGAGTCGCACAGCAGTTTAGTCTAGTTTACTACTGGATTTTTAGGTGATACAACATTAATGTATGGATGGAAGTTTTAAACAATGTTTTAAAAGATTAATCCAGATTTTGAATTCTATGTTTATTTAAAAAATATGTTCTTTTGTCATTAAAGTTTGCTCATATGACATTGGATAAAAATTAAAAAACTCATTGTGTACACATGAGTAACCTTTTACTACTAGAACTGTAGTGTAACGTAAAATTTACGTATGCGTAAATTTTACATGCGATCTTACGTTATCGGTATACATTTTTATCGTTTTCAAATATATTTTTAAATACAAATAATTACTCAGTTAATGAAAAGTTAGTAATATTGGGTAAAACAGTAACTAATTAAACATATTTAAAAACAACATTAATGTAATATTAGCATATAAAACAAATTTTACATGAGCACGTAAATTTTGCGTATCTCTAGTAATAGCGGTAGAAATGAACAGGTTACTGTTCTAGGGTTAAGGGATTTAGAAATTTTAAATTTTATATCTATTGAAAGATTTTTTATATGATATAAGAAAAAAATCACATGTTATTCAACGACTGTGTAAAATAGAACAGTATAAATGTCACAAAACATTACGTTCACCGTTCAATCTTGTTACCAGTTATCTAGTGTTCAGACGAACAAAACTTATTTTTATATGGGCTTAAAGTATAAAATGAATTTTTAAAGCAAATATAATGTTATTAAACATAAATTTACTTTTTGAAAAGAAGTATAATCCCTTATTTCAAACGAAATTTGATGAGAATAAATAACAGTTTTATACCAGGTTTCAACGCAAACCTCTATACTGAATTCAATAAAAAGGGATCTTAATTGGACGTATCGCAGAGCTGCCAACCTAATCCGGCAAATTGTTAGTACCGCCCCTTTTTCTACACCACTTAATTTTTAGAGTATTTTTCTACTTAATTCATCATAGATATATTTGAAGAGAATTGCTCTAAAAATTTAGTGGTGTAGAAAAAGGGGCGTTTTTCAATAGGCGTTAACAATTTGCCGGATTAGGTTGGCAGCTCTGGTATCGGTTTCTTAATTTCTTTAGAAATTAAAAATTAAATTTTTTTTTACATGGCTATACTTGTTTACTTATTAAATATTTGTGTTTATTAAAAAAAAAATCAATATTTGATATTTAAAATTATTGCTCAATTTTTTTAAGAACAAATTTGCTTAATTATAATCTAATGAAAATTCGAGTCTTCAAATAATGTTTCGCTAATAGAACAATTCACTCTTTTAGATGCGAATATTTTAAAATATCCATTTTTCTGCCTCGTGTATTTTTCCGCATTTCAAGATAAGACATTATTTCGCATATTCATGTGAAAAATGCTACTTTTTTACCCTCTAGAAAGGTTTAATGCAATGGCAACAAATTTAAAAAGTTTTTAATATAGAATAATAATACATTAACGGTGAGCATGAAGGATAAAAAATAAATAAATAAATAGTAGGCGTTTTACAAAAACTAAAAATCCTCACAATTTATGATTTAGTTTGTTTAAATACATTATTATTCAATTAATACTTTCATCCATATAAGAAAAAAGTATTATTGGATTCGTGAGAATTTTGAACTCCAGGTTTTGACTGATTTACACGCTTTGAGATAACCTGAATACAATGTGACTGTTTTTAGAAAATGTCAGTCTTTGTGTGTGCATCACAAATTTTGTGGACGCAGTATCTCACAAACTAATAGATGAAAATTAATCAATCTTGGTATTTAGTTGGACCTTGACCTAAAGTGGTTCTGATTACATTTGGGGATCAATTACTCAATAGGTGGCGATGAGAACCCATTTTTTTAAAATTAACATGGCAGTAGAAAAAAATTCCATGTAGATGTACTTTAGATTTATTTTTAATGCATAATTGTAAAATTAATATGAATTGTTGATAATAGTAGTAATAAACTAGGGAATAAACTGCGTGCATATTGGAGCACCACTTTCCCCATCTGGGGGAAATTAACCTTCGCGGATGTAAATTTTAAATCTGGGTATCTTTCGAAAGAACTGGTTAACACGAATGGTTTAACCATAGATCTGTGTCATTTAAAAAGAAGCTTTCGATTTTTTTCATTAATATATATATATATTATGATGTTAGCACAAAATTTGCTTTCTTTCGGCATTCAGTGATACACGTTTCTGAGATGAAAATCGTCTGCATTCTCCATGGCAAATAATTTTAATAAATAATTTAATAAATAATTTGTACTACATACATTTGCATAATAAAGTCTTGCTCTGACCACAACACACTAGTTTTTTGGAAAAAAAAATTCTCCTCTGAACATGGTCCACTTGAATTCTTGATAATTAAGTATAGTTTTACATACTTTGCCACAGTTTAATGGGTAAAACTGAACTGTAAGTAAACATAACAAATATTAAAATTTTCATTTCGTTTTGGTACAAAATCGAAAATTTTTTTTATTGAGATTATAGCTGTAAGAGTAAAATAGTTTAGCGTCTGTTTGATTACAAGTGCTCATGAAAAAGTGATTCTTTATGTCTCTCAAATATCTGATTTGTCGTTCCGAATCCGAATTTTAATGATACGAATGCATAAGAATACGAATGTTTGTGTATAAAGTTTTGATATTTCAGTAGCGAATTAATATTTTATCCTTCCTTTAGGTGTATATATATATAACATATCATATATATACACTATAAGATTGCGTACAAATGGATACTATCAGCTGCGTCATTAGACGATATAAAGCACTATTAATGAAAAGCTATATGTGGGGCTAATAGAGCTTTAACTGAATCATAAATAAATAAAAACTTTGCATAAACAGATATGTTACAAAAATTCGCAACAATTGTATCGGCTTGAAATAAAAATACGACCTTTCTTCTAGCTAAACTTTTTTTTTTCTTCAATTTATGGTGCTTATACAAATCCTTTTATTTATAAAACTTTTCAGCATCAGTCCTTCGATGCATTTCTTATTAACTGAATTATTTAATATACAAAAGAAAATAGAGTTATCCATTAAATTTTATTTTGAAGTAAAGTAGTTTTTTAACACACATAATTAAAAAAAGCTCTCTATGGGAACTTTCCCCCATATTACAAAAACAGATAGTCGTAATTTAGATAATTGGACAGTTGGTTTAAAAAAAAAAAAAAAAAAAAAAAATTAAGTTATGGTTCAGGACCAAGCCATGAAGCAGTATTTCAGGCTCTCTAATAAGTATATATATATATATTTTTTTACTTTGGAATTCTCAGAGAAATCTGGAACAATCTCATACCAAGGTTTCTAAGAAAAGCTTTTAATATTCCAATTTGCCTCTCATAGCAACAGGATAAAAAATAATATCAACATGCCACTCAAGGATAATCCAATGTGAAAAAGTATGAGCCCAAGATTGGTAAAGGACTTAATGTATGAAGAAATAATTATAAAATAGAAAAAAGGGATTTTTATAATTCCTTATTTTTAATTTCTAAAGATGTTTGATCATATGTTTGTGATTATATAAGTTTTTAATTTACCAACGTTGAATTATCGATAAACTTGTATAAAAAAGTTTAAATTTTTAGATTTAGCTAGATCTTACGATAATGTAAATGTTACAGAACTCTTCTAAGTTAAATGTAATGTTCTGACATATCTAGAAAATTGTGATTTTATCTATGAATACATCCATAAAAATTCAGAACTTAGAGTATTTATGGACCAAGAATTTGATTCATGCTTAAATACCCCCCCCCCAAAAAAAAAAAAAAAAAAAAAACTAATAAACTTTTAAAGAAACTTTAAACGGACTGTTTATGAACCATTAATTTGATTTATGATTGAATGTAAACAATACAAAATATCAACCGAGGAATACATGGTGTCACACTTAATGTTATGGAAAGTGGAAATTTAATTTATGTTAATATTAAAATTTAAAATATATAAATTAGCTCAAAAAAAAAAAAAAAAAGAATTGAAAATTACATTTTAGCATTAATCAGTTTATAAAATAACATTACATATATAACCTGCATAAAAGTCTTAGAATCTAAATAGAAAATGTTTTTATTAAGATATAAAAATTTATCAAATTCAACTGAAAATGAGTATATCTAGATTACCAAGACAATTGTTAAAAAAAGAATTTTACAAAAATTTGAATGTTACCCTCTAATACATTATATATTCGGTGACAGTAATTTTATGAATTGTATAAAAAAATATATGCAATATGCTTTAAATAGTTACATATAGTGTTACCACTTTTCCTACGCCTAGCAGTGAGGACAAGTCGAAAATCTTGGAGGGTTTCCAAGTTGACCAACAGGCTTGAATTTAGTCAACATCCTGTCATTCAGTATTCCCTTATCGCTTATTTTCTCTCAACGAAAAGCTTATCTCCCCTATTTTACTAGTGGACTCGTTGAATCCGCACTTGCGCAGAGGCTTCCATGGTCGCAAGAAATGTAGTTAAAGAGTAATAAGAAATCTTAATCAAAATATACTTTAGGTGTCATTTGGATACATACACATACACGGATCGGATACACAGTGACGGATCCAGAACTTAACTTTTTGGGAAGGGCTAAGATTTTTCAAGGTGTTAGTCTAGATAAATGAAAAAATTACCATCGTAATAAAAGTGTGCATAACGTAGATACATTAGACTGCATTAAAAAATTGTTGCAATTATTTATAATTATAATATGGAGAAATTTTGAAAGATTATATATATGAATGATAGTTATCGTAATAAAATTTAACCTTAAAATTTAGCATTTAATAGATACAAAACAATACCAACACATCAAAAATAGAACTGATTGTAACATATAGGGAAGACTGACACAAAAATGTTGCGTTACAGATTAAGAACCAATAAGAGACAAAAACAAATTAAATTACTTACGCCGACATGAACAATAATAATAAAAAAAAAGGACCATTAAACTTAATGACGGAGAAAGTAAATAAAGGACCAGAGAAATATTAATTGGATAAAAATGCTTAAAATTTGAAGTATAAACTCTTCAGGGGGCATGTACTTCATAAAGCTGCAAAATAATAAGGTGAAAGCTGCATCGATTTCGTAAAACTACATATATATGTATTACTTTAAGGGGAACTGCAACTAAAAACAGAAATTGTAATTAAGGTGTTTATGGGGGGGAGGGGAATAATAATAATAATAAAAGGACAATCGTATGTAAGATATACTTGCAACAACGATTACTCACGAAATTTGCACATAGTTATGGTTTGACATCATGATTTGTACAAAATAAATGTATTAAAATGTGATTTGTAGAAAAAACTCACATAGAACGTAATGTTTTCGAATATTTTAGATATCCCTGTACAAACCAGTGATGGTATTTACCCCACTTTAAATCGGGAACATCCCATAGTAAACATGAATAACGTTTATCAATTTCAAGAAATTCCGTGAATATGTATAGAAGGTAAAGAGATCACCAGTAGACGGACAGAAAGACAGGCTTATAGACTAATTCATATAATAATCACTCTTAAACATCGTTAGAAAGTGTTGAAAACAATTAATGCAAACGAAAATGCAATTCTAGCAATTTCTAATTATAGCTATTAATGTAACCGATTATTATTATTATTATTATTTATTTATTTTTTTTTTTTTTTTTGTGGCCCTGTAAATCTTAACGCTAATTATACTACATTCTATGAAATTTTATTTTTTATTTTATTTTTTATTTTTTTTTTATATATGCATGTTAATTTCATTATGATTTGCGAGAAATAAAAATACCTCTCATAGGACGCAATGCTTTGAAATTCTTTCTGGTGAATCTGGCAGTATTCACCCCACTTTCAATAGAGAACATACCATAGTTAACTCGAACAACGTATATCAATATTACGGAATTCCATGAATATCTATGAGAGTTAGAATGCAGAAAGACAAAAAAACCGAAGTCATAAGCGCACAAAAAAAAAAAAAAAAAAAAAAAAAAAGGCTCTTTAGAGAGGTCACCTTTTACGAGAAGTCGTTAAAAAAATCATAGTTCAGGCAAAAATTATCAACGAAATGGATTCCGTTATTTAAATTTACAATATTTGTTTATACTGCTTTGTAATAAGTCATTAATATTAACTTTACATGCTTTTTTGCAGAAATTTTGTCTCTAAGAATTCTTTTATATCCTTGATCAAATTGATCAACTTAACATCATTTCTGAATGAATAAGGGGACTTTATTAAACCTACTGAATACTCTTAGTAAAAATAATTTTTGTACTTTGTAATTTTTAATCTAAACTATGTATAATATTTTAATTTTGCTGTTTGAATTTAACACTACACTCTTAAAAGCTTTTTAAATTATTACTCGAATACTGGTAGGATACAAAATTCACTTCCCCAAACCTGAATTTTACCAATAATATGCATATTAAAAACTATAAAGTCTTATTAAAAATTTTTCTCTACCGTCATGTTCATTAAGAAATATCTACTATAATTTCAAAATTGGAGAGCAGTAAGATCAAGGCCGTAACCAAGGGGAAGGAGTTGGGCGTTTAAACAATCCCCAAAATTAGAAGCCTACTTCGAAATTCTTTTGGCTATGGCGTTGAATTAGAGGGTTTTTTGAAATAGTTACATACGAAAAGTGGTCAGTTCACATCAAGTGTTAAACAATATTACCTGCTCTCGTGAAACGTGTCCCTTAAAAGAAATATACATTTGTACACAGGCACTGAATCGAGGTAAATCAGTATAAAGGCCAAAAAGGAGATTTTGGGAGCGAGAAAAATTGACCCTTATAAGAGGTGACCTTTAAATGAAGGACTTTTAGAGAGGTTTTTGATTGCTAATGTTTATTGAACTATCACATATTTTTACTGAAAATGTTATTCAATCATTCCACTATGAATTTGTTTTCCTTTTAATTAAAAGTTTTGTGAATGTCTTTTCTTCTCTGGGGGAGGGGGGGTTGGCTTGCGTCCCCCTTCTTGGATCAGCCATTGACATACACACACTCAGACACACACACACATATATATATATATATTACAAATGCTAGAAGATACTTAGTTATTGTGGCTAAAGAGAAGATTATTGCTATTTACACAATGCGTAGCATAATACTATATGGTTTGATTACAGAAATAGCATGCATACCATAATAATATATAGCTTGGTTCTAGAAGTATGAACACCATACAACTATAACATATTTCATTATTATAAATATATATATATATATATATATATTTATATATTTGGAATCAGTTAACTTGGTAATACCTAATTTAAAAATAAATAGAAAGATCTCTTATCATTCGACAATATTTCGGTCTCATTCATCCTGTTTTTTTTTTAATTAACTGCGATATGTATCGCTTTCTGTTTCCCATTGTTTTGGTATTAAAACTCAGATTCTATGTGTGATTTTATTTCATCTTTTCTTCGAAAAATTTATCTAGTGTGTTATATGAAACCAATTTAATCTAGCTATACACTCACGCACAAATGTGAAAATTTTCTATTATAGGAGATAGTTTATTTCACTTATCTTGACACCACTTCATCCTGATTTCATTGACTGCCATCAAATTAAATTAGGTAGGTCAGAAATGAATGACTCTCTAGCTAACTCGGAAAAGACAAGTTCTTCATGTTTTGGGCGAGTTACGTATGATTTAGGGAAGAACATATTTCGCGATATTATTACGAAGTGACAAGTGCAGACAGCTTTTTTTTTTTTTTCCCCCAACGACCTCGTAAAAGGATAAATTTTCTGATTTATATGGGTATTTATGTAATAAATAGATGAGTTAAAACTGCTCTGAAAGTAGAAAATGATTTTTTGGAGACATATAATTGGCTATTTTTCCCCCCAAGCAGAATTCCAGTTTACTGAAAAATACTATCAATGCAAGACTTCATGAATACTTTTACCCTTTGATCATTGAAATTTCTTTATATTTTCTTTAATATTTTTCTTTAATATTTTTCTTTATATTTTTTCTTTAATATTTTTATTTATTTTCTTTAATATTTTTATTTATACTTCATTTGAAAAAAAAAAAAAAAAAAAAAAAAAAAAGAAGAAGAATTATATAGATATCAGTATGAAATTTTGCGAAGGATAATTAATATAAATTCAGCGACAATATTTGAATGCAGTATTAATGAATGAAAGTGAACTGCCAATGACTTCCTTTATATTTGTGACTATACTTAAATTTGTATTTTTTTTTTATATAAATTTTATCATTTATTTTATCCTATAACTCAAGATTTACTATTTTTACATTAATGCGGGCTATGATTCCTTAGAAAGATCATCATGGAGGGCACTCCCCTTCAGGGCTATGACCCTAGTGCAGTCAATCGTCTTTATTTGCAAATACCAGTAACGTTAAAATTTTAGAACAGAATTCCGAGACTAATGCAATTAAAACATCATTAACCTTCGTTTTATATCCACAAGTCTTCTGCACTTCCTCAGTGGCAAAACCGCTGTTTTTTTTTTTTTTTTTTTTTTTTTTTTTTTCAACTGCAAATCACGTTAAAAAAAAAAAAAAAAAAAATCTACCAGATTTTTTAAAACTTTGTTTATTTATAGCAGATCTCTAGTTTAAACATGAGTTTTGAAAGGTATTGAGTGCTTAAAAGAAAAAAAAAAATATTTAAAATATATTGAAAAACTTGTAATCCCCCCCCCCCCCAAAAAAAAAAAAAAATAAATAAATAAATAAATAAATAAATTTATTAATAAAATAAATAAATAATAAAATAAAAATGAATAAATTAAATTTAATTAATTGATTAAAAAAAAATAATTAAAATAAATAAGAGGGTACCTATGCATCTACCCATACAATATTTTTCCTAGTTCACTATTATAACTAATTCTTTTTATTTTCACAATGAAAAATAATTCTCATCGTGCACATTTATACCAAAGAAGTTCTTTAATGACATGTTAATAAGCTTAAAGCTGGTAGACGAGAAGTACCAGGTTAGATCCCAAGTCTCGCTCTTCGACCTAGCTTGTTAGCAAATTTCACACATATGTTTTTAAATATTTATTTCTAAATAATTTAATTTGTATTTTAAAATAATAATAATAATAATAATAAATCAATTCATTGTAAAATTAATTATTTTAAAAAAATCAAATTTTAAATTTAATATATTCCAATTAAAAAGAACATTTTATTCTATAATATTCTTTAAAATTAATTCATACTTTTATAAAAGTCAATCTCTATTTAATTTAATTATTATTTTTATTGAGGGAGAAATACATTTGTGAATATTTACTTTTCCCTTTTTAAACAGCGTTAGGTTTAAAATTCTCATTTAATCACGTAAATAAAATAATTTGTCTACATTACCTTTTAATATAAACAGAAATTGCGAAATATATTTCAGTTCTTGAGGCGCTTTATTTGGCATAGATTTGTTAATTTTGTGTATGAAATGGCGAATGCAATTCAGTACACGTTGCGTTTTTTCAAACATTACTATCGCTTGGATACTGGTATAAGAAACATCTGTCCTATTTTGCTTTCCCTCTCTCTGCCCTGTATATCCAACGAGGACCATTTATGTATCTTACTTAACAATTCATCTTAATTCATGTTCTTTTAATAACATAATAAAAACACAAGATAAAAATAACTTTATATATACCACGTTTTCATTTTTTCTTTTGAATCATATAAACTTGACAATTCTATGTATTAATAAATCCTTTTTCAAAAAGTTTTTGATGAATTATCCCATTAACTTGAAAGAAAATGATCAAATGCGTAATAAGGAGAGCAATTAAAAAATTTTTCAAACATTTATTAATTGAATAAAAGTATTAAAAGAATGCTTTGTCATTGTGTTTTGACTATTTTAACCCTTTCCTTCCCCGTGATTCCAATTCGAATCATAACATTTCATATCTTCTTTCTTACCATCTAACACTCCCGCTGATTCAAAATGAACAACATTAAAATCTATACACATTTTCCCACCGAAAAATACCTATTTTAGATGATTTCACTATGTTTGTTGATAATTGAAAGTATATTTTGTGCTATTCTGATAATAATATCGGAATCAGTTTCCTGTTTTGGGCAATTTAAATAAATTACCTATTTGTAATATTTTTTATTTTATTCTTTAATGTTTATAATATGTATTTTAATTAATTGCAATATGTATTTCTCCCAAAATTTTGATATTTTTATTTATTGAAAAGTTATGATTTTTAATGGCATCAGTGGTTATATTAAACATAAATAAACATCTATCACTTGCTTTGTTAGCTATATTAATTCGTACTCTGCTATTACTCCTATTTTAAAAAAATATTTATATATATTATCTTTGAAATAAATTTATGACTAAATATAAGATTTATTGTTTTATGGAGGGAAAAAGTTGGGAATGAAAGGGTTAAAAGTTTCAAATGTCTAGCTGGTCGAAAAATTAGTTAAAAATCGACTGCAAGATTTGTAATGGACAAACAAGAAAGCGAGTCAATAAAAACATGTTTATTGGAAATGCCTGCTGTTATTTTTGTCAAGTGGCACTTATTTAAAATGTACTACGGGACTTCCAGCCTGGTTCATTGTGGTTTGCGGTGTACTGAAAACAACACGCACGTTCACATCACGAAATTTACCTCACATAGTCGTTCGGAGTTTTTTCTGGTTTTCTCCGAAACTTGCTTGAATACGGGCTAGGATCACCGATAAAGACCCTCCATCGAGGGTATTTCCCCTAAGGCCCAGGTCTTAAGTGTAGACAATTGGTCTTAATCCGAACATCAATATTAAAGCTTATGACCAAACGGAATGACAATGCCACTTGTAGATAGACTTTTACTAAATGTTGATGGATATTAATGCATGTTAAGGCACAACTACTCAAATTTTCATGATATTCTGTGCATTATTTCTAGAGCTAGAGTTGTAACAAAATTTGTCACACTTAGATTTTTTTTTTTTTTTTTTTAAGCGTCAAATCGTGTTCTGGACCTCTCAAAGCATGAAAATCAAAAACCGAAAGTCGAAAATTTTTAAGGAGTACAATGCTTTTTTTCTATTGAATATAGAAGAAAGTAAAAAGTAAAAAATAATTTTCCATCCCTGCATTCACATAGAAGTATTTTGATGTTATTTCAACAAAGAAATACTATACTGTCGTAACATATCAATTTCCGCGATGCATAATTATCTTTGAATCATACATTATGACATTCAAATATATACATTCAAAATTAAGTATATTTCATTTTTATGTAATCTTATTCCTGATGTTTGCTTGTTAAGATTCATATATTTAATTTTGGAAAATTGCAAGAGTGGCTTGTTTCTAAAAACCATGTTCTCGTAATTTTTTAAATACATATCAGTAAAAACGTCATAACTATAACAAAAACATTTTACTGTCTATTTCACTTAAATAAATAATCGTATAAAATGTACCTTAATGTCTGCATTGAGTTATATGATTTAAAATAAAATGAAACTGCAATTATAAGAATAGATTTGAAAAATAAAGGAAATAATTTCATGTGTTACTCGCACGATTTTTTCTAACCCTGCTTTTCAATACTACATACAGTGCCGGCCAAAAAAAAAAAAATTACACTTGAGGGAAAAAAAAAAAATGTCGCACCATTATTACACTATAAATAATTGGCGACGGTCTGGGACGCACCCCTACGGATGTTCCGGAGACATGCCACCACAGTGTTGGTCCTACAAGAAAGAGATAGCTCCCCACAGAGGCATAATTTTGATGGGAACACGGAGGATATTGGGACCACGATATATTTTACGTGCACCAGCCACTATTAGTGTACACGACGGTCTTTGGTAGGCTCGAGAACCGAACCCACAATTTTCCAATTACGGGCTCGGCGCTCTACCGACTGCGGTACCGTGATCCGGATTTAAGGATGTAAAAACGAAATAAAAAAATCATATACTAAAGCTGTAATGCAAAATGGTCTAGATATTATGATTTTCTTTCTATTAAAATATATAAATTTCAATTTGACATTGAATATGAGGATTTCCATAATAATTTTCTGCTTTTGTCTTGTAATATGCATTATTAATATTCCTTTTCAGTGAAAGAAAGCAGCGAATAGGCGGGCAGAGTTCTGCATGTGTCAATAAGAAAAGTGAGTCGGGGAGGAGGCGAAGCCTCGTTCGGGGGTTGGTGAGCGGAGCGAGCAGGGGGCAGAGCCCCCTAGTTATATAAAAAAAAAGCATCTAACAAAAAGAATTACAATTCTAGCGATTTCCAAATATAGCCGCCCAATACATCCAAATACATTAGGTAGCCTGTAAACTAATGAAGAATGATTTCCATCCTACAATCTACACAAAACATTTTTATACATAATAACAAAAACTCAATTTCGAAAATTTGACCTAAAAACAATACTTTCTCTACCATATATACTCTATAACAAAAAAGTGACGCACCAAGAAGGAGTAATGCAAACTAGACACAAATTGACATGCATACAGATTTTGATGAAATCAAGCACCAATTCATCATTATCGTCGATCCTACGTGCAACTGGTACTTCAGGACTTCAAATACCCTTAATAGGCGGCTCAGTGTGGTTGAGCTCAGTCCCCGGATCTCTTCCACTGAGGACGTTTGGAGCATTATAAAAAGGGTCCTACAACCAGCTCGGAATTTTACCAATCTAACGCAACAATAGGACAGACCAAGCCGAAAAACTGCGTACACAAGGGTCAGAAGTGTACCAACGTGTTATTGACTTCTTTACTTTGTGAGGCCCTTTCTCTTGATTAAATCATTCCAATTTTCTGAAACTGTAATCAGTTGTTTTTCTCCACATGTACATCACATCTGCTAATTTTTGTCCCATTCGGACCGCCCATTCCACCCCATCTACCAATTTTTGTCCCCACCACTTCTTGGTGCGTCGTTTTTTTTTCTTCTTTTTTTTTTTGTTATAGAGTGTATATATGGGCAAGAGAAAGTAAAAAGAACGTAAAAAAAATGCTTATTCGAAAATGTTTTACAGATGCGTTTGAGTGGTTAACTTTAACAATTATATAAAACAAATTTTTGCCAGCTAGCAATAAACATCTGCAGATAAAGCAATGTGTTTACATTTTTAACTGATAATATCTCGGCAATTTTTCTTAAAAATTTTAACGCATTTCTACAGATTACTTTACATAAATATGAAATACCTTGATTTAAAATTAAAGATAATTCTGTATTTAAATTTATAAATCTTCTGTAACGGGTCATAAAAAATTATTATTTTTTTTTTTTTACTTGGCATTTTTTAAAGAAAATTTTATTATGGAAGTATTTTTTTTATAAAAGCATTCACGATATTAACCTGATCAGGTTATCGCTTTTTTCGACAGTTTCTCAGATTATTGTGGGTCGCTAAAGACCCGAAGCATGTAAGAAAATGAAAATGTAATTTGTAATGAAAAAATCTCGTAAAATTCTTGAATATTTCTACCTCAAGGGCAGAGAATGATTATTGCATAAAAATTAAACAAATACTTTATTTTTTGTCATAAACATGCTTAACTCCCAAAAATGCAGGTATTGACTAAAAAATTTAACTTTTGAGCAAATTGAGATATTTGAAAAATTCAAATTGCATAATAAAGTTTAAAAATAGTTTTTTTTTTTTTTTTTTTTTTTTATGGACAAAAACCACGGACTCTATGGATAGGTATTTCTTCTATATGTGGGTAGATTCTTAGGAATGAGACAAAATAAAAATGGATCGGGTCTCTTAACGACCACCGATATCGAGTTAAGTGTTATAAATTAATCGAAAATATTTAAACATAGAACTGCAGAAGTTTAAATCTTTTAAACCAGTTGCTTTATTGTTAAATGTCGTATAAATAATAATTAATTTTACAAATTAAACTAAGATATTTATTTTAAAATATTTTAAATGTTCATGCTAATTAATAGGTTCATTACAATATTGATATATAATGTCAATTATTTTAATGTTCCTTAAAATAAAAGGAATAAACTTTATATTAAAGGAATTCAATGACCTTTCAGAAAATAACATGTTGATGTCAATGAAGGAACATTGTTAGTATCTGCAGTAATTACTGTATAAATGGAAACAATATGTCCTCTACTATCCAGAAATAAAAGACATTTAAATTCCAATATATTTAAAATAGAAATACTACTCGGGTTACTGAAAGACTCCAGTTTTGTGACGTGAGTACGCTGAATCAAATGTGTATAATTTTCTGTTTTTTTTTTTTTTTTTTTTTTTTTTTTTCGCCTACCAAGGCCAACTAAGCCGGTATTTCAAATCGAACCATGCTATTTACGATGCAACTGAAAAAATAAACAAGAATATAGTGCATGGGGAACAGTCGAGGAATACCTCTTTTTTGTTTGTTTGGATGGGAAACCTTCCAAAGGGCGTTTACAGACAGCTTGGTTCATAGGGTTTCAATTTAGCAGACAAGGAATTGTAAATAAAAAGACCAAATGTTGCAAGAGATTTACTCTCTGACTAGAAATTTGGGCAGTTTCAATTTGTTCGATTTCACAAAGTTGCAATTTGCTGGCTGAGTAAATTCGAGATAATTTTTGTTCGAAATAGGACATTTTTGTCCCGCCGCTTTCGTCCGTGGTTATTTTGACCTCGCTAACTAATCAGATCTTTGTATATATTTTTTTTCAGATGATTGGTCTTTTGTTGATATGGGAGAATTGAAGTATTCTTAAAATATCTTTACTTAATGAACATTATATTGATGAATATATAAAATTTTGAAATTGTGATTGCTACATAGAACTGAGATCATGAGAAATTTCGGTACCTTTATTTATTATTATTATTATTATTATTTTAACTAACATTTAAATTTACTTCAACTTTTTAATTATGATTGCGCTTCTTTTTGAATAGGGATAGAGATTCCCCCCCCCCCCCCCCCAAGGAGGAAGTTGGAACTTGCATTTCATTTGCTTCGATAGCGGTTTCATTGTTCCGTCACTGATGGTAACAAAATTGTGGTTGAAAATCGTTATACTGTAAATCGGTCCAAAATGTCTACTCCGATACCCATTCCTCAGAAATTGTACTTCAGAAATAAATGAATATTTGAATTCGAAATCAGAATATAAGAATTTGAATACCTGCAAAATTTATGCGTTTACAGTCAAAATGATTTTCATTATATAACAGAAAGCTAAGAAACTAGAAAGATTTATTATTTCTATAGAGCCATACAAGTTCATTTCTTTTTCTTTTATTATATGATTACATATCCGATGGCATGTTAATATAATGGTTTATAATCATTGTAATTATTTCTAGATAAAATTTGTGAAACACGTTAGTTTATTTAACACTAAAATTTATCAGTTTGTATAAAAAATTAAAAACTAATTTTTCTATTTCAGTAAAACAGTGATATGAATCACTAATAAATTCTCTTTAATAATTCATAAAAATTCTATTTACCGTTAATATGTATAGTGAAATTTTTAATATGTCGATTAACAATTTTCTGTTATTTTGCCAAAAAAAAAAAAAAAAAAAAATTAAAGAAACTTTTCTACTGCAATTTTTAACAGCATATTGAAATCATCTGACTTGTGGAAATCTAGGTATAAGATATGAAAGAAGTGATTAATTTAAATCTCTTAAATCACAGATTAGACAACTTAAGTTACTATACATACATATTTTTTTAAGGAACTTCTACACTAGTAAAAAAAAAAAAAAAAAAAAAAAAAAAAACTGAAATATTTATCCAGTCTCTTTAAATGTATATTAGCAATGATTAAAGCAGAAAAGTGAGGTCTATAAGCATGACTTACGTTATAAAAGTAAAAACTTGTGTGACTTGTGAAAGTTACAGGTTACAGGGCAAATTATAGCGGTTTTAATTTTAAGGCTTTATATTTTACTTGCAGTAAAACTTACGGAGTCTTATAAAAAGAAAGCACAGTCTTATTAATTAAGAATATTTTATTCCTTACAAAATTGAATCTGGATGCAACATCTTCACTTATAAGGGTCGTACAACATCTTCGCTTATATTCGCTTTTATTCAAAATTCGGTGAGTTTCGACCCAAATAAAATTTCCTGATCCATGGGTCCCTTAGCTAACAGTTACAGGTTACAGGGCAAATTATAGCGGTTTTAATTTTAAGGCTTTATATTTTACTTGCAGTAAAACTTAAGGAGTCTTATAAAAAGAAAGCACAGTCTTATTAATTAAGAATATTTTATTCCTTACAAAATTGAATCTGGATGCAACATCTTCACTTATAAGGGTCGTACAACATCTTCGCTTATATTCGCTTTTATTCAAAATTCGGTGAGTTTCGACCCAAATAAAATTTCCTGATCCATGGGTCCCTTAGCTACGCCCTTCCAAACAAAGGTTATAGAAAATTTATCCTCTAAATGTATTCTTTTCCCAGAAATTTCCACTTGTATTCGCTGCTCTTCCTCTTCCTTCAAGTAAAATAAAATTTAATTTTTCTTTTTTCCCAGTTTTATTTGTTATTACAATTTATTTTCACAATAAAAACTAATTTATATATGCATTTTAATCAGATTAATATAATACTAGTGATTTCTACGATGTATTACTTTTTCTGAAGTAGAAATATTTATAATTATTCCTTGTTGTGCAATAAATTTTTTAAGCTGAAATTATATTTAATTTTTCTCAAAATTAAGCTCTGAAAGAAATTAAACAATATTTAAATTTTAGAAAAGAAATCTGAGAAATCGTGTTAAGGAGGCATTACAGAAAAGTGTTAATATGCATGCGTTCATGTGTCAAATTAAAACTGGATTTTTGTCTTTGTTTTCACTCTTCTCTCAAAACAAACATTTTGAAAAAATGTAATTTTAAAACTATAAGCATCTCCATAATAAAAATGTCAATAAACAATTTTATAATGAACATCATTTCATAATTTTATAACGAACATTATTTTTGCTGAACATTATTTCATATTTAGATTTCTTTTCTAAAATTAAAGAAAAAGAAAGAAAGTTTCAATGTTTCCAAAGCTTAGTTTTGAGAAAAATTGGATTAATATCAGCTCAAAAATTATCACTTGTGTTAAAGTTATATAAAATTCAATTTAAATTTGGATGACATATTCGTTACAAAATCATTGTTCGGATGTTTATTTAAAAATTTCGCACAAAAGAAGAAAACTGGAAAACAGGCTGTTTCTTAAATTTTGCCCGCCGGTGTACATTAAAAGAGATACTTGAAAAAAAACTTATTGAAATATTTATTAAGTGTAGAAGTTACTTATAAAGATATGTATGTATTTGTAACTTAAATTGCCTAATAAGGGACTTAAGAGATTGAAATTAATTACTTCTTTTATATCTTATCCCTAGATTTCTGCAAGTCAGATGATTTCAATATACTGTTAAAAACTGCAGCAGAAAATTTACTACAAAGTATTTTATTTGTCTTAGGCAAAAGTACACAGAATGGTTAATTAAAATATTAAAAATGTCACTATATTTATACATTTTAACAGTAAATAGTATTTTTATGAATTATTAAAGGGAATTAGTGATTTATAATATTGTTTTATTGAAAAATTACTTTTTATTAGAAATAATGCATTATATAAAATGTATTATTAATGATTATTAAAACGTATGTAAATGTAAAGCTATTTTCTCATTTACATTTGATATGCTTTTCCGTCCATCCATTAAACTTATTTTTAACCACTGTAATATTAGAAAAGTTCTGGATAAGTAATATGATGAAATCTCATGAAAATTTTACAATAATCATATTTGTCCATAATCATAAAAAGTTTCTACTAAAAATGATTGCGTAGACGAGAATTAACAATATATATCTATATTAAATGTATAGTAGCTAATTGGGAATGAAATTGACGTTAAAAAGAAGTTCTAAATGATTTTCAAATTTTAATAGAGCGATAAAATGTGCATTGCCTGTATTTTCTTTTAAAATCCGCAAAATTAAATAATAATAATATTAATAATAAAATAACAATGCTTCAAATAAAATAAGATCACACAGAGATTTCAGATATCTAATAAGATACAAGAAATACAAAACATGACATAACATTAAAAGTCATAATTTATATAAAATGAAATTTAGCGTGAAAAATAACAAAATGTTTCTCTTTTAGTATATATAGTTATATACACACGCACACACACTAAGAAAGTGTGTGTGTATATGAAGAAAGAAATTTGTTTAATATTACTGTTTTAAACAATAAAAACAAAAGGAATCAGTGTAGAATACCACTGAAAATTAAATATTTTCAGTCGTGGAATTTAAACTTAAAAACGCGAAGTAAATAATCGTTTCAAAGTGAAACTACCATATTTAATAAAACAGCGTTATTTCCTTTTCTAAATTATAAAAAGATTTTTTTTCATAATATTGTGAACTATGTATAAATATTACAGAAATATATTAAATTACGTCACTATGAAATAAATTAACACAATTATAAGCTAAAATTTAAAAACTAATTAAAATACGAAAAATAAACAATTTTATTTATCAATAGTTAACAATTAATAAATTAAGTTTCGAATCTACGCACTCCGAAATTCTCAATACAAAAGTGTGTAAGTTAAACATAAGTTAATGTACAGTCATTCAAAAGGAAAGAAAGGGGGAAAAAAAAAAAAAAACTTCCGAAAAAATTTATTACAAACTAGCGTAGTATCTTGCGTCTGGTGCTGATCGTTTGGTAATAACGTCTTGTTAACAGTGATATTCTTTGATTTTACTTAGGGGATCGTCAATATATATTAAAGCTTGCAACAAAGTCATTGTTTTCAATGACAACATTTATTTTTGGCACTGTTTGGGGTTATTTAAATCAAATTAGCCCGGAAAAAGGTATAGTTTATACATTCTCTCAATTTTTCATAGAGTTATAAGCTGTCAAAGTATAATGTTAAATGAATGTGACGAACATTAATAGATATCTTCCTCTATTATTATTATGCGTTACAATGAAATGACTTCAATATATATATTCCACGCATACTTTTTTTTAGTCTAAAAACATCTGAATTATGAAAATTAAAAAATACATGTTAAAAAAAAATATGAATTATGATTATATTAATTTTTGCACGAAAAGAATTTTTATCAGAAATATGGATTTCCAAATTTACAGCTTATTCTTATAATTTTTTGAGTTACAGTGATATTTCATTTCTTATTGATGTTAAAGGGCCGTCACTTGTTATATTTGTGTCATCTATAATTTTGCATACGCAGGAATTAAAATAGTTATTCAAGTAATTTTAGATGCACGCATCATTTCTTAATCATTACTTTAAAATTATACTACTTCATTACCGTTTATTATTTGAATAAATAATAATACTTTTCCGTGTTCAAATGTTGGGATAAACTAACTTTTTCTTTTGTAACTCTATGTACTTTAAATTAATTCATGATAAACTATACCTTTTTCTGAACAGCCTTGATTCTCAGGTTGGTTGGTTGGTTGGTTGGAGGATTAAGGCCGATTGACTCCTTATGTGTCCTAGGCCTATAGGGGGAATGCCCTCCGTGGGGGGTCTTTCTAAGGGGTCCCAGCCCGTATTTACGCGAGTTTCGGAGGAAACCACGGAAAACTCCGAACGGCTAGGTCGATGAGCGCGACCGTGGATCGAACCCGGCACCTCCCATCTACCAGCTTTGAGCGCAGAACCGCTCGGCCGCTGGTGGGCCCCTTGATTCTCAGGAATTCGAATATAGAGTAAAAATGGGTGTAGCCATTGAAAAAAAAAAAAAATGAAATGTATACATATATTTATATGTAGACGACCCCTAAGCAAAATATTATTGCATTAATAACTAGACATTATCAATCTGTAGATAACCTCATGTTTCTACGATAATTAACGGTAAAATTAATCGGATATGGCTTTTGCTTGTTTTGGGGCATGAGTGTACAACTATTTAATTTTTTTTCTTTATTATTATTTAAAAGACGTTTATCAATCATTTAGTGAGGTAAAAGCTTATGAAAATAGTTCTGCATAAACCACTGAGCCGAAGAACAACTGGAGGAAATGCTAGACCGGTTTTTGCGTGCCGTTTTTGAAAGGTTTGTCTTCCGAGCGTTGCACATTTGATATCTTAATATTTCAATGTAAAATTGTGTAAAGGTTGTCTGTTCGAACAAAAATATGCCAAACAACAATTTTAAATTTTAATTCTTTAAAGAGTATAGTAGTAATAGACGACCCGACAAATGTTGCCTGCCGTGCAAGGTTCGACTTTGTACGGCAAATGATTTCAGAAAAACTGGCACGCACGAACACTGTGTAAAGATATTGGAAGCATTTGCTCCAGTTGTTCTTCAGCTCAGTGGTGTAAACGGAAATAATCATTGTGTTGTTTATTTCTTTTGTAGCAAAATTTTATTTTTCAAGCTGAACACATAAAAACCATTAAAAAAAAAAAAAAAAAGTGTTTCCAGGATTTAACATTAAAAAAAATATATATATACATCAAAAACTGATTATTCAAAAATAGAAATTAAATGCATTTTCCATAACTTTTAACTGAATCACATTTATGTTATGCTTCAAGAAATGTTTAAGAAAGAAATTTTGTGTAACCTTTATTCAGGGCCAAGTATATATTTTACGCTAAGTAAACTGTTGCTTTGCTTTTCCAGACAATTTTTTTGTTTGATTAATATTCAGTTATATAATCTAGCTTAAAATTGTGCGTTAGCGAGATTCATTCTTTCTCCCTTTCTATGTGAATCCCATGGGATTTTTATTGCTTTCTGTTATAAAGATGTGTCATTCAAGTTTTTTTTTTTTTTTTTTTTTTTTTTTTTTTTTTTACCCGATTTCTATTTTTTAAATTCTACTCTTTGATATATATCGCATTTTATCTTAGTGATCAATTGTTTTTAAAAAGACATTTAATTAATTTGTTTACGATATTGAAATTTAGAGCTCTAAGTATACTTTATGAAATATTTTACTTAAGAAAAAATTCTCAATGAGATAAATAGGCGACAGGTTCAAAGAGTGGAATTCAAGACAGAACTTCAAAATCCTTATTTTATTATTTTTTAATGAGATATCCTTATAATGTGAAGCAAGAAAGTTTCCATACGATTACATGAGAAAGAAGAAAGTGTGAATCTGATGTACAACCTTAAGATTATTTTTCGTTAAGATAACATAATTCGTAATCACAGCTTTCATCTGAATAAAATTTCATATTAAAATATATTAAAATCGTTAAAAAATTATCCAAATACAAAATTACCAATTGTTTAGTCTAAATGGTTTAAAGAGTTTGAACAATTAATTTGTTCAGAAAAAGCTATTAATAGAATTTGTCTTTCAATGCATCTGCAATATAAAATATATCAGTTACTAAAAGCGCTACAAAAGCGAGTCAAAAATTCAACAATGAAAGCAAATAACATTACAGAGAATGTCTATTGTTTTATACATAAAACAATGAGTGAGCAACAAGTAACATTGAATAGATACTTAGGAGAAAAAAACAACTAAGATCGACGTTCTTGTTTAAAGAACATGAATCAATAGTTCATGCTCCAACTATGTCGTCAAGAATGACTTTAATTTCACAATGATTAAAAACTACCTCAAATTACTACAATACAGTAGGAAATTTAAATATTAAATGATGTCTTTTTCAAAAAAGAAATGAAAGAAAAAAAAAGAAAATATTTAACTAACACAAACGCGATTATTAATGATTTATTAATAAATTTGATTATTCATCTGAATTTTCACTATAACTTTGAAGATTTCTTAAAATGAATAGCTGAAGACACAAGATCAATTTTTTTTTTTTTTTTTTTTTAAGTATTGCTTGAATTGGATTTTTTCTTTTTTACTATATATATAAGCGATATACCTTCAATTGGCAAAAACTAATATATATGAATATTCATATATACTTTTATAGTGAAAAATATATAATTATATTTGCGAAGTAGCAATATATAAAAGCAGCAATTTAAATGCAAATATATAACGTAACAAAGTGTGGAATACAACAGAAATATTATCAATCACAAATTTATTCATGAAATTTGTATAAATATAACCAGGAATATTTACGCTTTAATGAAAAGTAATACCCACTTTGCGCCAATAACTAAATTGGATTAGAACTATCATCAAGAAGATTAAGAATATTCACCAACTGAATTCTTTGACAAGTAAAATGAACATTAACAAATATAATATCAAGTGGAAAATTCTCAAAAATAGTAGGATTTATCTTCTGGATACGAACATACTTCACAGAGCAGAGAATCGAAAGATTTCAAAGACTATAGAGCTGTTTTAAGCCAAGATTCTTTAGTCGTACACTTGATCTTTCGACTAATCTTAAAAATTAAAATAAATAATATCCAAAGAGGAACATTTATAAAAAGCTAGAAATGTCATGTTTTCCTCAACTCCTTAGATTGCTGATTGCAACTCAACTCTGATTTCTGTGCCTTTTAGCATGCGACATGACGTTTCTAGCTTTATGAAATTGTTACTCTTTCGATATTATTTTTCTTTATATCTTTTAAATTTTAATATTTGTCACAACGTCGGACATAGGGCTATAGAATTTTGACTTAAAACAGCTGTACAGTCTTCGAAATCTCCATTCTCTGTTCTATGAAGAAGAATGTACGTCCCCTGAAAAGAAATTCTATTTTTGAACATTTTCTTCTTGATATTATATTTGTTAGTTCATTTTATTTGTTACAGATTTCAATTGGTGAATATTGTTATTGATAATAGTTTTAATCCATTTCATTATTAGCGTTGAGTTATTTTTCATAAAAAGCGAAATTATTGTGGTTTAATTTATTTTTTAATTATTCCTCGATATATTTTTATATAAATTTCATGGATGAATTAGAGATTCAATTGTTTCTCTTGTATTCTGTATCTCGTTACACTATATATTTTCCTCAGTTTGTTTAGTTTGTCACTACAGCTGTTTTAATTAGCCTACTAGAGCTAATTAGACTGGGACATGTTACATACTTAAAATAGATTCTAATAAACTGTAAAAAGTTATACTGGAACCTGTTTTTGAACCCGGCATCTATCACTAGAAGTCTAAATCACTAGTTAATTTGTCATCAGATGTACACAAAAACTAAAGTAGTTGCCATTGGTGAGCTCAGTCCCCATAATAAATTTGTTTTCATAGTTTTCTACTATAAGAGCGTACAATATTCATAATAGAAATTATCTCTACCGATCACTAGCAGGGTCGCAGACTGAAATTTCTCACCCACTGGGCTACCCTCTCTCTGCTTCGATATTTTTATCTTAGCATAACTTGGTTAGATTCATTTAGGCCAGTTTTGTATTTTAATTTTCATGCAACATCATACTATTTCCAATGCAACGTACATGCTCCAATATAATTGCTCATATAATTATCATAAATGATATTTTGTAACTAGTTCAACTTATTAATGACAAAACATTTCATTATGCTGCATGTTTATACTAAATCTTCTACTATATTAAGAAAATTCTAAAATTCGTATAACTTACAAATTGAAAATATTGAAAATTAATAGAGATCTTGCTAACATCGTAAGTGATATTTTAGAAACTGTCCTACCCCTTCCCTTGAGATAATGTATACTATAAAAAACAATCATAAAAATAAAAAAGAAAAGAACAAACTATCTTACGGATGGACACACCGATTTTATGATTTTTTGTACTACCAACACCTCAAAACGTATATAAATGTCAAAAACCGACACAAACAATTTCTACGAAAACTCAAGTTCCCCATATAAAAAAGATCGTGTATATATTTTAATTTTTTAAATACTGCGATAAAATACTTTAGAATTTTATGTTTGTTGATGCTGTAATGACTTCAGACTAATGACTTTAAGACTCACGAAAGGGCGCTGTTTGTTCAGCACGGTGAAAAGACTTTCGAATTGAAGAGAGACTTTAGTTTTTTTTGAGAAGGGAATGATGCAACGCCGAGAATAGCGGGTGCCTGGCTTGAGTGCCGTTCATGTTTATTATTTTTGGTCCAAAGATTATCGACCATTTTATGCAATATGTGTTACGTGTTTTCGTTTACCTTTTATGTATGTGTGTTTGTGTCGTATAGTGTTTGTAAATGACAAATAAAAAAAATATTTCTCTAAAGAAAAGCAATCTTCTCTTGATGATTTCAAGCCTACGATACATCACAGACTAGTGTTATGGTGGCAGCTAAAGGATACATCCGAAGTTACAAAGATACGCTACTAAAGGGGTAAGTGCCTTTATGTATGAAACAGTGCCTTGATTTAAAAATAATATAATAAATCAACTCAGTCCTTGTATTAGGACGTGAGAAGATATTTTTTTTAAAGTACTTAAATTCACATTATGTTTAATCGTGAAATATAAATAGCACTGCTTATCCCTATCTATTTGATAAAAAGATTATTTGAAATTATTATTTGTAGAGAAAAAATATATATATCTTAAACTGATTCATCCGTTGGTTAAAAGAAAAAAAAAAAAAAAAAAAAAAGAAAATCTTTCAATTTTTTTTTTTTTTTTGTCGATGTATTTCGAAAAAAAATAAAGTTGATGAATCCGTGAGAAATAAATGAATATATATGCTTTTTCTTTTGTTTAATGGTATATTCCTAATAATAATAATAAAATAATAACTTACTATAGAGTAAGTACGTTTTGAAAAGAATTTCGGTTTTAAACGCAATTGCAAATTTTGAGAACAGATTTAAATAAAGTACCTGTTCTGTATTTTATGGAAGAATAAATATTCTTGTTTAGTAATCTGTGGTTTAGAGCTTTGAGAAAAAAATAAAAATAAAGAATATATTTATTATCGAATTAGAAAGAATAAAAATGTTGCTGAATGATTCATAAGAATAAATGTGCATTTCCGGTCACATTTTTATTTCTGATACTTTATTGATTTAAATTGGATTTATTTTTCTATCTCTTTTTACTGATTTTAATATTTCTTTGCTAAAAAATACAAAAAAGAAAAAGAGTGAATAAAGAATAAAAAAGAATTTAGTTTTGCTTTCGTGTAAAATGATTCTGTTCTTGTTTGAAACAAAATATTTTAGTTACGGTTTGAAGTAAAATGATTTAATTTTGCTTTCAAATGAAATGTGTAATGTTTAGATGTTCATTTTACTTATTAATATTAATTACTATGGTAATTTATGTTACTTAAATCCAATTTCGATTGAACTTACTTTTTTTTTTTATAAAGAAAAAGAGTTTCGGTTTCGAAACGAAACTATTGTTTTTTTTTTTTTTTTTTGGTTTGAAGAAAAATATTAATTATTTTGTTTCCTGAGAAATATGTGTGCAAAAAGAATCAAATAGTTTTGCAAATAAATTAATTTATTTCTGTTTTGAATTGAAATAATGATTGTGTAGGAAACAAGTAGTTCTTGGTATGAGAACATACTTGGTTAAAAATTTTGTTTGGGTATTCTTTTTGAATATACGATTTATGTAATAAAAGAAATTTGTGTGACTGAAAATTTTAATATTTTCTGTTCTTTAAGAAGAAAAGAACTGTACACGTGGTTTTTTATGAAAGAAATATATATTAAAAAAAAAAAGAAGTGTTCTCTTAAATAGAGAAAAATAAAGTATTTTTCATAAGTTACCGATACCATTAATTGGGTTGGATATTATTATTTTTTTTAATTAATTACAAAGATTAATTACCCTCAATATCTTATTTTATTTGTGTGTTTGATTGATTTTTTTTTTTTTTTAAAGGGGTAATAAAAAAAAATAATAATAATTTTTCTAATTATTTTAATTGTTTATATCTTATTATCGTTTTGAGAGCATTCTGGTTTTATTTGGGGTTTTGAAACATGGCATTTTTAGCTAAAGCTCGAAAACATGAATTGGTTCAAATTTGTGAGGAAATCGGTGTTGAAGTAGATACTTCCAGTAGAGTTATTGACATCAAGAAATTAATTTTATGTAGCAAGTCCTATAATGAGGAAGAAGTAAAATTAATATTGGAAAGGCTTCTTGAAGATAAAAAAATACAAGAAGAAGAGAGAATAAGACAAGAAGAAAGAGAGGAAAGAAGGATCCGAGAAACTCAACAATATGAACTTGAATTAAAGAAATTGGAAATTTCAAAAGAAAATCCTGAAAGATTATTAGAACCAGAAAGGGTGATTGAATCGGTCCCAAGAATACAGTTAACCCAAATTACCCCAAGATTTGATGAAAAACATAATGAAATGGGTTTATATTTAATAAGTTTCGAAAAAAGATCGGAGATGGCACGAGTTCCAAAAAAGGATTGGGTGGCCTACCTGTTAGCAGTTTTACCGCCAGAACTTTCCAATATGTTGGCCAGAGTCGCCAACCGATGCGACAAATTATGATTTTGTTAAAAATATCATTATGAAAAGATATAAATTAAATAGTGAAAAATTGAAACAATGTTTTTATAAGCACCACAAATCGTCCGAAAAATCTTGGAGAAATTATGCTCAAGAGCTTTCTAGTTATTTTACGGAGTGGCTTACAGAATTAAAGATAGAGAATTTTCAACAGCTGAAAGACCTAATAGTGACTGAGCAGGTGAAGTTTCGAGTGCCTGCTGATGTGAGAGAACATTTTATTGAAAGTTGGCTTACCTTTGCAACACCTTTAGACTTAGCTGAAAAATTAGATGAGTTTGAGAGTATTAGAGAAAGTTTCAAAAAGAGGAATTTGCCCAAAAAGAACTTTTCCAGCTTTCGAAACCAAAGTGGAAACGTATGTGATGACAAGTCTAGGGATAATAATAAAGATGTCAAGCCGAAATTTCATGCAAAACCCGTAACATCCCAAGAAAATCAAAGAAATAAAGAGTTTGATAAAAGAAAAATTGCTCGTTGCTATGAATGTGGTTCTACTAATCATCTTAGACCTCAGTGTGATAAATTAAAGAAAAATGAAGAATTTATCTCACATATTATAACTGAGGCAGGTTCTGATGAATCAATGACACCTTATACTAGTTTAGGTAAAGTGAATGGTGTTGAGATGAAAATAATTCGAGACACGGGTGCTTCATGTGATCTGATCAGCAGCAAGTACGTGAAACCACATATGTACACAAATGAGAAAGTGTATATTAGAAATCCATTAGAAGTGGATCCTATCTGTTTACCACTTGCAGAAATTGAATTGGATTGTAAAATGGGACACTTAAAAACTAAAGCAGCTGTCCTACAAAATTCCTTTTATGGTGACAAGTATTTGTTAGGAAATAAAACTGCTGCAATGTTCAAAATTTGCAAATGAAAAGAAAATGTACAAGTGTCTAAGTTAAATTCTGTACAAACAAAAAATTCTAAGAAATTTTCAAAAGGTGAAGAAAAATATTCAAAATAAAGATGTTGCTCATTTTGATTAAAAGTTGATTGAGAGCAAATCTGAAGATGAAAAGAAAACTGAAGAGGTAGAAGAAATCCTGCCAGAATTTTCATGGCCAGAACTTAATAAAACCTCTCCAAAAGTGTTTGTTGAAGAACTGCAAGATATCAAAGAAAATCAAAATAGAATAGAAAATGAAGTTGTTCTTAAAGAGAAAATAAATTTTGACCATCTCAAAACTGAAAATTTCAGATTGTTAAATGAAATCAACCTCTTAATAAAACCTCTCCAAAAGTGTTTGTTGAAGAACTGCAAGATATCAAAGAAAATCAAAATAGAATAGAAAATGAAGTTGTTCTTAAAGAGAAAATAAATTTTGACCATCTCAAAACTGAAAATTTCAGATTGTTAAATGAAATCATATGTTTAAAAGGACAGATGGAAGAAAAGAAAATTAAAGAACAAGAACTGTCTCTTGAAAATAAAAAACTTACTGAAGAGTTGGAACATACTACCAAAAATTATTCAGAACTAAATAATGCCTTAAAAGACCTTAAACAGAAAAATGAAGAGTCTAATTTTGTGATGGACGAACTAAAAGCTGAAATAGGTGCTTATCTCAATAAAAAATGCTTAGAATATGAAAAGCAGATAAATGAAGAAATTCAAGAGAAAGAAAAGTTTGAAAATCAGTTAAAAACTCTTCGCCTTGATTCACAAAGTGAAAAGAATTATCTAAATCAGTTGGAAATTCTGAATGTTGAAAAGAATAATTACAAACAAGAACTGGAAAATACGAAAATTGAAAATCTTAAGCTGTCTAATGAAATTAACATAATAAAAGAAGAACGCTTAAGAATGAAAAGTAAAGAAAAAGAAATTTGTCTTAAAAATGAAAAACTTGTTGAAGAATAAAATGAAATTACTATAATTCCAAATTAGATTACCTGTTTAGTATTCTAGAAGAGAAAGAAAAAATTTCTAATGCTAAATTTTATCAGTCGACAGCTGAATTGCAAAAAAATAAATTAGATCTTATGCAATTATCTGAAAAATGCTTAACTTATGAGAAACAATTGAAGGAACAAAATTATTTGAAAGAAAAGCTTTCTGCAATTACATTGAGTACATTCAAGCCCAAGAACAATGTACCAAAAGATTCTAGTGAACTAATGGCAAATTCATTGAAACATAGTGAAAAGTGTCCAGTGCCATATTGTGAGAAAGTCGTCAATTTTTCTAAAGCAAGAAAAATACATGTAAGAGACATTTCCTTCAAAATGAGCGTTACTAAGTTGCACATTAAACCTTCTAACTGTCAATCTACTCGAGCTCATGTGAAAAATTCCAGACATTTAGTAGGCCAGAGGTTGAGAACTCCAAGTGAAATGAAGGTTCGAGACAAGAAAGATTCTTCGTCTCATACTACCAAGACTCACGTGACAGCCTTTTTGAAATTAGCTGAATACTATCAAAAATGCATTCCTGAATTTTCTGAAAATGCAGCTTTATTGTCAGACTTACTAAAGAATTGGACTCTAAAATCCACTGACTGGAATAGCTCTTGCCAAATGGCCTTTGAAGAACTAAAGGAGAATTTATCTCAAAATTGTATAAAGCTATTCATGTTCCTGAGAAAAAGAAAAAGAAAAAAAAAGACCAAATCCCAGACTTTTACTTTGGGAACTCTATGCAGATTATTTAATTAGGAGGTTGTTGAGTGTATAGAATTACAATCTCTGAATGCTGATAGATTAAGTCTTATCCCTTAGTTTAAAAAAGTTTCTGTATTTGTTTAATTATTGCTATAAATCGTATTTGTTTAATTATTGCTATATATATTGTATTTGTTTAATTATTGCTATATATATCGTATTTGTTTAATTGCTATATATATATATATATATATATATATGGTATATATTTGTTTTCACTATCTATATTTTACTTTGCATATCTTATTTAGTGTCACAGGTATATTGTGTAATAATATTTAATTTTCTATTTGGTATATATATTTTTGTATATTTTAAAAATAGTTAAATAGTGTATTTAATCTGAAATAGGGATAAGTCTGGTGCATTTAAATATAACCAGGTACTGTTTCTGCATAGAATTGGTGCTTGCTCGTATTTTTTTATCACTTGTTTTAAACTGATTACGATATCTAGAAGATGAACTAATATGTTGAACATTGTGACTTTATTTCTTTTGAATATACACTTATCCTAATGAAGTATCATTTAACCAAACTTTTCCCTCTGCAATAGTGAAAAGTTTCTCCCCTGAAGGGAGGAGGTCTGTAATGACTTCAGACTAATGACTTTAAGACTCACGAGAGGGCACTGTTTGTTCAGCACGGTGAAAAGACTTTCGAATTGAAGAGAGACTTTAGTTTTTTTTGAGAAGGGAATGATGCAACGCCGAGAATAGCGGGTGCCTGGCTTGAGTGCCGTTCATGTTTATTATTTTTGGTCCAAAGATTATCGACCATTTTATGCAATATGTGTTACGTGTTTTCGTTTACCTTTTATGTATGTGTGTTTGTGTCGTATAGTGTTTGTAAATGACAAATAAAAAAAATATTTCTCTAAAGAAAAGCAATCTTCTCTTGATGATTTCAAGCCTACGATACATCACAATGCTAAATACTCTATTTAAATATTTTATCATAACAAAAGAGCTAGTGTAAGAAGGAATAAAAGTTTCGTTAAAAACAATTTTACAAACTCATGCAATAATCGTTTCATGTCGAAATAATTAAGTAGAACTATTTATCCAGTGAAAAAAAAGGAAGCATAAATTCAGCATGGAAGCAGGCGCGTTATTGCTTTCAAGCTGCACTTCTGCCCCCCCCCCGCCCCCCCTTTTTTTTTTTTTTTTTTTACTTGTTTAAAAGCAATGCTTAATTATTTAGACTCGAAACAATTGTTACGTCTTTTTGTAATTTATACTATTAACTTACAAAGCTTCAAATCATTGAACACCAATATTTCGGTAAATTTTCTGCTTCTTTAATATCATTTGTTCTGTTTTTGTATTTTTAAATTAAATTTACAGCTTAAATGCTGTTATTCTAAATGAAAAAGAAAAAACCAAACACTTCATATAGAAGGAGTTCAAGTGGATGATGATGATAATAATCCTACCAAAACCTCTTCAAAATTTTGAAATGTCAAAACAAATGAGATTTAATTATCACTAAATATTTTAATCAAATATTTTATTTGTATGAATTAATGAATTTTTAAATCAATAAGTGAATTACTGAATCAACTTGCTCCCCCTTCTATAAAGTATATTTTATTAATTTTATAAATGTATATAATGCACATTATTTAAATGTGGTTTTGTTTATGAATTTTAATTAATCTGAGTTAATGATATTCGCATAATTTCTCATTTGTATCCATGCAATTTTTTCTCACTTTTAATTATTTATTAGTAATTTAACGTGAATTTAATAATGGTGTGTAGCACTGTTTTTAAATAGATTTTTAAATAAATAGAACCGTAGCAGAGTATACTTTTTTCACTAATGATATATGTATTTTAATATATAAAATTAATGGGAAAATATAATAAAAATATAAAACAAAGTAAAGAAAAAAATTAAATGCTTTTATTCACAATGTATATATATAATACAGATTTAATAGAATAACAATAAGATTTCATCCTTATATGTTCATGTAAGGGGAGTTAAAAAAATTTCATATGTTTTTCTAGTAAGCTTAGATCTTTAAATAAATTTAATGCTTTAATTTATCTAAATCTCAAGTCTCAATATATACAACTCAATTAGATAAGTACTCTTGAGAAAAAACAGCCCGAAATTTTTAAACGAATATCAGCAGGATATATCTCCTTATTCCTTTCTTAAGAATAATATTTCGTGTTTTCACCTTCTTTGATAAATATTTTTTCGAATAAAAAAACTGTATGGTCTAACGATGAAAGCGAATGACCTCATGTTGGCTTTACCTAGTGCACAGGTATTGTGAAAAATTTTCTTGAAAAATGTTATCCGAGCCCCCTTGAGTAAGCAAGGGAAAAGCAATACAATAGATGTTGAATACAATATAGCTGGCAGAAAACATTTTGTATTATACTAAGCCACATGCATTTGACCACGCAGCTTTTTAAACTACAGTACACTTTATACACAGTAGGATATGCGTTTAATACCTGACGCATAGTGCTACCATTTTTTATTCAGTTGGGGAACAAGAAAAATATCGTATTGCTTAAGGCGGATAATCGTATTGCTTAAGGTGGATTATATTTTATAAAGAATGG
Organism: Salticus scenicus; assembly: GCA_963930645.1. Classification (NCBI taxonomy): domain Eukaryota; kingdom Metazoa; phylum Arthropoda; class Arachnida; order Araneae; family Salticidae; genus Salticus; species Salticus scenicus. The sequence goes on along the minus strand of OZ005651.1, from coordinate 222,485,407 downwards.
TTCGTTACCTCATATTTGGGATTATAGTCTTAAAAATACTTTTTAAAAGATGTCAAAAGTTTCTTCGAAAAATAGATTTTTGTATCTTTTATATTCATAATATATAGAAGGAATATTAAAATAATTAAATTATATCTATGAATAAATGATATAAGTTTAAAATGTTATTAAGAGGCTTTTGGAATGTAACGTATTTAAAACTTGATACGTGTCTTCCTGAATATTTTACAATGAATCAATTGTAGTGTTGAAGTAGACATATCATATACTCTGTATCAGCAGGTGTATCCTCCCCGATATTAAAAGAAAGCATATACTCATTTCTGTCTACAATGAGAGCTTTGTACTTATGAAATGCAAATAGCTTCAGAAAAGATCTTAAAAACAATCCTCGGGAAGTTGTTTTCAAATACTGCATTATGTTTCCCCATTGCGGTAAGTTTCAATAAATATCCTCTAATACTGGTGTTTAATAATCGATAGATAAAACCATTCAATTAGAAAACACAAAGCAAGCACTTTTATAAAAACAGTGAATCTTGAATTCAATTTCCCATCAAGAAATTCAAAGTACTGCAATATAGACTGTACTTTTACGAACAGTACTGCAAAAAATTGAGCCTTGGGAAAAATTTTTGAGCCTGTACTCCCATACTATCGAATTTAAAGCATAAAAAAGTATTCGTATTAGAAAAGAATTTTTAACATGAAAATTTATGGTTTCATAAAAATTCTCTCAATAAAAACTAACCAAAATTTAAAGAGTCATTTTGCATAAAGCGTTTTTTCTTTTTCTTTTTAAATTATTTCATGTTTATTGATCTATCTGTGGGTAAAGTTTATTTTACAACATCTTTTTTTTTTTTTTTTTATTAACATTTAATACGTAGAAATATTTCGTTTATAAAATAATAAAAGAAATAATTATCATAATATTACATATATATATATATATATATACATACATATTGAAAGGTTAATTTTCAAAAATATCGACAGAGGTTATTTCTTAGATTATATGCATTTTGTTTATATATATCTGTTAGGGAATACGTTTAGATTTTAAAAAAAGTTTTGAATGATTGAAATTAGAAATACGAGAATAATTAGAAATATTTTTCAAGAAATGACATAGATATAGTTTAAAACCAATGTCTGTACACGGACCCAAACGAAAGGGAAATTTTCTTCCTTAAGGCAAGACATGTTTCTACTAGATGTATTTTACGCGTGTTTCAGGGAAATTTCGAACGAATAGATTGGCGAGTGAGACCTGTGATCGAACCAGAAATCTACTGTCTACCAGCTTTGTGTTCAAGAAGTAAATATACTGTATGAATTTTACGATATGTTTGTACGATTTTACGAAATACGTAGGTCTATATCTAAAAATTATTTGATAATTTTGGTTCACATCTTTATGTCTTTTGGTGTGTTGAAATCGAAATAAGTTTTTCCTCTATCACGTATAGATTTTTGTTAATACAAGGTATCTATAGACAATTTCTTCCGTGACTCTTCCACCAATATAATTATATGGTAACTTTTATAGTATTTTCCTTGATTAATTATAATTAGTCTAGATTAATTATAATTAGTCTAGTATTAGTAAAATACTAGAAACTACTGAAAATGAAGAAATTGTGTCGGTAGACACAAAAATCTATACATGATGGAGAACAGCTGGCTTCTTTTACGGATTCATCATACCAAAGAACATATGTATCGGCTAATATTATCAAATCAAATTTTGCCAACATTATTTTTGTATAATTGTGTAATTTAATCAACTGTGTAATTGAAAATATAAAAAAAATACGGTTTTTTCTTAAATTATTATTCAATCTTAATGAATTTTTTTCTCAATAATAATATTTTTGCTAAATAATCATTAAATAAACACCAAGTTCGGAGAAAGAAAACTGTTAGACGTTCCTGTTTATATGTGTACAGGCACAAAGTTTCACAAATCTTCGACACAGAAAAGATTTCTTCTACTTTATAAAAACATGAAATACAATTTTGTTTCATAATAAACACGATGGCTATGGCATTACAAGCTGGAGCAAATCACATGCTGAGAAAATATTTTTTTCAAATAGCGACATAGTGACTATTGTGATCGTCATTTGACGGCGCCAATGTGAAATCGCCGCTAGTGATCTCTTTATGGCGACGACGTCACATTTTAATCCCAATGAAGACTGTTTACATTTAAGAAAGCGTTAAGAGTACTATATATTGAATAATATTTGAGTAAATTTACTATTTTTTCGACATTTACCACTAGCTGCTACAGATGGCAATATAGACTTATAATTCTGATATTGTTTAAAATATTTCCAATGTCTCAAGTTTTTTTTTTTTTTTTTTTTTTTTTTTTTTTTTTAATTTTGAGATAAGTAAAAAGGAAAACTTATCTTTCAGAAAGATCCTGAAATGTTTAAGTTAAAAAAATTTCCCATTTTAAACAATAAAATAAAGGATTAATTTTATAAAATATTTTTTAAGTGAATTGTATTTTCCATCCCAGATTTAGTATAAAGAACATAATGAATAAATGCATATTTGAATGAATTTAACTTATTGAGAATAAACCAAGCTAACAGCTTAATTTAGTTTGAAAATGCATCTTTGTTTGCGCACTTGAAAAGAATTCAAGTAAAATTAAAAAAAAAAAAAAAAAAAAAAAAAATACTTTTTCTCTTTTTAAAGGCGATTGTTCATTTCGTTTAGGTTTCTCTTTGTAATTCTAAACTTTAGGCCATGAAAGTAGTTCGAATCCGCTTTGCAAAAAAACCACAAAGATTTCAAAGTATGATTTGGCATTTTTCATACAATACTAATCCTTTTTCAAAGATCTCAAAGAATAATTCAAGAAATGGTTCTTTGTTTACTGTTAAACTCCGCTCATTTTCATCTAAATTTGTTGATTTCATTTAGTTCAGAACTTTTATTATTATTATTTATTTAACAACTGTGTAAACATAAAAATAAATAAAAATATAAAAATAAACTGCGATTAAATTAACAATTTTCAAATCTTTAATCAACAATATATACCGAATTAAATATAACCATTTCTGAAAATACACTGAGAAATATTGGAATATGAAACTGTATAGAGAAATTTTCTTAATAAGCTATTCCTGTAGTTATCCGAGATCAGCTTTTGCATTTTCTTAAACTATGCATTTTGTTGCATGATAACCACTACAACACTATGGAATCTCTAGGAGAAATATTAGTCTCTCTCAAGTATATAGTGAGATTACATTCCACAAATAAGTATTTTCTAACTTATCTGTATCAAAATGAAAAATTCGTAACATTTTCTTAAAATAATCTATTCATGTCATGATTTTGTAGAGAATTTTTTTTATTACTTGCAATAAGAATTTTAAATGAGTTTTTAAAACTAACCTGAACAATGTGTTTTAATTAATATTTCCAAAATAAAAAGAAAGAAAATTGCGTAACTTTATAGAAAATCTTCACCAAAGAAATTTGTTGAAAAACTGAAAATTTTCCGCATAGAGTCAAAATACTTAAAATTTTACACTAAGATTTGAACTCAATGACGCCGTCAGAGCTTTATTTTTACATTACATGTTTTGACAAATATACCAGAAAATGTAAATTTACATTAATTTTGTTAAATTCATACATAAATAAGCCTTATTATACTGAAGTGCTGAAGTTTATTATCTAGATTACAGAATAAAAACGCGTCAAAATATCGCGACACAGAATACAAATACATTAATTTTTCTTTATTTAATGGACACCAAGAGAGAGAGAGAGAAAAAAAACTTATTTACTACAAAATAATGCTGTTGTGTACCTTTAATGTTTGATAAAATTTTAGAAAATATCTTTTTGTTATTTTGCTGTTTGTTAATGGAGGCGAAGTGAGTATTTCGTGATGTTGCACAGGAGTGTCTGGCACCTCTCCTGAGAAAACCACCTTCGCAAACAATAAATGCTCGACACCAACATTTTTCACATTTTTCATTTAGCAATATATTGAATATTTCTTTTATAGAGTTCTCATATTAGTGACATTTCTTGTGAGAAAATAATACTTTAGGCCAAAATGAATTTGTTTTTCAAGAGCATATAACTACTTATCTTCGCGACAGCCAATTCTATGGTGAAATTTGTTTATAAAATTATTTATTACTTAATGTAAATATTAAATTCCGTTTTCATATTAATCATCCGTTTTCATCCGTAATTCACAGCCATTATTTTTTTTTTCTCGTTTTTCATTTTTTTTTTTTTTTTTTTTTTAATGATTTCACACTGAAGTTTAAAAAAATGCGCTTGGTTCATTTTTCTTAAATAAAGCTTCAAAATTAAAAAATTAGTAATCTATTTTTGGAAAACAAGGATAAATTTAATTATGAATTTTCTGAATGGGAAAAAGGAATTTTAGAAGATAAATCAGGTAATTAGTATTTCTACGAACAAATATCCCCATAGATTAATATGGGCTTAGGCTGGATACTGTACGCTCTTAAAGCAAATATAGGAAACTCTTGCGATAAAACTTCTACGTAACATAATGATATTGGATCCTTTGAATACGAAACTCCATTTATCTCTCATTTAGTTACTATGATTCTTATACCTATGGAGATATAGCAATTTATCCGGCACTGATCTTAAATTATGCTATTTCAATTATTATCCTCTTTTATTACCCAGCATATAATGTGTTCATTAGACCCTAAGTATGAGAGACCATACTCATCTTTCTCTCTCCCTCTCTCTCTTTTTTTTTTTTTTTTTTTTTTTTGTTTCCATTAGTTTATCCTTCCGGCAACTTCACTTCGTGACCAAAGATTTTTGAACTTGGATATTAAAATCTCATTTGCAAGAAAAAAAAAATAAATAAAACAAATAATTAGAAAATATTTGAGAATGGACATATATAATAAGATTTCGCTGCTACAGAAGTCGGATATCTGACACATTATTAGACTTCTTTTATTTAATTCTCAGAATTAATTTCGAGTTTTTTTTTTTTTTTTTTTTTTTCATAGATCATTTATTTATAATCTCGCAAAGAGCAATTTTTATAATACCATAGAATTTCCAGAAAAAAATTATCCCTTTAGCTTAAGAAGAGATTAAATTATTATCCAAGAACAAAGCGATTAAATTCATGCAAATCGGTTTATTTTCGATTAGAGCACTTCAGAAACTTTCTAGAATGTAAAAGAGAAGAAATTCTGTGGGGAGAAAAAATAAGCAATATTCATTTAGCTTGCGCTCTTTTCGGAGAATTGAAAATTAATGACGGTTACGTACAATGTGCATTTTCACCAGAGCCCCCCCCCCCCCCTTCTCTTTAATACATGTATTTAAAACAATTTTACGCTTTACTCATCAAGAATCATATACTGAAAATAATTCATTTTCTTTATGTTTTACTTGGCTAGAAAGTTTTTTTTTTTTTTTTTTTTTTCAGCTTTTAACCCAACATACTGAAGTTTCAGATAAAACCATAAAAAACTCTTAACAGTTAGGCTGACTAGCGTCACACCTTCCGTTTATCAGCCACTGATGGAGACCATGGATTCTTGGATTTTGCAAGATATTTGAACAATATTCGGAGCTACTTTCCTGAAATTTATATCATTATATTAATTTACGAAGAGTTCACGTAGGAAATATTTTCATACAATATTAATGTTTTCAATAGTTTATTTTTTGTTACTTCAGTTTATTTTATTTGTTAATGAAATCATAATTTTCAAATAATTTAGATTCATTTCATTTGAAAGAGTTCATTTTTATAGTTATAATGAATAACAATAATAAGCAATATTTGAAAAGCAGGAAAGTCAGTAAACTAGGAGGAACAAATATTAACCAATGATACGTGCTATTTTAACAGAAATTTGAAGATGTAAAATAAATAATAAATATTATTCGAATCTTATTCGTTGACGGTTCAAGCTTATTATAATTAAATCGGAACTGCTTCAAGTCCACAAACAATCGTAAGTTTCGAAAGATTTTATCAAAATGATTTCTTATAATAATTTTTCCACAGTTACTTTATTTCATACCTTCATATTTTTTCATAACTGTTTTCATTCCATGTAAATAGTGTTTATTCCATGATAATCAGTTATGAAATAAATTATTTAACAGGATATATGTGCACATAATACACAATTGCAGATTCTTTTTAATATTAGACTGAATTTGTGATTTTCAGCACAGCACTTATTCTTTAAACATTCTTTACTCAAAAACTATTGTGTTTCATGCGTCATTCTGCAGTTTCTGCAAAATTTATTTAATAAAATATTAGTTATTTAGTATACAAGAAAACTTTAATATGATTATATATATATATATATATAAGCTCTTAAACATTTATAAATAGCTTAAATAACTTTTACATGTAAAATAGTTACGGTAAACACTTTCGTGTATAAAAATTTGTTGAAAAACAACGATAATGACAGATGATAGTATTAAGCATATTACAGCCTAGTTATTCTACCCTTATCGGCCAATGTCAATATCTACCCCCCCCCTCCCCCTCCAAAAAAAAGTGCTTAGGAAAAATTTAAAGAAACGCATTTGTGAACGCCATTCGAACCACTCGAGACTAATGCGTGTCGTTGTCAAAACAATTTTACATTTACAACGGAAACTACGTAAACACATTTGCAACATAAAATTAAGAAGGCAAAAATGCGCAAATTAAGAAAAAGAGAAATAAAGAGCGAAAGAGAGTCTTGCCACTGACCTGTTCAGGCTACCTATTGACCTTTATTTCACGTATTTCTTTAACCCTTGATAAATAAACTTAAATGAGCATTATTTTGTAATTAATTATTCAACTCTAACTACGAATTAAAAACAAAAATATTTTTATATTTCCTTTAATTCAACAAATTAGTGTGTCTCACGTGATTTTTTTTTTTTTTTTTTTTTTTTCAATTAAAGTTCATTTTACTCGTTTTACTATCTATGAAGGTAGTGTGACTGAAATGTGAGTGCAGCAGGAAGATCTCGAATTCGCAAAATTTGGCAGGGGTGAGTAGTCTATTAGGCGAATGTCTCTTTGTCTAGTGTAATAAAATAAATCTTTAACAGATGATAAATTAAGGTTTCACTATATATGCTGCATACATAACTAACACACATGAGAAGAAAAAAAAATAATTTTTAATTTTATTTTATTCAAATGTGGCCTTTTTTTCCGATTACTTCATAAGGAAATTCTAATTGCTCATTATCTCTCACAAAGTAACTAACGTTAGCAACATATGGCTAGATAATGTTCTAGAGGTTCAGAACATTATCATTTAATAGTTTAGTTCCGAGTGAATGGCTTGCATTTTTGAGACTTCTTGAACATCTGTTCATTGTGTGGAAAAGCTATTTACACATTATTTGAAAACAATTGACACCAATAAAGAAAAAAATAAAAATGAATCATTCAAATAACATTCTAAATTTAAGCAAGAGAAATTTCGCGATTCATTCAATTAGTATAGTTTTGCAAATGATACTTTGTATCGCGTCCTTATTTTATTGAAAAGCGAATTCGGTGTCATTTCTATTTCAGAGTATAATTTTATTTAAAAATTTTTATAGTGTTTCTTGTAGAATTATACATCCTCAACTTTTCAATGTATAATTATAACACTAAAAAACATTACGCTCATTTTTACAGCAGAATGTGCAGGCAAAAACGGACGCCAATATATTCTATTTTTAAATAGAATAATTTACAATAAAGTCTTCTGTAAAGTTAAAAAAAAAAAAAAAAATCTGCTGTAAATTCTTTTAAAGGCTTATGTAAATTAATTTGTAACAGAAAAAATTGTTGTCATTAATTTTTCCCAGCACATTCTGTTGTAAAATTTAGCGTAATTTCTTACAGTGTATGTATGTACAGTGTATACATATATATTGAATCCTATTATAAATTACTTTTAATGGAAGACAAGGCCTAAACAGATGAGAAAAACATCCATTCATATCATAACGATATTCAATACTTCATAAAGGTATATATTTAAATATCCTAAGCAATATTCCTTTATATATATTCTGAAAATAATTATATTACTTAACTCATGATCACAAAAAAGTTATTTATTCTCGAAACAGTACGAAAAATTTTAAGGTTCTTGGAAAATTGATAACATTTACACTTCTGTGATTTGTTAAAAGTAATACAACAGACCAGATAAATGGAAAATAAGGGTAATACTAATGTTAAAAATTATACTATATTTCATGCACGTTTATGTAAACTACAGAATTTTGATATTAACTAAATATGTTATATGACAATAAAACAACAAATATTTTCTAAATAAGATTAAATTACACAGATCTAAGGCTACTTTGTTTTTGCACTCGTTTCATTATTCAAAAAAAAATTTTTGAAAAGGAAGCCTTTCTTCACACACAAAGCCTTGGGTGAACGTAAATTAAGAAGGCTGAAAAACATGACAGTATATAGCAAATTAAGTATTTTCTTCATTATCCATTGCACTATTTTAGGTAATTTATTTTTTACAAAAAGGAAGGGGGGAGGTATCAGTTTCATGAATTTATTATTTTATTATAGAAGAATTTCCAGCAAAGCCAAAGATGGAGATTCAGAGAAAATAAATGGATTATCCACAAAAAAAAAAAAAAAAAAAAAAAAACTATAGAAAAGTTGTCGCATTTATCAGAAAAATCACCGCTTTACCCAAAATTCCTTTTAAACTTACATTAGATTAAACTTAACCTTTCTTCCTCTTGTATATATTAATAAAAAATATCAATTTTTGTCGAAACTGGCATATAAATATTTTGAATATTGATTAAAAAAAATAAATAAAAAAAAGGTTAATTTTTATGTACGAATTCAAAATTATCGCCTTAGCAGAACTCCGAATGTATAATTTGTTATACTGACTGAATTCTAGATTTGCCCATTTATTATATTTTGCTGTGAATTCAGTATCAATGAGTATGGGAAATATGTAAAGAATTTTTATTACTTAACTCTATATGGCATGGCATTGCTTAAAATAAATAAATAAATAAATTTATTAATATATATATATATAAATTTTACATACATTCTATGATGCTTAATTGTACAATATAAGTAGTCAGGTGCGTACGTACACCCACATACACGCCCACAATTTTTTTTTTTTTTTTTTTTTAAATATGGAACAGTTAAAATACAAATATCGTATACCTCATAATCTAATCAAATAGCATTAATTGCAAAAACACAATGTTATTAAACGCATTAAAACTTTCATATTTAAACAAATACTTTTGAAATACAGAAGGAATTTCATAAAAAGCATTTTTATTGTAATATTATATTTATACGTTTAATCTACCAAGCCACATTCCATAAACCTATAAAGCTAAAATAAATTTCCTTTCAAAACGCAATCATTTCCCAAAACTTCTAATCAAAGAATAAAAACAAACCGAGCATTAGGAGAGAGAAGAGAAAAAAAAAAAAAAAAAAAAAAAAACATGCTTGGTCACATTTAATGTCTTTTAGATATGATTATTTTTTCAATGGGTAAATTGATCCGATCCTGTAATCCTTTTGACTTATCTTCAATTAAGAAGTGCATTTGTTTTTCAACGATCCTTTAAACAGTTCTCGGACATCCAGTTGAACAGAAGGTGCTTTTCATTCAGATATTTTTAGCAATCGCTCGTCAATAAAAAGTTGATTTCGGATAAGTTATGAAGACATTTCTTTATAGATTTTCATAAATATGAACTGAAAAGTTCATTACACAAGATATTTTTGATAGATTCGCCGAATTGTTCTAAAAATAAATATTTCGATCTGAGAAATGCGTGGGAAATTCTGAAACTGCACAAAATTATTACAACAGATGTCAAAATAATAATAATAAATATTGTTATTATTTATATCAGAGTTGCTCTTCATTTATTTTTTCTTGCAAAGGAAAATATCTATTCAGATTATTGAGATTATCAGCAAACAGTTCGAGACAAAACGAAAGCAAATCTTAAAGTCTAGGACAATATATTTTGCAAAATTACTAATAGGGTTGATATTTAGTTTACACTTTTTGCATAATTATTTAAATTTTTTTGGTTGGATTATTATTCTGTTGTTATTATGGACATATATTATTGATATATATATACGCATACATAACATCTTATAAGGTCGATTTCATATAGGACATAAGTGACATAGGAGTCAGAATCATAACAGAATGTTATATAGCGAGTAACTTTCTAATAATTTTTTTAATACTTCTTTACACCCTCGTTGATTTTAGATAATACTACTATGCTAAGTAATGTTAAACTATTTTATTAATATTTCTAAATTTGACACATGTCCTGATATTATACTCAATTTTCCATTTTAAGTCTACAGCATTCGAGGAAATATTATCAATCTCCTTCATTTACCTTATTCTAAACGAGTAAAAGAACATACTTAAAAAAAAAAAAAAAAAAAAAAAAAAAAAGAATAATGCTAAGATTTAAGTTTGCATAAATGAGTGTTTTAAAAATATCTCTTTCACAAAAAAATATTTTATACATTATATATTTATTATTATTTTATATATATATATATATATATATATATATATATATATATATATTTTAAGTAGAACAAAGGAAATTATAATTTAATTAAAAATTAATTCTAGTCTCTGAAAACTTAATTTTTTTTAAATATCTTTATCAATTAAATTATAATAAAAAAAATTGGAATACGTTCATATTAACATATAAAGACTTATTCACCCACATATTTCATTATACCAAGTGGACTTAAAGTGTCTAACGTATTTAGTTTCAAAAATTAAACTTTAACACGAAATTTTTAAACTCAAAATTTTAGATTTATTATGTATACAGGTTAAGCAGTCAAGCTAAGCTTTTATAATTTTTTTTTTTTTTTTTTTTTTTTTTTTTTTTAACTAAATAGTAATAACATTTTTAAAATTCTTTTTTATTCACCCGGGTTGACTGTCATTCGGTCAGTCATTCTGTCAGTCATCGAGCCACTTTTCTGCTATATTTTGACTCAAGGGATGAATATGAGGTACCATGGGTGACCAGTGAGTGACCCATAAGTAACTCAGACGATCAGAAAATTTTACAGTATTTGAGGGATTTCAAAATCTTCGCGTCCAGCTTCATTTCGGTTTTTTAGTTTTAATTTAAAAAATAATATAAAAAAGATTTTAAAAAAAAATGCTTTTTTATCGGCATCCTAAAAAGTAGTAAATAAGGCAAAATTTTCTGTACTCAAACCAATTAAAAGATAAGCATTCATTGATGACAAAGTATATTATACAGTAGGATGTAGTCATCTATAAATGCTTTTTATCTTTTAATTGGTTCAGTAAATTTTGCCTTCTTATTATTTTTTTGTGCGTACATATCTATATTATTATCTAAAAGCTTTTACAAAAAATTTTCTTAGGTTTCAAATTTCGGGAAAAAATAGATTTTTTTTTTTTTCAATATAATGCTCTTTGCGAATTCAGTTTCGTCTAGTCCTTTTAAAACTTTGAGTATTTGTTAATGTATTTATCATAAACTAAGTATTCATTATAAAATCAGAAAATTAATTTTATTTCGAACTCTCAGACTCACTCACTCGATAAAATTCCATGAAATTTTCAAATTTTAAATATTTTTTGTTTGTATAACTGATGCTATAATTGACAGAAAAAAAAAAAAAAAAAAATCAGTGCAAAGATGTTTTTAGGTACATATAAGAAACGCACAGTGTAAAAAATAAATAAATAAATAAAATTGGAGATTTAAAATAATTTAGAATTGGCATGGAGCATTTTGAAATTGCGCATTATTCCCAAGAAACAAAATTTATATGAGCCAACATCGAATTAACATTGGGTTTTCTGTTGGCCAATGGTTATAGATGGCCGTTGGCTGGATTGATGGCCCAATCGTTGGCAAAACGTTGGCCCATACGCAGTATTTTACTTAAACAATACATTTTGGTTTTTATTATTTCCTATTTTTATACTTTCGAATAATCAACATCCTAGACGATATTTTAATGCGTGTAATAAAATTATACATTTTCTTGGAAGTTACGAAATGGTTAGAAATGAGCCCTTCTATGTAAATTTAACACATCGATTACTGTTTGACTAGTAACGTTGTTCGTTGTGGTGAAACAGCCATCATTAGCCCAACAAATAAAATGTCAACGGAGGGGACAAAGACAATACGTTGGGCTAACTGCAATTATCCCAATTAACCAATTGCAAACCACGCGAATCATTACCTATTATTCGGCCGACGACTCATGTTTGTAGGATTTTGTATTATTTTTGCCATAAAATATTACCTCGAAAATTACTTTTTATCCATTAAAACGCGTTATATAATCATAAAAGCGATCAATTTCATGGCATTGCGTGATATAAGAAGTGTTAGAATGTAAAACAAAAATAATTTCAATATCCCTTGTCCCCTTAAAAAGGGAAATTTTTCTACATTTTATCATAATTTAAAAATTTCCCCAATGAGGTATCTTCAAATTTAGTGGAAACGGAACCTAATTTTCGTGCAGATTTGCTAAACATGGGTTTTGGTTCCTCAATTTATATTGCCACATTTTAAGTCTGCTTTCGACCCTAAATCGAAATACATGCAAATTCTTATTGAAGGTAGGACACATTCCGCAAAAACAGGAATAATTACATAAATTTGATTCAAAAACAGAAAATGTATGCACGGCTATATATTGAAATAAAAAAAATTCATTCCGTTTGGACTATTTTGATACATTCAAAAATACATGTCCATTTCGTCCATTCGAAATTAATACGACAGTAGGATTAAAATTTTTTTTAATAATAATTCAACATTATAAATATATATATTTTTTTTAATGAAGGAGTTAAACACTGAACTTATTTACAATTCTTAAGTATCACACGAACTGTCAATTTTTTGGGAGTGGATTTAATATACACGATTAACAGTATTCTCGTCAGTTATTTTATAGGATGGATTAGCAATAATTTCAGTTAACAGATTAATTTATTATTATATTTTACTCAGAAACATTTTTATGTAATAGTTCTTTAAGTTTTATAAGACCTTCATTTCAATTCCAGTTCTAATCCGGATGTTTCTATAGTCAATCTAATACAGAAGTATAGAGAGAACACAGTGTATCAAGTCATGTCACTCATTGAATATATAATGATTTCTTTAATATTATTAATTTAATAATGTATAAAATTTATTATATATATTAGTTTTATTAAAAATAAAAATACCCCCCCCCCACACACACACAAAATTGAACATTTGAGTCTCATAGATATACCATATACTTTAGAATTAAAATGTAGAAATAAGATAAAATAAGTATAAATCGTGGAATTAACACTTTTTATGAAACTTAGAATTAAAATTTATTCAGCATTAAAATCTTAAGAAATTTTACGAACAAGGGTAAATTCTATTGGAAGATGAATATGACTGAACTTTTGTTTTTTCAATGTTTTAAAAACATTGAGGAAAACATTGGGTAAAATAATGCATTTTCGTTTTCCCACGTTCCTCGTAGAATTTGTTAAAAAAGGAAATTCATGTTTATATAGACTGCGGCTTATAAACATCATTAATCTATAAATTAAAAATATATGTTCATATATTAAAAATACATTTGTTAATTTCTTTAATTTTTAGCAGTATTAAAGTGACAGTGGACTTAAAAATAAATAAATAAAAATAAATAAATCTACAATTATAATTCTAATATTGCAAAAATTTACAGTTTCATATAGTATTATTTGTACATACCATATTAAAATTAGCTTTCACATCATAATTAAAATATTAAAATTATTAATTAATGGTTAAAAATTCAAAATTCTCCTTGCAAATAAATTTTTTCCCTAGAACGTCCATTATTTATTTATTTATTTTTTTAACAAGTAGATTTCGATAATTTTAACAAATGTAGTTCACATTTTATTTTATAGTCATAATTATACGCGAGATTTTTTTTTTTTTAATAAAATTTTATTTGAAAATTCTAAAGAATAAAAAGTGGAAAATTGTAACTAGTTTTGCGTTATAATATATTAAAAAACCTTAATGAAGTTCTTCATGACGATTCAATAAAAAATAAGATGTAAGAGACATTTTCAACTTGACGCAACTTCGTAAAATCTAGTTTCGAGAAAATTGATGTTTAATGTTTTTTTACTTTACAACACATTCAATATTTGTTTACAAATATAGACGTTTATAACTCCTTACAGAATGCTGGGAATTGAAAAAAAATTGCACACATTACTACAGTTATGAATTTCATATTTTAGTAAAATTCGAATGTCGAATTTTAAATCTCTAACTTTGACATTATGAAAGTCTACTTGTCACTTTAATTTGCTACTTGAGAATATATTTTCCATTCACTCTGAAATTTTATATATCATCCGAAAATGCAAAAATGTAGGTTATTAATAGCAATTTTATTGAAAATCCTACAGACATTAAAACTTTGAATTAACAAAAAAATTACATTTTCTTAAAGGGAAGAAAAAAAAAAAAAAAAAAAAAAAAAGGTCTCTCTAAAAATATATATTTTATCTTTTAAGGATATTTGCTGAAATATTGTAATTGTATTTAAAAATTAAATGGCAATACAATATTCTGACCAAAAAAAGTAAATTTCTAAATCAAGTAGTAGTAGTATTAAAGTAGTAGTATTTATTAGTATTATTAACACGTTAATCGCCATGTCAGTCTTATGTGTCTGACGCATTTTTAACACGCATTTTTAACTAGGAAATAACCCTAAAAGGAATATGATAAACGCCGAGTAATTATTAACACGTTAATCGCCATGTCAGTCATATGTGCCTGACGCATTTTTAACACGCATTTTTAACTAAATTGTCTAATAAAGTTACCATGGCCCATGTGAAAATTTTTCTGATATTATCGTGGCGATTAACGTGTTAAAGAGTAATATAATACATTATAAATATTTAAATAGTTTAATAAATGTGTTTATTAGTATCTAATTGTTTATGAAATTAATAGTTAAAACCTCCCATAATATGTGTAAAAAATCTATTCTTCACAAATATGCGAAAAGCATTTTTTGCTAAATTATCAATATAGTTTATATATATATATATATTATATATATATATATTTCACTAATAAAGAAATACTTATGGATATAATATTTGTTATATTAATTGATAATTTAAAACTATTTCTGAGTAGTTACAATACACTTTACAAAACTTTATTTTTCAAAATTATATCTTAAAATTTTAAATATTTTTTTATATTACATATTTCGATTAAATGCATTTAGTATCTTGCTGTGGAAAATTATTTCACGTAATGACTAATGAAATTAATAGTACTCCTTTTAAGTTTAGCACCTTTAATTCATTTTATTATCCAATATTAATGCATGTAAAATATTTATTTAATAAATACACTTATCAATATAAATATTTTAAAACATTTTAAATTTTCAAGATTGAGAAAATATTAGATTTTTTCTTAAGATAATAATTTAAAAAATAACCTTATTTCCGAATGTTCACTTTACTTTTTATAAAACTTTATTTTCCAAATTTTATAATTCTTAATATTTATCAATATATTTTTAAATTATTAAAATTTTTCGCTGTTTTAACTAATATCCAGTACAGAAAATATTTCACGTCATTTTTAAAGAAATAAGTTCAAATGCTATTTAACAAGTACTTGTAATATATTTTTATTCTCCAATAATAATGCACGTAGAATATTTTCCATTATTTTAATTGACAATATAGAATAATAATAAAAAAAAAAGCGATATTAAGGACCTTTTTAATGAGATATTTCTTGATTATTAGTTTGAAAATAATTTCATTTCTGAATGTTCACTATACCCTTTATGAAACTTTATTTTTGAAAACTATTAATTACGTTATTCTTTTAACCCAATAATTTTAATTGTGAAAAGACTGATTATATAGAATAAAATTTTAAGTGAGGAAAATTTTTTTAGTAAATCTGTAGAAAGTAAAGTTAAATAAATAAATAAAATCAGGTACTTACATATTCGGCCGTAGGGAAGAACAGTCTATAAAGTACTTGATATCTATTATTAACAATATCGCAGAACAAATCCACAGTTCTAATGTTTGGAATTTCAGTGGCGTCATGGCTATTTTGCAATTCTTATAGAGTTTTATATCACAATTTAAATAACATTCAAGAACTCTTTAAAAAATCCACTAGTTAAGTTAATGGATCATCTCAAAGAAGACAGATGCTTTATTCGTGCTCTATAAATTTCACGAAAATGTTTATTCATACTATTTATTTATATGTTCCATGTATATAAAACTTAGCTTTTGGTATTATAAATACATAATTTCTTAAAAATATAAAAAATAACATTTAAATGGACAGAGAGAGAGAGATGATGCGTGGGGGATCAAACACATGGTTTCAGAGGAGTCGGGGGAAAAGATTTGTCTCAAACTCTTCGGTTGCCAAGCAACGACTAACGCTTCAGTCACCCATCATGCAGGGTTACCATTTGCACTTTTTTTTTTCTTTGAGTTTCTCGCCAGAGAGCGATAAGTGAAAATATTACACGAGAATCTCTCACTGTCGCAAGTCACTCAACGCCCTTCGGGCAAGTTTATGTAAAAGCGTAAGATCAGATTCGAAAAGCATTAATAAGAAATTCTGGTCATCTTCTAAAGCGTAGAAGGAGCGGTAATCGCGCATATTTGAAAGTGATATTAGCGGATCCCACTCAAATATTTGAACGGGATGGTAAAAGTAGGCGTTTAAATGCTGAGGAAATTGCATTAAACTTTTGTCTGTGTCACATTAAATACTGTGTCCGTGGATAATTACTTTTACTGACTTTCTCCGATACATGAAATTATACATAGTACAGAGAAATTACAAGACGCAAATAATATTATAGAGATAAGAAAATAAAAGATGTAGAGATGAAAGTAACTCTCTTTCAAAATTATTATATCTATTTTTTATTCATTTTTTCATTGGACCTAATTTTTATTTCTTTTTTTAAGAAAAGTACTGAGAAATAAAAATTCCGCGAGTGTCCGATGAGAAATATTTTCTATTAAATGTATATGATTAATGCATTAATATATGTATATTTACTTAGAATATTTTTCATGTATTTTATTCTGAAAAAAAAAAGGGGGGGGGGGCTTGTAATCTATTAAAGAAATTTGATGCATTCAATGACTTATTATTAAGAATTAAAACACATTTAATAATATGAAATTTGAATACACATATTATATTCATGTGAGTTTACTTAACATTTAGATCCCGCAAGAAATTAAACTGAATGATTTTCTAAGACCACCATAAAAATATTCTGCGGGTAGTTGGTAGTAGGCTGGTAAAGAAAAGTTGTGGTGAGTTGATAAAAGAAATAATTTTACGTTTTAGGGAAAATAAGGCTATAGATAGTGTCAGCCACGAATACTTTTAAAAAAAGAAAACTTGATTTTAAACGTTTTTAACAATAAATCGCACTTTATCTAATTCCTGATTTAAGAATTAAAATTTAATGAAATCCGAGCATAGTCTACTGTAAAAGTTATTCGTGAAAGGATATATAAATATCCAATTGTATTTTAATTCACTTTTTGAGAAGAACTAAAATTCACCTTTATTTTTTTAAAGTTCAGCTTACTAATGTGAAGTTAATTTTTATTACATGTTAACATAAAACTTATTCAAGTTTTCTCATGTAAGTGCGGAAAACGGGAAAAATGTTACTAATCCATTTATGAAAGTATTTCAAACGATACTTTAGAAACATGTTTCTAATATATAAATTCGGAAAAAAGGAAATAAAAATAAGAATGTGATTAGTCCTGGATTTTTTTTTTTTTTTTATAATTTGTAATTAGATCACCACATAAGTTCTTATGGAAATCTGGGCATTTAGAAGAATATTCCAAAATAAACTTGTCTCTTGTTTTGAATTTTTCCATCAAAATTTTCTTAATTATATTCTTCAATGGTTTTTTCAAATATTTTAAAATATATTGCACGCTTACTCTAAAATTTTACAGTAAAATCCACCAAACCTTAGAACTTTAAAATAGTATTAATATTAAAGAAGTGCATAATTATGTAGGGAAGGACACATATTTGATTTAGTTAGAGTTATTTAAAGTGTAGTTCGTTTTATAATGGCATTTAAACTGTAGTTTGTATCGCAAGGATATAGCATACTAGATTTAAATATGCTGTTTGTTTAGAAAAATATTTATAGCTTTTTTTTTTTTTTTTCACAATATTTTTCGAAACTCGTAGTGTTTTTTTTTTTTTTAACATGAAGTATTTATAAATCATTTTCGAAAGAACAGTGTATAACGTTTTAATTTATTTTCAAATTATCGAGATTAAGACTATTTTCAACCGAAATTCAATTGCAATTGAGAGAATTTTGGTAATTGCTTCATATTATGTTAAATAATGGATTAATATTAAAGTGAGAAGTACAGTAAAAGTGAAACAGTTTTTACAGAAAAAGTCGGGTAAATTTTTCTGACAAGCATTATGGAAAGAGGGGAAGGGAAAAGAAAAAAAAAACGCGCCATGACAGGAAATGAACTCAGATGGGGAGATCAACGAAATTTTGAGACTATGGTATACGTTTTTTGGGGAGAAAGGGGAAGTATCTAAATGACAACTGTAGAATGATATAAAAAAAATTACAACTCAAACCTTCTGCATGATGCAGGTGCCAGTAATCTTTCTCCCTCTTTACGGTAGAGATATAAATATAAATATATATTTATTTATTTATTTATTTATTTATTTATTTATTTGAGTGAGTTAGTGTCAAATGCAATTTTATGGACATGCTATATTTATTAAAGTGCATAAACAAATTACTAATTCATTTATAAATAATTAGTATTTCTCGCAAAATATTTCAAATACAAATGAAACAAGAAGTTAATAAAACTTCAGTGTGAAGAATCTTAGTATATTTTTACTTTGCTCCGTATTTCACCCTCTTAGAGTGGAAAGAAAAGTTAAGAAGTTACATTTAAGATGGGACAAAAAATACCCGAACAGCTTAGGAAGGTTAACAGATGAAAATGGTGGATTCGTAAAAATTTTTGACTTCCATTTTTTAATGGATTTACACGTTTTGAAATATCCTGAACTCAGTTTGACCATCTTTAAGAGATGTTCGTCTGTCTGTGACAATTTTGCGTGAGCTCTAGAGGAAGAAATACATACAAAATTTCATAAGATATTAGTGTCACCTTGACATAAATTGGTGTCTATCAACCTTTTGTTGCATCTCTCTCAACAGGTGTCGCTGTCTTGCTTTTTCATAATTTTTATTATGGTAGTTTTTAACCAATTAATCTGAAATTGAAAATATTTATTTTTAATAGTAATATTCAACCAGGATAGAATTCTTAATAAGTAGGAGCATGTCTTCCCACCAAAGGTGTAAATTTTTGATATACATTTTAAAACGAATGGTTAAAACATGCACTTGTGGTAATTTGAAACAAATTTATGGAATTTTTCTTAAAAAAGAGTTTGCCAATGATTTTCTTTTTCTTTCTTTCTTTTTTTTTTCTTTTTTTTAATGTAAAACGCTGGTGTGACAGTTTGGTCTAAAAGAATTGAATTAGTGGAGTTTTGTTATGTCCGCAACATTCCTAGCAAATACAATTTACAATACAAACAATTTATTTAATTGCAAATTATGTTTTCGAAATCATCCATTAATGATCCAAACTTTAAATTATTAGAAATTCCATGGCAAAGAAAGAAGATAAACTCTTAACTCAAAAAAAAAAAAAAAAAAAAAAAAAAAAAAAAAAAATAGGCAATTTAATAAATCTCAGTATTTTACGTGATGAACTGTAATTGATCAAAACTTTTACATTTAAGAACGAAGACAATATTTTTCTTTGTTTATATTTCCTAAAAGATGCCTAAATTTAAATTTTATGAAAACTTAAATAATAAAAATAAAAAAATAGCCTAAAAGTATTTTTGAGAAAAATCACTTGAAATTTAGAACATAAAGTACTGAAAACATTTAAATCTAGAAAAGTAAATTTAATATTAAAATAATAATAATGATAATTTTTATATCTTAAAAGTAATACATCTTTATAATGTATTATGATTTGTAAAATAATAGACTGGAAAATATCTATAGATATGTAATCCAATTATAGAAATTGTAAAAATAATAGCTTCAAAAGATTCATTTGAACATTTCCTTTACGACGATTCTCGCTTATAACCTCTTCGCTCCAGAGGTCCACATACGTGGACCTCTATTCTTTCCTTAATAAAATCTATAACATTTAATATTTTTATATTTTGACTTAACTAATAAAAAGCTGAATAAATTGGCTTTAAAAAGATACCTGCATACAGCAGCATCGCCCTGTGCTAGAATTTTGTCTTGCTTTCTGCGACAAACATCGCTAGAGCTAATTTCTTTCTGCAAGACGATATCATTCAATAGTAAATGTTCGCATGCTAACTACCAATAAGACTAGCTTTTATGTTTCTAAAAAAGTTTAGGTTAATATCAAATCTATGGTTTTTTTTTTTTCTTTTACTTTATAACCTCATATTCATTTTTTGTAAGAAGTAATTCTGTACTGCGGAGGTAAAGGACGTATTTTGTAAAAAGAGTTAACTCCATGTCTTTGATGTGCTTCAATGACATATTTGTCATAAATAAAGTAAATGAACATTTTTTTTTTCTTTCCACTGTCTTTTTTTAATTATAGTAACTGTATATTAGTGCTTAATGCCTCTATATAAATCTAAAAATGCACATAAAGGACATGGTGCTCTTTTCACAAAATTAACATGGTGTCCTTTACCTTTCAAGTATATATATATATATATATATATAATTAAGAACAGTGAAAAAAAAAGGGGGATTATAATCTTCATGAAACAACAGTAAGAAAATAAAAATTAACCGAATAAATAAAATGATTCATAAGAAGACAGAAATTAAAACAACACATGAAAATGTTATTTACATGCAGCTAGAATTTCTGAAGAAATAGAGAAGAGCTATTTGTTCTATTTAATTTTGTTATAATTTGTAATGTTTTTACTAGATAAAACAATAATATAAAAAAGTAAATCATATTTTAAAGTACTACCTTACAAAGTTAATGAAACATCCTGACATTATTTTAATTATTGTTGTAGATAAAAAAAAATAATAAGAAGAAGAATAAGAGTGTTAAGGTGATGAAACGTTTTAATTAACAAAAATAATTTTTACAAATTTAATACAAATTTTTAGTATTCAAACATAAAAATATGTTTACACAATAACTTATCAATTAATCCACAAAACAATAGCCAAATGAGTTGTTTAGAATATATTGTTAAATTATAATAATACAAAATCGAAAGAAAAAATTAAAAATTAGTTAAAAGGGAACATTTATGAAAAAATAAATGTTGAATTTTGTTTCATTAATTCGGGGACTAAAGGGAACTTTAGAGAAAAAATAATGAGAAAGGAAAATAGGAGTTAAAGGTTTAAAAAAACGAAAATATAACCAAAAAAAAAAAAAAAAAAAAAAAAAAAAAACCAGGAAGAATTTTTTTTTAATGTATAAAAAAAATAAATAAACCCAAACAAAATATAGGTCCTAAGAGCTACAATTTCCCTACTAACTGACAAAATTCATGTTCAATTGCATTTAACTGCTGTAAAAGTCTATTTAGCTGCCAATCTACACAGCTTGTACTTTTTTTTTTTTTTTTTTAAGTTGGTTAATGAAATATGCGTTGTTTACAGCCAATTGCTGAAATATTCATAAATTTTACTCTTAATTACCATTAACTACTTAACTATGTTATTTTTACCGCTGGCTAATCAATAAACTGATTATGGAAATTCGCAAAAATTTTACGGCCAGTTACTGCAGTACGTAATTATTTCGCTACAAATTTACAAATTCTACATTTAATCGCGAATAATTGATAATATAAACCATAATTTCGCACATAACTTATATTAATTCACTTTCTTTTTTCTCTTTTTTTTTTCAAAATCTATTCCTGAAATTCGCGATATTTTTGTAGTCAGTTACCAAATTATGCAATTATTTGGCTGCTAACCAATGAAAACTGTGCTTTTTTCCATGCTGCATTCCTAAATACTGAAAATTGAAATTCACACTTTTTTCAAAGCTGAATAGTCCCAAATTATGCAATACTTTAACAACTGAAATCAAATATGCCGGACCATTTCACTGGTAATTGTCAAAAATTTATGTAAAATTGCAACTAATCTATTTTCCAGCTAATCGATAATAATCACGCTTTTCTCAAAGCTGATTCTCGAAATTCGCATTTTTACTACGGAAATATGGGATCGTTTCAACACTCATTTACGTTTAAATGTGCTATTATTTAGCTGCTTGTCGATGAAGATCGCGATTTTTTAAAAGCAGATTTTCGTAAATTGCGATATTTTTGTAGTCGATAGTGGAAATGGAAATATGCAATAAATTCTCCGCTAATTAACAAAATTTATATTTAATAAGAATTAAATTGTTGAAATAGGCTTTATTTCAATGCTAAACGGTGAATTTTTTTTTTTTAATGATTTGTGGGATACGGAACAGTTTCGTGGTCATTTACTGAAATAATGAATTATTTTATTGCTAATTATAAATAATCTCGTGTGTCACTCACACGACTTTCTCTTACCCTCAAATTTAATACTATAAATACAGGTTGCAGATTAATAGGTAAGATAACGAGTACCGTGTTAAAACTGTCTTAAACAATTCAAGTTAGGCTTCGGAAGAGTTTTATATGATAATTGGTTCTGTGTGAGGGGGCTACCGCCCACCTCAAACCCCCCCCCCCCCCCGTTTCATTAATGCACCTACATTTACATAGAAATTTAATTCGGCTATTAAAAAATAATTCTGTTTTTTAAAAATAATTTATTAAAATTATTATTTAACAAAATTATGTTTTATGATTATGCAGACGATTTCCATATTAGAGAAGTAGTATACTAAATATATAAAAAAAAAAAGTACATTTTATTCTCAATATATATATATATATATATATATATATATATATAAATAATTCTACGTTTTTTTTTTTTTTTTTTTTTTTTTGTTAAAAGTAAAAAAAAAAAAATAACTTTGTTTTAAATTATCTCAGATCGATGGTTCAACCATTCGTTTTAAAGGTATTGGCGAGCTCTTTTGAAAGATAACAGTCATGAAAATTTACTCCCCTCGAGTGGGGACTCCCCCCCCCCCAGGGGAAGGGGGGGGGGGGCAAGGCTCCTTCATACACAATTTCTTTTCCCTGTTGACTATCTCTATTATAAAAAATACATATTCCTTTCATTTGGTTTAGTGCAGTCTATAGATGTTAAACTCTACTTACCTGCAATTTCCCCCATAGACGTAATGTATTTAAATACTTTTGATTGTCCCAGTACACGAACCGTTTGCTTGATCTTAACGAAAAGTTTAGTGTAGCATCCTTATATGATACACATTTAGAATACCAATTTGAACTTTGCCATAATTTGTTTTTGAGATATGCTGATAAAAGACACACACACATAGACCATTTGCTAAAAACATGATTTTCGTATTCAGGGGACCTCAGAACATGTAAATATAACAAAAACTCGCGTTCGAAAATTTGACCCAAAAACAATACTTTCTCTACCTTATGGGTAGGAGAAAGTAAAAATTACGTAATTGAAATTAATTGCTAAAATATTTTGCTAAAAACATGTAATTATTTACACCTCATAATTCAGTAATTATCATTTTTTTGGTATTTGATTACTGAAATATGTCGTATTTCTGCGAATGGCTTCAAAATACGAAATTTTATCGTACAATTCTCGTGAAGAATTATTTTAAAAAGCCGCCGATTTTTGTGAAAAACTAGTTTTCAGATCCGAAATTTTCTTAGAATTACCCCTGCATTATAAAAACCGAGTTATCACGTTTTCAATTATCTCAACAAATGTTACAGGAAATATTCTTTTTCTTTCTCCAATGGTAAATACTTCGTCCTTTAAGTTCAGAGTTTTCCGTGTTTTTCTCCAAAATTCACATGATTGCGGACTGAAACATCTTAGTAAATTCCCCACAGAGAACACTTCATTCGTTTAAGTCGGATTTTTCCAGAAACTCATGTAAATACGGACTAAAACACCTTAGAAAGTCTCTCACACAAGACACTGCTTCCAGTTTAGAAATCCTAGCACAGTCATTGGCCTTAACATGTACACCTTGCCATCACCGTTGAAATTCATCGCTAGCTTTGAGTATATTATATATTTCTAATAATTTAAAAGACAGTTATTTTAAGTTTTATTTTTTAAAAAGATTCTTCAGCTGTATAACTGAACCTTTAAAAATTTTTTTAATTAAAATGAAAACATTGCATAATCGTAGCATTCCCTTTCTTTTTGCACCACTTTCAGCTTTTGATTCTAGTTAAACTGAGTTTCAGTTAATGTAAACAAGTATTTCTCTCCGTCCTGACTCAGTAAATTTTGATTACGCAATGCCTTGAACGTGATTTTTTTTTTCCATTTAGTTACGCGTATTGTGCAATGATTTGTGTGGTTTTCAGTAAGATTATAAAAGTAATTAATTGATTTGTTATTTTTCCTATTTTTAAGAGATGTTGAGGTAATTTTATAGATTAAAAAAAAAAAAAAAAATCCTGGATATTTTTTTTTTTTTTTTTTTTTTTTTTTTTTTGTAGCATCTGTAAGAAAGATAAAATTGAAAGTTCATAATGATCGGACAACGATATCCCTTTAATTGTGTGAAACAAGAAAAAAAAAGGGGGGGGGGAGGAGGATGAATTATAGGAATGAATATTAGAAATTTATTTAAAAAGGAAAGGCAGCTTCCTGCAAAGATCGCGTGGATAGTTTGAAACAGAAGAGAAATCGCATCAGATTACAAGCGATAGCGAGCACTTCTGCAAAAACTTATACTGCAGAGCAGTTTTAGTTAATTTCTAGCATTGAAATTTCTTGTCTTTTAAAATTTTTTGTTCCTAAGAGAAAAACCTTTCTGCAAAGTCTCAATGCCGTTCTGCGACAATGTCGATGTGTCGCCGTGTTTCTGCCACGGGAGCAGCCTGAAACTAAATTTATTTCTGAAATATGTTATTTTGTCGACTTTCGTAAAATGACTTCAAAACAGTAGTCGACCACATGGTTGCAGAAGAGTACGCTATTTTCATAATTATTTATTAAGTACTTAGACACTTGCAAGAATAAAAAGAAAACTAATAGATTGATTTATTTGAGGGCGTCAAATTTTTCATTGTGTTACAATTAGGAAGATTTATGTAACTTAATAATTTAGAGTTTAGTTGTTTAAAGTCATGCATTTGTATCGTACATTACTAACCCCCTAAATTATAAATGTAAGAAAATTATACTTTTTTGTAATGTACAATGTGAATGTATATGTCTAAAAG
The DNA here is from genome assembly GCA_963930645.1 of Salticus scenicus. NCBI lineage: Eukaryota > Metazoa > Arthropoda > Arachnida > Araneae > Salticidae > Salticus > Salticus scenicus. The sequence goes on along the minus strand of OZ005651.1, from coordinate 222,459,820 downwards.
CCTTCAAGTGTAACTTATGTTATTATAGCTTCGGGTCCGAAGAGGATAAGGAGCAAAGCAATTAAAATTTCCCAATGCTGTAATAGCTACATTTACATGCACAGATTTCAGTTGTTAAATGTTTACTCAAAATTTTTAAAGTCAATGAAAAAAAAAAAAATCCCTGCTTTGAAAAATCAAATCCTTTCGCCTAAAAACAAGATCCTAAATAATTCTTTTTTAAAGCTGGTTAATAAAAATACAAAAAATTCAAACATTAATAAAACACAATAAATTTTTATAAATTTATTACAAGTTTCAATAAAAAAGAATTTAAAATCAACACAGAATTTTATGTACAAATGTTGTATTGTTTAAAAAGGATTGTTATTTTTAAAAAGTACGCACATTTAAAAAAAAAATATTTTTAATTATATCATCGAAATTGCTTTTTTTAAGCTTAATAAAGTTATCAGACATAAAAATATTTTTACGAAAGGATAAGTACGTATGGTTTAAAATTTAAAAAATACAAGTTGAAATGTGATTTTATTATCTAATTGTCCCAAAAAAATGACAAAGTAAGTTTTGCTGAAAACACATACCTAGTACATTTCTAGAAGAAAAGAATGTGCCTGGCTGCCGCCTGTATATAGAAATAAACTTTAAAATGTTTAGATACCAGTAACTCAAATATGACAACATATTTCTGTTTTACAGTAAAATTTAGTCTCATATACTGTACGTGCGCCCCATGTGAATATACTTAGGAAATATATAACTGTAAAATTTTGAGTCACTTACAACAAGTTATTCTATATTTTTAATTCAAAATTTAAAAAAAAAAAAAAAAAAGAAAAGAAAACTTTTCATACAGATTTGTATGAAAATTTAATAAGAAAATTCCAAAAGAAAGTTTAATCTTGATTGAATTTTGTAGAAAATTAACATTTTATTTCCATCTATAAATTTCTACATAAAAATTTTCTAGAAGATTCAGTATATGTTTACTCACTATTACAGCTCAAACTTTCTAGAAGTTTTTAAGTTTAAAGTCTCTAGCTTTGTATCTCGAGAATACGTGTTTACATTGAAAATTATTTGTGTTTATTTTCGCTAAATATCTTAACAATAACAGCTTTATCAGTTATGTTTACATTTAAATGTGTTTTTTAAATACCATCTTTCCTACTGAAAAGCAAAAACTCCGAACTTGACCGTGAAATCTGAATTTTTTTACAACATTGATTTCATTTTTAAACTTTCCCCAAATTTATCAAAATTTTTCGACCCCCCCCCCCCCCTCTTTATCCGTTGAAGATTCCCAATACATTTAAGAAAGTTGTATAAATTCTTAATCTAGATTCAAACTTTTGATGTAATTTGAAAATTTGATTTTGTAAATATTATTTCTCAGTTTGGAGCACATATAATAAAAATATGGTTTTTAAAAGACAATTACGGGTGTTAGCTTAATTTTGCCGAGATAATTTGGCGACAAAAATGACAGTTAAGAATCTCACTTTAACAGGAAAATAAGTATACGAATTTAAATATTAAATTCATTAATAGAATAGCATTTTTCTTATGGATAGGATTGGAGGATATGATTTAGGGAAAAAGTAGAACTTATAAGATATGCATATATATAGGATATTTTTGGCGCTATCACGAATAAATAATTCAAATTACATATATTTTGTACACTTTATAAGACAAATTTACCTTTGAAAAAAATCTTATAAAACGTCCACTAAAAACTTACTGAATATTATTGGATTAACAAATAATATTTACGGAGTATTTTCCCCAGAAAAAATAAATAAAAATTGTAGAAACTTTATAAAAACAATGCTTGTCAGTATTTCTTTTCACCAATAACTACAATAACTGGGTCCCATGGAAAAGGGGATGGTAGGTGGTAATTTAGATCCGGTTCCGGAAGACGAGAAGAAAAAACTGACTGCAAAAGACATAAACAGCAGGCTTATTCGCGAAAGCTATAATTGAATTTCGTACATGCAATTCTGGAATCAGATTCCTCACATTCTTAAAACACTTTTTTAAGTCCATATTAGTCATAAATACCCATTCCTTTTAAAAATCTTTTGAAAAAATACACTGATTGAAGAAATTATTCGCGCTCATACAAAGTTACTTTTTTCTTTTTTTTCTTTTTCTTTTTTTTAATTGCAAAATAAAGCTGAAATGAAAAGAATGATAAGTTTACAATAGTTTAGTTTTCGCAATTTTTTTTTTAATACTGCTTGCACGTAATGATATATTATACAAGAAATAAAATTTCATTGGCTCCCTATAATTGGGTCGTAACTTTCTCAAAGTAACTGCACCAAGATATATTCTTTTGATAGCAAAATTTCACGATATCCGTTGCATTATATGTCAAATTCATTAGGCTATTTTTACATACATACACACACACACACATATGTATATATATAAAGATACATCTTAATTTGTTCACATTTAACGTGATCAAACTTCATTATACGGTTCTGACATTAAATTTATGTATGCACTCCTACAGTATAAAGTAACACAAGTATTGACTCGGATAATAACAGAATTTCACAACGATAGCACGTTTATGATGATTAATACTAGGTTTATGGACACCTATTTACAAGTAAAGGACATTTTAAATGCATAAACTTGAATATATCTTTGCCAGGAATACAAAATAAGATTTTATTAAACGAATCGCACCAAAATAGGCAACTTTTATATTTTGATATTAAAGTTATATGACAAATGCTAAAACATTACTTACACTTAATATATCTTAATTTGTATTCTTTAATTCCAAATAAATAACAATAGTGAAACGTGAATGCAATGATAATGATTCTTTTGCAAGAAAACTGCACTCATATATAAAAGGATTGTAATGTGAGAATTTTTTTTTTTTTTTTTTTTTTTTTTTTTATGTATTAAAATTAAATAACTTTGTGTTCTTTAGTTTTTACGTTAAGGCAGATTGCCTTAAGACTTGGAGGGGGGGGGGGTTCTCCGGGGTGATCTGAGGGATCTTTGTAAAAGGCTTTAATCAAAACTCTATAATTTTATACTTTCGGAAGCAGTTGCCAAAAAAAAAAAAAAAAAAAAAAAAAAAAAAAAAACGTATCAGTAGAACTGAGCAAAAGAAGCAAAATTAAAAAATGTAGCAGATTTACGTCCTTCCCTCAAATTAAATAAATAGAGTTATCTCAAAAAGACAAGAATTATGTAGAGCAAGTTAAATTTACACCAACGTTAAAAACGCCAAAATAAAACAAAATATGTAAACAGCAGCGCTTAGCTTACCGTCAGCAGTGCAAAAAATCAAGACTGTTTATTGCTCCTATATGTAAACAGGGAAGCAGATGCTAGAGGATTAACAGTTTTTTTTTTTTTTTTTTAATATATAAAATACAAAATATTATTCTAAGTACTAATTTAAAATTCCCATTGTATAATACTTACCATTTTACACAATATGCTGCAAAACTAGTTTCTAGGAACAGAATGTGTAATATTGCATTCTGTAAAATACCAGCGAGTGTGAACAGAATGAACAAAATTTAATATGGTTAGCATCCATAAATAATATTCAACAAAATTTAAAATCTAAAAAAAACCCTTTGTGTGTGTATATATATATATGTGTGTGTGTGTGCGTGTATATATATATAAATATATATATATATATATATATTGGAGGGGGAGGGGTGTGAGGGAGTAATTTTAACAATTTTTATTAGTAAAATTAAGCAAATGTTTAATAATTCATTAAAATCAGTAGAAAAACCTAAGAATTGAAATGTCATTAGTACTTAATATTGTAAATATTTAATATTTCATCGTTAGATGTAAAATTGAAAGAATACTTAGTAAAACAAAATGCTATTTATTTTTTATTTATTTATTTATTTATTTTTTAAATTTCAGTAAAAGCAGAAACAATACAAAGCTTTTTTTTCCCCAAGAAAGCCATTAAAAAAAAAAAAAAAAAAAAAAAAAAATCCATAAAAAGGTGTTTATTCTTCTAAATAAAATGTTAAAAAGAAATCTTGTTTTACAAGTGCCTATAAAGAGCGATTTCATGGGGGAGAAAAGAAAAAAAAATTTTTTTTCTTTTGTACAATATACCGAAAAAACCGCCTCTTATCTGTATTCAATCTATATTTTTATTTCTTTTGAAATTTGATAAAGTATTCAGACAGACGTAACAGAAAAAAGAAAAATATAATTCATTGTTATTCAATGGAAAAACAGACTAAAAATAGCAGATTTAGAACCTGATAAACTAAAACACTAACTTTCCAAAGTATATTGTGAAGAAGAAGGCCATTAAATTAAATAAGTGTCATTTTACAATTACAGTATTAAAAAAGCATTTCATAGACATTAAATTTCACAGATTACTCTAAAATAAAGTATGAAATAATTCTGATCCAGGTTGAAGCATTTTCAGTACAATTAAAATGCTGAATTATTTTTTGTTTCTTCAGTCTTTTTTTTTTTTTTTTTTTAAATTGAGGACAGAATGGTATCAAATATTAGACTGCGCATGTAATACAGTCGGTAACAAAAGTTCCGAACACTAGCAAAAATCCCTATATAAGAAAAGTACACTTAATACAGTTTTGTTAAATAAATTCTGTTCTAAAATAATCCTGTTCTTAGTCTAAAAACAGGATTCGACAAGGATTTATTTAACAAAACTGTATTAAATGTAATTTTTTTATATAGGAATTTTTGCTAGTGTTCGGAGACTTTTGTTACCGACTGTACATTAGAAATTTTTAACCTCTTTAAATATATAATTTGTTCATTGTTTGAGATAACATTTCGCGAAAATAGATAAAATGCTTTAATAAATGCATAAATTATACTTAATATGTAATTTTTTTAAAACATTGATTCAAAATACAAAAATAGAGGAATAAGAAACAGTAAAAATGCATTACTTAATCATTCTACACTTTGTTTCGCATGAAATTTGTTTCTATGCACTTGTAATTTATTAACGCTTTTAGAAATAATTTTGTGTTCTTTTAATGCTTTTTATAAAACGTTCTGCGTATGGCTTTTTACAAAACGAAGTTAAAATGTCATTAAATATTTCATAGAACTTTCTATACTCATTAAAAACTACTAGTTGGCATGAATGGACTCTGTTCGGTTTTCGATCATATATTTGTTCGCCTAAATGTACTACTTGGTATATCATATTCATACTAAGGGGACTTGGCACCTCTGAAGGTTTCATAGAAAAGCTTATATTTACATTTAATATTTATAAATTGAACTATATTTTGCTTTTGCAATAAAATATATATTCAGGCAAAAACTCTTATAGTTTACTGATTTGAAATCTTTAAATTGCGTTTTCTCAGTTTGCATTTTTTCATGATCTTTAAAATACTAAAACGTCTACAGATATTTAAGAAAAAACTTAATATTTATTTTGAATTTTTAATGGAATCTACATTTAAAAAAAAAAAAAAAAAAAAAAAAAAAAAAAAAATATAGGGATAATTTTGAAACTATATATATAAGTTTTAGCATATAATAACTTAAAATATAAATTAAATAATTGTTGTACAAACATTTAACACGTTGAGCGTCATGTCAGCCATTCTAGATTCTAGACATTTTGTCATATATCTCTAAGTACTGAAGGAATCATCTTGAAACTTTGAAGTACCATATGTCCTGCACACTCTTAAACATTTCAGTGAAAGTTTTACCACGAAAGTAAAAGCAGTACCAATAAAAAATTAAAACGTTGAGCGCCCTGTCAGCCATCGGTGGCTGACAGTGTCAAATATTATATAAAGCCGCGCCAACCATCGGTGACGGATATAAAATAGGATATAAAACTAAAAATATTACATTTAATGATTAAAAAAATTTAAAAATTTGCTTAATGTTTTATTTATTACAGGAGGAATTATTATGGAATTTTGGATTTTAAGAATTTGCGTGGCGCTCAACGTGGTAAACACAAAAACTTCTTAAAACACCATAAAATAAAGGGAAGCACTACCAGTTTCGAAAAGGACGTGGCCTTCCTTCTTCAGGTGCAAAAAATACGTGTCATTACCTTGGAAGCAAAAGCAAAAGAAAGTCAGTCAAAAACCCAAGGGTGAGGCACAACACAACCAGCCAATAGAACAGCTTCATGCAATCTAAATATTCCACTACGAAGCACAGTTCGGAATATGATCACAGCTTTAATTTTCAGCAAGACAAAATTATCTTTAATGCCAAACGCGTTTCAAAGTTAGATTTCATGGAAAATTTAGCTGTTTATCTTAATCTTGTTACAATTGTTAAATGAACCATCTGATTCCACTTTGGTGTTTTCAGCTTGGAGAATGTTTTTCGGTTCTATTAAAAGTGTATTTCTTTGTTAAATAAAGTGATAATATTAAAAATTGTAATAAAAAATATAAAATAATGATTAAAATAAATCCTTTTCCTTTTTTCTTGTCTCCTTTGTTGTTGTTGCCCCCCCCCCTTCTGTTTGGTTGTTGCATGCAGCTGTCCTATTGGCTGGTTGTGTTGCTCCCCCTCCCCTTGGGTTTTTCTTTGTCTTTCAGTCTTGCTTTTGCTTCCAAGGCACATGTTTTTTGCACCTGAGGAAGAAAGGTCACGTCCTTCCGAAACCGATAGTGCCACCCTTTACTTTATAGTGCAGAAGAAGTTTTTATCTTTAAATACTATAAGAATTATTGCCTGAATATAGATTTTATTCAACAAACCTAATAGTTAAATTTAGAAATATTGAATTGAAATATGAACTTTTATACGAGACCTTTAGTGGTGCCAAGTCCCCTTAAGGGAAATGAATTTGGCCGAAAGCTCGACACTGTCGCAGGCTGAAATGCCCCACCTCGTAGGATACCCGCCGTTCAAACCGATACATTTACCTTCTATTTTTCTGACGAATTTTATTTGGATCAGTTTCGTATTTTAATTTTCATGCAGTTCCATATTATTTCCAAGTAAATGATCCCCATAATGCAAGTTTGTGTTAAACATTGTTATTTGTTATCATCCTCCCTGTTGACTTTCTCTTTTGAGTTTGAAGTTAACATAAGCCCAAAGCTATGTGGAAAGAGTATCCGACTATCTACGCAGACCTTTTTTTTTTTTTTTTTTTTTTTTTGCGTTGTTTTGTTTGTTTAGGTGATTTCATGGTTTAGAGAGTTTTGAGGGTGTTTATGCACGTTGGCAGTAACATTTCTGTACAGATTACAGATTTTTGTCCAATTGAAACACATTTCGTTATTATAATGGAAGGCACTTTGAATACATACAATTTCGATGAGAATAATTTAACAATTATACATGAATTAGCCCATGGACAAGGTAATGAAGTTTATTATGTGAAGTACTATAATTTTATTTTGATTTCTTTAACACGATGTCCTGTCATAATAATATTAAAAAGTTTTCTTCAAGTGATAATTGTGTGATATTTGGATATTTTATTGTTATTATTCTGGAGTTACATTTACTGTTTGTTGTCTTGCAAGTCGATCAGATCTCATCCCCAAATGTGCCTTATTCCAATAAAGATTAAATTTCTCATTTTTGTTATTTGTAACTAGATTAACATTCGATTAGTTAGTTGCTAGGTTTTAGATTTTATAAATCTTTTAACACTGAATTACTATTGTACTATAATATTCTATTCTACCATCTTAAGAAAATATAAAATTTCGAATAACTTACAAAGTATAAATTATTGTTTTACAAATATTTAAACATAAAAACTTATTCAAACACCATAAAATAAAGGGAAGCACTACCAGTTTCGAAAAGGGAGAGGCCTTTCTTTTTTTAGGTCCAAAAAACACATTGGAGACAAGCAGAACTGAAAGACAGAGGAAAATAAGGGAGTAGAACAACACAACCAGCCAACAGTATAGTTGCATGCAACAACCAAAAAAAAGGGGACACAGCAACAAAAAATAGAGACAAAAGAAATAGACCAAAAAATTTAAAAATGGGATTTTTTAAAATTATTAATTTAGTTTTTTTTTAAGTATATTTATTTATTTATTTATGTATTTCTTTCTTTCTTTAACAAAAAGAAATAAAGTTATGGAACTAAACAAGCATTAGTTAATTTAGCAAAAAGAAAGAAAATTAATCATGATAAAATTGTCAATGAAAAATCTGATTCCATTTTGCTATCTCCAGCTTAGAAAAAATTATTTAGTTCCATTAATTAATTTTCTTTTTGTTAAATAAAGTAATAAATAAATAAAAATATAATTTAATAACAATAAATTAATTTAATATTTTTATCTATTTTCTTTTTTGTTGTGCCTCCTCCTGTTTGATTGTTGCGTGCAGTTATCCTATTGGCTGGCTGTCTTTCTCTTTCCCGTTGGGTTTCTTCCTGTTTTTCAATCTTACTTTTGCCTCCAAGGCACATGCTCTTTTGCCCCTGAAGAAGAAAGGCCACTTCCTTCCGGAAGCGGTAGTGCTTCCCTTTATTTTATGGTGTGTGAAGACGTTTTTATATTTAAATAAACTTACGAAGTGTTCAAATTAGAATATTTACAGTCAATGATGTTATAGCTAGTACCAAATAATAATTTAAAAGTACTCTGGCATTTTTAAGATTAAAATATTATTGATAATGGATGTTTGTGTGAAATTTTGTCCTGTTCTGCCATGCTAAGAAAAACGTAAATTTCGAAAAACTTACGAAGCTTTCAAAGTAGAATTTTTATAATTATTAGTACTCATGCCAGTATCTCAAATATTTAAAAGTGGTCTGATATCTTTACGATGAAAATATCCCACAACATGGACATTTATGCAAAATTTCACCCTATTCTGAAATATTAAGAAATGCGTTAATTTCGAATAACTTATGAAATTTTCTAAGTAGAATGTTCATAGCCAATGATGTTCCGGCCAGCTTTATAAGTGATATTTTAAAGCTGGTCTGAGATTTTTAATCCCCGTTTAACACGGTGAGCGCCACGAGTATTCTTCAGGAAATCTCCGTCAAGCCACGCGCGCTACAGAAGCGCGATATGTTTACCGTATTTCAATAAACTCATTTAAAATGCCTTAATGATATAATAATGTAAATTTTCAGCAATTACTTAAAACAACGTAAATATTTTAGTCTTATATCATATTTTAAACTGTCAGCCACAGGTGGTTGACGCGACTTTATATCATATTGTACACTGTCAGCAACCGGTGGTTGACGTGGCCTAAACGGAAAGTTCAGTGACAGCCACCGATGGCTCACATTGCACTCAACGTGTTAAGCAAAGTTTTGCCCTAATCTCCTGTATAAAGAAAACTGTAAATTTCGTGTAACTTGCGAAGTTTTTAATGTTTCGATGTGTAGAAATGTTGTTTCAAATCAATAGGGTTCTTGCCAGGGTCACAAGTGATGTTTTAAATCTTGACCGATTATTTTACGATTACACTGCTCAGCATGAAAATTGCCTCTGACACCATTTCAGCATATTCTTATCTAAAATGACCTCCTGAATTCGAATAAGACGCCCATTTTTCTCTATCACCTACCGGGCCCCCTATTTTTATAATTTTTCGGTGATTTTATGGCTATAAATTTGATTTTTAGGAGGGGAGGGAGAATTATTTTAACCGTTAAATATCTTCTGAGGGGCTACAGAGTTGGGAAATTCTAAAACTTGGAAGGGAAGAAGGGAAAAAATGGGGGGGGGGGAGAATTTGCCCCTGAAATTATGCATTACATATCTTATATTTTTTTAATCTGTTATGTTATTTTTCAAACTTTATATATATATTATATTCATTCATTTATTTATTTATTTATTTATTTATTTATTTATTTATTTATTGGGTGTTAAATTAATTATTTTTCATTCTTCAAATCAAATTCATGGTCATAAAATTATCGAACAGGGAAATAAATTGAGGGAGGGGGTGGTGTATCTAGAAAACGGTGGGTGACTGGGAAAAATGGGATCCATATTCGGATTCAGGAGGTCATTTTACATAAGAATTAGCAAGAATGGTATCAGATCTCGGGAAAAAAAAAAAAAAAAATCTGCAGATCAGTGTTATTTGTTCCGGAAATAAATTGTAGACAGACAAAGATACTAACTAACCTAACAGGCAAACTGACAGAGTAAAATGGGTTTTAACGCCGTACTACAGGGATGGTCTGAGACTCAGGGGTAATACGGAGACATGACACCACAATTTTGATTCTCTGTTAAGGAGAATGGCTTGCCCGCTTCCTTAACTCCCTGAGATATTTGTACCTACAGATGGACACCATATCAGTTTTATTTTTTTCCGATTCCTCACACATCAAAACGTGTAAAAAGATTAAAAAAGGGGAAAAAAAGGATGTCCAAATTTTTCATAAAAGGTTTCCCCATACTTACATTTATGAGGAGGAACTAAAAATAGTAAGAAAAAGCCGTAAAAAGAAAAAAAAATGTATAATAAATAAATGCATTGATAATTTGAAAATATTTGTTTTAAACTAATCTTCCCATCAAACAATAAAAAAAAATAATAATTATAGAAATTTTTTAAGTGGCTTTTTTCAAAAAGGAAAAAAGAAAAAAAAATTAAGTAATAATTAACATTTTCAATTGGGTGATTATATATAAATGTTAGTGCAAATATTAGCGTTGCATGGGTTTGAAAAATAAAGAAATTTCCTTAAATGAATCGTCGCTAAAATTATAAATGGAACATAAAAAAGTAAGTCGTGCTTCGGTTTAATGTACATCAAGATCTATTTTCGAATATTTAGCAAAATTACCAATTGTCTAGTTAAAATATTATAATTACATTAATGTAAGTATAGAGAAGTTACTTAAATAAATACATACCACTATTTAAATAACTACGATTTCTAATATAGAGCTTGTAAAACTATTAAATATCGATATATAATGTATCTTATTTTGCGACTTAAAAAATACTGAAGTTTTTTAGCAAAACCATATGACATTAAGTGGATAATTTACGTTTAGAAAAAAACTACAAGTACCCATTACTGAAATTCGGTGAAATTCTAGATATTAAACATACGCCATTCATTTTCTCCCCATGATTATCCCTCTTTATTATACCTCAAGAAAAGTGAATGACAGATGAGAGCAAAACTGGCTGGGCGGAAGGTGTAATTCAGCTTTGAAAGATGCTAAGCCGTAGAAAAACTGACTTGCTGCAACCCATTATTTGTAAAACACACTAAAGCTAACGAAAAATGTTACCGTAGTTAATGTATTTAAGAATTACACGAAAGTATGATTTAATATTAACAAAACCCGTGATTACATTATATACATTTTTTTTTTTTTTTTTTTTTTTTTTTTTCTGAATTTGATCTAACCTAAGTAACCAAACAACATCAAATCATTACTTTGGAAGCACATAATACAGCATTTCTTTCTATTGTCAGTTCTCATGAGTTTTTGCACGCAACTTGTTGAATCGATTCAGGCAAAACATTTAAGTCTACTTATGTCATTCAGGTATTTCCAGAGGCCATGATCGTGATCACATAAAAAAAATCTTGACTGATAACATTTTATTACATCTAGCACCCATATCTAGCTATCTATAACACAAATCCGTAAATACTACCAAACCGCGTTGGAATTTTCAAGTTTTGTACGAGAAAACCGTAATGATCTCTCGAAGTACTTAAGATTATGGTTATCGAAAGTTTGTTCGCTGATTGTTTCGATGATAAAGAACATAAAAACCATTTTTAGGAAACAAGACGGATATCTTTTTAATATGTAAATGAAAGTATTTTTTTGAACAAGCAGTTTAAGATAATCTGTGTAAATTTACTAATATGAAGCAGTGGAATTTAATCAATTTCATTGAAAATATGTGCAAAGGCGGCGAGAAATCTAAAGGATTTTTATAAAAAATTTATTTGCAGTTTTTTAAGCATTTGATATAGAAATCAAAACGATGCATGTATAATTAATTAATTAATTACAGAATAAGACTTATGTCGCTTCTACTGATTTGATATAATTTGACGATGCAATTATTCCAAATCGCATTATTATATTCTATTAATATTAGAAATGCACCAACTTTATTAGTTTTACAAAAGAATTACACCATGAAACGTATGTTTATTACTGCGAAAAAAAAAAAAAAAAAAAAAAAAAACATTTTTTAGACGTTCTTAGAATGATAGATTTATAAACCGAAAGAAAACAATTAGTGTTCGGTTTTGGAAATAATCTTTCGTTGATCAACTATATATATTCATTTACTTCTCTTTTTAACTGAAATGGTAAAACAAACTTTTCAAAATGAAAAATATAGCAGTTTAATTTATAATACAATAAAAATAAACTTAATATAAAATCTTTATTTAAGAACACTATAAAAACTAAGCAATAAGTGTAATTTGAAATTCATGAAGATTGATTACTTTACAGATCTATACGCAGTATTAAAAAAAGACAAGGTTACAGAAAAAAATAATAAACAAGTATTCAAAGCTTTCTTCAACTTAACTATCTCTACATTGGCTAAAATTACGACATATCCAGCGGATCTCTGCGGGAAACTAGCATGATTTATGGCCATACACAAAACTGAAAAGTAATTTGGGATAATTCATACCGAAAGTTATTAGTTTTCTCCTTTGCTACTTGGTCTTATATTTTACTTCTTTAGACTTATTTGCAAAACGTATTTTAAAATGATACAATGTATTTAAAAATCACACTATGTATTCAAAAGATATTTAATGGCTTTTCCTTTACTAAATTTATTTACAAGAAAATGAATCGAATGATATATATATTTTTTTTCTACTAATATATAACAGATATTGTAAATTTATTTAAAGAAACTATGCCATGTATGTAGACAGATTTCCCTATATTTTGTTTTTTAAAATATTTTTTTTTAAATATTAAAATAAATGTACATATTCTATTCATCTTTCAAACAAATGTAATTTTAAATGTTCTATTAAAAAAAAATAATAGAGTGACACTAGTTCATTTTTAATTTTCTAATGTAATTTAAAACCAGAAGTAAAAGCAACATGAAATTAAAAAGAAATATTCTGCTTTGTTCTAAACCAAAATTAATATGATTTTAAAATTAATGTACAACACACTTTAGGAAATTAGTATTAAAAATAATTAAAAACTTACATTCAGTCGTACACACTTTATTCAGATTATAATGCTTTCTAAAGAACTTCAAACTTTCTGAAAAGAAAAAATATATATGTATACATTCCATGTGAAAATGAAAATTTGTTAATGAGAAAACATTAACTTTTGTTAATGATTAAAATGTAATTACATTATACAAGTATGCAGATACAAAAAGTAACATTTGAACAACAATTTAAAGTCAATGTTCAGAGATTTTGCACATTCACATTTAAATCGTCCAATTACTTCTGTAAATAGTGCGATTAAAATAGCGGCATTGGTAAATAGTTTAAAACGAACTGTTTCCAACTTTATATTTCAGTATTCATCAGTGTGTGTGTGGGGGAGAAACACAGTATTTGTAAAAGCTATACAAGTTTAATTTGAAACTCACTCTATAAACATTTTTCAATCAAACATGCATGTTTGATTGATAAAACTGTACACCAACATATTTTCAATGAATTTCTTAATCTTTGTTTATTAGAATCATGCAGTGAAATTGCTTTAACCCAAAGCTACGTTGTCTTAAAACAATTTAATGGTGACTTTTTTTTAATAAATGCAATTGAACATTCTGCACTAATATTTCCTTTGCGTTCGAATAAAATGCAAAATTATTGAAATTAAATAATTAACCCATTACTGTTATTTTCACTATTCATAAATAAGTTAAACATAATTTTTATTTGAAACGCACTAAAATTTTTTGTAAATATACCTAATTAAAAATGCTTCATGTGAGACTAAAAATTGGAATTTTAAAAGCATTTTAAGAGGTATCGGCTTTTGCTTTTCAGTGATGTATGGCCATTCCTCTGTAAAAAGTTAAATGCAATGATGTACTCGTACCTTTTAATTATCACAAGATTATAAAAACTTACCAGTAATGACTAGATACTTTTGATTCTAAAGTTTTTGGCAAACTTTACCCATCCCCCCCCCCCCACCACAAAAAAAAAAAGAGGGAATTATCCTGAAATTTCACAGGTGTCAAACATTGTTTCAGTGAAGATTTCGTCATAAAAGAGGGGGGGTGGGTGGAGGGATAACGAAGAGAAAATAAAAATGAAATCATTCTGTAAAACGAAAATCGGATCACCCTGTAAATTTGCTTGTAATGTGCTGTAGAGTATGATTACAATGCTGCTTTTAATTATTTGATTAAGGAATAGCATATATATTAATGGAGACAAGGAATTCTTTAACAAAATCAAAGATTTTTTTTTTTTTTTTATGTAAAAAGGTAGTGTAAAAGATTTGCACGAGAAGCATTAATCAGTAAAATTTCTAGTGAAACCAAACCAAGCTTAAATTAAAAAGTGCTCGGCCAAAAACATAAGGCAGAGTGGAGAATTTACGCAAAAACCTCCCCTTCCCCCACCCATGGATCAATATATGACACTAAAATTGTTAGCTGTTTCTATGAAAATCAACGAAACACAAGCATGTAACAAGAAAGCGTGGTGCAGTGGCAGCACAATTGATTCGTATGTGGAAGGTGTGATGTAGAAATCACATATATTTTAAAAATTCTCTATTTAATTTTAATTCAAATCTATTTTATCGCTTTATATAATAATTCACTCATGTATTCAATATTAATCTTTAACTGCCGAATTCTTCCTCTATCAGTAAAATAAAAATAAAAAAAAATGTAAAAGATAATCAATCTCCTTGCATATTCTCATAATCATTTCCTATCATAAAGAATAACACATGGCCCATTTTATTTATGTTCCTCCTAAATCACAGTAGCCTTATTCCTAACGTAATTTATTCAGTTGGACAAAATTATCCTTGAACACAATTAAATTATAGCTATATTTTATGTATATCTATCCTTTGCGGTTAACTTTTCTCATGAATCTCTGGCGAAATTTGTGATTTTTGATAGGGTTATCATATTATGGCAATCCTACTCTGTATTCAAAATTGTTAGCTTAATTTCAGTGTAACGTATCTTTAAAAAACCACTTTTTATGTGTTCTTGCTGGCGATGAAATAAAATGCCAATATGTAACAATAATTTGAATTTGGCTGAAACTTCATCATTCTTCTCTGATCGCTCCTGCTTAGAAGATACGGATGTAGTTCCTAAAATATTTATACGTTAGGGGCACCTTCCCTCCTTATTTTATGCAGCAAATCAATAAAAAAAAACTGTGCACAAATCTTTGTGAAATTTTTATTGATTTCTGAATTTATCATTTTAAACACCTCTGGATAGAATCTTGGTTATTTTAATGGAAGAATTGTAAACTGTTGCTAGCGGCAATGAACGTAAGTAGATTTCACCTATACGAAAATATGGCCTAATGGAGACCATTGAACTGGAAATTTCTATTAACATTTTATCTACCTGCTACTAACTGCAAAAATCTTCTCTACATATCTGTACAAGAAAATCTTCGTGACATACCTGAATTATCCTACGAAATATTATCTTACCTACTGTACAAGAAAATCATCGTTACATACCTGGTGCCAAGTACTTTAGGAAACAGAGGTGTTCTTAGCATTTATTTCGGGGAGGTGCCCCCCCAAGGAAACAAAACTATTTTAATATTGATGAAATAAATAATAAAATTATCTGCTATCTTTGGATAAAATTATGAACATTATTACTGGATATTTATGAACTTCTGACAAGCTATTTTTATGACGATCCTCGTTATTCTTTTAAGCTTTGCTTTTGAACTGGTGTCTCAAGAAAACTACCCCAAGAAAATAAACAAAAAGTATGTGCTAAAATAGACTTTCAAATATATTTATGCATATAATAAGCAGCTTTATAGATGGAAATATATATATTTTAGTCTAAAAATGACTTTTTGCGACTAAATATTTTCAATTGGATTTTTAAAAAAAATTTAGAAACTTATCGACTTCTCTTACTCCACTGGATATTTTTGAACTTTTCGCCATGTGATTTTATGAAAATACTTGAATGCATTTTTATATGATTCCTGTATTTTGTTAGTGTATTAGTCTATCTACTATATGAAAGTGATCATCTTTAAACTTCATTAGATGGAGTTTTCCGAACTGTTTTAACTCAAGATAAAACAATCATCTTCGATTATCCGATTTTATTATTTAATATGTGTCAGAAGATTTACCATATTCCTGGAGATCCTATGCGAATCGAATTATTAACAGTCTTTCTTTCCTATGGACGTTTTTATTTCGGTCAGCGACTTTCGTGTTTGTCTTGAACTCTGATCCTGCAAAGGAGAACTGCAGTTTCTTCAAGTAAGAAATGCTCCAGTCAAAACATTCGCTGTACTTTTTCGTATTAATGGTTTCAGGATTTGCGAATTTAAATTATCGAGTTATATAAATAAATCGATTTATCAAATCTTTAGCTACCGCTTTTATGGATCATCAAAGAAAAAGGTAGTTTCTTTTATATTTTATGTCTAAATTTTTAATCTTTAATGTAGCATTTAAATATTTTAATGCTAATAATTTCTAAAAAAAAAAAATAATAATGATGATATAAAATATATAGTTAGTTTAGTATTTCAACTTCTTCAATTTTTATTATTATTCAAGGAAATAATTCAATATATTAAAAGAAAAATATATATGATATGTATATGTAAAGAGAAGAACTCTTTTAATATTTATACACATATCATTTAAAGATGAGATATTTCATATTTGATGTTTTATTATTGAAATGTTTTAATTGCTTTTATTTTATTTTATATTTTATGGGAGTTATTAGGTGCTTCCGTATTACTTGGTATGATATATATAAATACATTTTATTCATATTTTTTTAATACAGCAGTTTTTATTTGATATATATTTCTTGAGATGATAAATATACATTCATTTCTTGATAAAAAATATATATATATATACATTCATTTTTTATATTTATTCTATTTTTGCTATAGCAGTTTGCATACATATTCTGCTATCAAATATATTAAAATTTTATTTTTAGGTATGGCTATATATACATTTTTTTAATAAAATAATGGGTAAAAAAAAGAAAAGAAAAGAAACTTGCCACAATTTTTATATTAATTAAATTTTGTATTTATTACTTGAATGTTTATTTTCATTTCTATCTATTGCCAATAAAAAAAGAATATACATATTAATCATATTCATCAGTCTTTATAATGTAAGCAACTTAAATTTTTAATTGTCAACTGATTTTCTTCTTGCAATCTCTAGCGTGCGGGGGGAATGCAATGTTTTTGTTGTGTTGCGTATACCTTTGCATGACAATATACGGCTGGATCGTTTTGCCATGTACAAAGATAAATTTTACACAACAACTCGAAAATCATTTGGCATATTTTGATAGTTTTCCTTATCACATCCATTTTTTAATGCAATAATCCATATACCTGTTGGATTCGATTGAAACAGATATATTATGTAATGATATTAATAATTTCATATATGTATATATATTTTATTACAACAGCAAGATTTATTACTAAATTTTAATTTGATTTTTAAACTTATTTTAAATTTTATCATACTATTTTATTTTCACAATTCTTTTTTTTTCTTCTCAATTTTATAATGAAATTTGTTGTATTTTTGACAAGACACAAGTTATTTACTTTGTTTTATTTACTTTGTTTTATTTCACATTTCTTTTTCAGGCAATATTCAACTAAAGTATGGTTAAAATAAATAACTATAAATAATGGTAGCAATGATATTTAAAAAAAATATTAATAATATTATTTAATTACTGGTTATATAATTTTCTTATGCATTTTTATATCAATTGGTATAAGATAATAATAGTAAATATTTTTAAATTAGGATATATATTTTTATAATTTTGGATATTTCCAGAGTAATTTTATATTAAAATATTATGTTCTTAAGAATATTTTTATTTTTTAATACCTCTGATTAAAGAAAAAGTATATCATAATAAACAGCAAGACGTAAGAAAATAAATAAATTTTTGTTCAAAATATTTTTAAATACCGATATGGTTCTTTACGGTAATTCTTGTGGTAAGTATTTCTTTTTACTTGATTTTGTCAATGTTTCTTCTGTGTGGATAAATATTTAATATTAGTTTATTTTTGATTGTTTTAGACTAATCAATCATATATTTTTAAATTTTAAAATCATTCGCATTTTGTTACTTGAAATTGTTGGAATGACATACAGTGAATGGTATATTTTCTAATCAATATACGCACACATTTTTGTTTCACATCTCACATTTTTTTTAAATCCATCCATGATGTGGATATATTAAAAAAAAAAATCCAGATATATTTTTTATAATCTTGAGCATATAAGAAAATATGTATAAAATTTCTAACAATTTAGCACAATTTTAAATGACAGTATTTCGTAACACAGTAATACACAAATTGTACTTCTATTTGCATATATATATTTTTTTTTCGTGCTGAAGTAAATTATGGTTAAAATATTAACATAATTAAGTTTACACTTTGTTTTAAATTTTATTAGTAAAATATGATGTAAAATCTAAGTTCATTTAAATGTTTCTTATTACGTGTTTGCAAGGTAGTTGTGCCAATTTAAATTTTACATGTTTTTGAAGATTTTTCCTCTTACTTACTTCAAAGTAAAATGACATAAAAGAAGGCATGGTGAATTAATAAATAATCAAATAAATAAATAAAGTAAAATGCAATAAAGTATTACTTATATTAATTTGAAAAAAAAAAAATATCACAAGTAAGTAACAAAATTATGTGTTTCTTTCTGCATATATTTTTGCTGATTATGTACATGTGTTCTTATACATGTTATTTTTGAGTCAGAACTTCATTGTCATTTGACTAATTTGGGGTCCGGTTGAATGGCAAATTTTTTCAATAGTTCTTTTCCACATTTTTACACGTTTTTACACATTTCACTCACTAAGGCATCTTATAATTGGCCTCACAACCCAATTATTCAGGCATGTTCTCTTCGGAGTTTACACACTTTTCTCTGACTTAATTATTTGGCATGTCATGTGTTCACATATCACTTGATCGGCAATAGTGTAATCTGAGAGCTTTTGTTATTCTGTTGTTATAAAATATAGTTATTGATTCATAAAAGAGAAATCAATAATAATAGTAATGATAATGATGATAATTTATGCATCTTTAAAATTAATTCACATGACCTTACCTCGTAGTATCTTAAAAAAAAATAGATTTAAAAAAAAAAATAAATTTATAAACAAATAATAATAAAATATATATATATATTTAATGCTAATGTCATAAATTTATCGATAACTATTTGTTAATTTTATATTTATTTCATACATTTCAAATAGTTGTTCATATATAGTTTTTCTCTTTTCAATATTTTTAAAGGATCTTTTCACTTCAACTTACAAGTTTTGCTATGCATGTATACATAATATACAGAATTACATTTTTCCATTGTCACATTTTCTTGTTTTCTGAAAATCAGGTATTGGCACTTTACCATTTACATAGTTACTTCACATATATAATTTTTGGCAATGTTTGTACACACTATCAGTAAATATAAATTTTACATGACCTTTTTCTTCAACTTTGTTTATTATTGATGGTATAAATTTTGCACATTAGTATTGCTGTTATACTACATTTACACGTATTTATACCCATTTATGCAATTTGGTGCTTCGGAACAGAGAAGATTTATTTATCCGATGATCTTGTTTCACTCAAGGCACTTCAATTTAATTGCGCATACACACACACACACATTATCCATTTATATTTTGTTTCAACATGTTTTATTTATTTACAAAATTATGGTTATAATCAATATTATTTTATGCCTTACAAACATAAAATTTATTTTAATACATATATAAACACTGCATATGCTTCTTTTAAATTTTTATGTGATTATTTGTGTTACTCATGTTATCGTACATTTTTTACAAACACATCAATTTAACACATCAAATTAACACAGATATTTCTCAATATTTTTCACATGCTTTCACAAATGAATGGTTTATGTATTTGCAGATTTTACATTTTATGGTGTATATAGATTTGGTATTTATGAATATATTAATTATTTTTGTACTTCATGGTATATTACCAATTAACCAAAATTTTCACACACACATTTGTTGATATAACAGTTATACAATTTTTTTAAGTATCCATCTTTCAAAATTTACAATAATGATTGCCACAGAAACAGATCATAGTTTCACACTTACCTTTTTTTTCAGTGAAAAAGGACTATTGTGTAAAAAAAAAAAAAAAAAAAAAAAAAATCTTTTAATAGGTTTCTCTGTGTAATTGTTTTATGTTGTAGTATTTATAGGTTAGATTTGGCAAGGTTTCTCGTTTTTCACAAATTTTATAAACACGTTTACACAATTATTTCACGTTTACACATTATACATAACATAAAAAAAAAAAAAAAAAAAAAAAAAAAAAGATATTTACCTTACAATTATTTTAGGTAAATGATTAATCAATCATATATATGATTGATTTGCCTTGTCCAGTAACTGTAAAAAAAATACTTACTTCGAACATTTACGCATGAGATAACTTTTTTTTTAATCGAATTACAGTTCACGCTACACACATTTTCATATTACTTTCACTTTTTAAACTTGTTTGCCCAATTTTTGTCAAAGAACCTTCAGAACTATAAAAGGTATATATTACATATTTAAATCTTTGGCACAAAAATTTGGACATTACATGACAGTTTTTCATCTTATTTTGTTAATTAAAAATAAATATGTTATTACAATTATAACACACTTACACATTCACACTTCATACATAATAATTAATGTATTTCAATAAATGATAACAGGAGTAAATAATTTTTAATGGTGATTTTGGACACATTATGATTACATTTCTTACAAATCAAAAGTTTTAATAATTGTTACAGATTCCCACTTTTTTTAATTGTCCATAATATTTTTTATTTAGTGCAATTTTATTTTTGTGATATTTATAGGTTTCAATAAGGCTTCCTTTTCACACATTCACACACATATTTTCATGTTTACACATTTTTTACACGTAACATAAAATTTACTTAAGCTTCGTTGGTAAATTGTTGATCAATCATTTTGCATGATTGATTTTGCCTTAACTTGAAACTGTAAAAATATATATATATATATATATATATATATATATATATATATATATATTCACTCTAGACTCTTGCACAGATGATTAATATTTTCCCTCGATTACAATTACAGCATGAACATTCACATTTTAAATATTTGTAAATTATAATATTATTAAAAGTATACTTAACACTTTTATACATGTTAAAAAAAAAAAATATTTATTATAAGTATAAAAAAAAAGAAAGAAAAAATAATAAAAAAGAGAATTTGACATTAGACTACACAGATTTAACATGCACATTGTTTTTACCTCAGGCATTATTATATGTCACTTTATTAAATCAACATTATCATATTTTATCAAATATTCATTCTCTCTCACCTATGTAAACAACAACAATTTATGCAAAAAAAAAAAAAAAAAAAAAAAAAAAAAAAAAAACTTATGTCAATTGTTATCTAATACAGCCATGCCTAATTATTATTAACACAATTATTTACTAATGCTTATATGTGACTATTATATATATATTATGTGTTTTTATATCATGCTTTGCAAATGTATGCGAAAAGGTTACATAACAAAATTATATATGTATGTGTAATGAGCTCATAATTAAGCATATTATTGTCAGATAAGCTGACTTGTGACCTGTTTTGTTGGGCCCAATGTTTAACAAATGCATATGCTTGTTTTATTGATAAATAAAATAAAAAATACATATATACAGGTCATTTGAATTTACCAAATAAGGATAAATGAAATGTGGACTATTAAATATGTCCAGATATTTTGAATAATAATATGCTACAGCTGTTTTTATTATGCAAAAGATTATGCATAATTTGATGTGTATCCTTTATAATTATTTTATGTCATGACTATAATTTTTATTTCTTATATTTTGTATGGGATGTGTTTGTGTGCCTCGTATAATATTCATTGAAGTTCTTTATATTTTTACATTTTTAGAGAAAATTACACTCATATAACAGTAATATCATCTAGTATTATAATAAATATTTTACTCATGTAACAGCAAGAACATATAAAAAAATTTCTCTCTTCATAAATTTTTTTCTGGGTGAAGGGGAGAAATATGTGATGTAGCAATCACATATATTTTAAAAATTCTCTATTTAATTTTAATTCAAATCTATTTTATCGCTTTATATAATAATTCACTCATGTATTCAATATTAATCTTTAACTGCCGAATTCTTCCTCTATCAGTAAAATAAAAATAAAAAAAAATGTAAAAGATAATCAATCTCCTTGCATATTCTCATAATCATTTCCTATCATAAAGAATAACACATGGCCCATTTTATTTATGTTCCTCCTAAATCACAGTAGCCTTATTCCTAACGTAATTTATTCAGTTGGACAAAATTATCCTTGAACACAATTAAATTATAGCTATATTTTATGTATATCTATCCTTTGCGGTTAACTTTTCTCATGAATCTCTGGCGAAATTTGTGATTTTTGATAGGGTTATCATATTATGGCAATCCTACTCTGTATTCAAAATTGTTAGCTTAATTTCAGTGTAACGTATCTTTAAAAAACCACTTTTTATGTGTTCTTGCTGGCGATGAAATAAAATGCCAATATGTAACAATAATTTGAATTTGGCTGAAACTTCATCATTCTTCTCTGATCGCTCCTGCTTAGAAGATACGAATGTAGTTCCTAAAATATTTATACGTTAGGGGCACCTTCCCTCCTTATTTTATGCAGCAAGTCAATAAAAAAAACTGTGCACAAATCTTTGTGAAATTTTTATTGATTTCTGAATTTATCATTTTAAACACCTCTGGATAGAATCTTGGTTATTTTAATGGAAGAATTGTAAACTGTTGCTAGCGGCAATGAACGCAAGTAGATTTCACCTATACGAAAATATGGCCTAATGGAGACCATTGAACTGGAAATTTCTATTAACATTTTATCTACCTGCTACTAACTGCAAAAATCTTCTCTACATATTTGTACAAGAAAATCTTCGTGACATACCTGAATTATCCTACGAAATATTATCTTACCTACTGTACAAGAAAATCATCGTTACAGAAGGTGCTGCATTCGAAATTCAGATAAGTATATATACACACACACACACATATTTAAATGAAACTTTTTGAACTAAAATAAATGATTAATGTCAGGGGAAATAATTTTATATTTAAATAAAATTTTGTTAATGATTTGTGGTAGAGTTTGACGTGTAAGTTTTTAACTGGTGTTTGCTATAGACGTCAATAACAAGCGTTGATTATCTGCTCTTAATTTTGTTATTACTTATGCAATTTTTTAACAAGATTATATAATGTAATTAATTATGATCAATTTAGCGAATTTTCTACTTCTAATCATTCATTTTAAATTAGAAATTTAATTTGTAACGATAAACATGATTTTCTTCTTTACAAATATATATTTTTTAATTTCTGGTTGACATTTTACTAAGACACTCATTTAAAATTGTCTCGATGCAATCAATATTTACTAATTTGATTAAAAATTTAACCTTTTTTTCAGTCGAAATAAAAAGATTATGACTTTGCCGGGACAAGGACGCAACACCTCTCACATACGAATCAAACGCGTCTGGCTTGCTTGCTACTTGCCAGTGTTTCAATTGTTTTCATAAAAATAGCTAAAACTATTAGGGTTATATAGTGACCAATGGGGAGTCGGGCAATTTTTTTACTCTACCATATGTTTTCGACCATGCTCTTCAAACTTAATTTAAACATGGTTTGGTTTCAATAGGAATTTTTCTTCCTCGTTAGTGTAAATCCGCGTTTAATTCTCTTAAGGGGACTTGGCGCCACTTAAGGTTTTATATCAAAGCTCATATTCTCATTTAAAATTCATAAATTAAATGTATTAGGTTCTTGATTCAGGCAACAATTCTGAAGGTTTTTGATATGTTTTTTACAAATTAGAAACCTTTAAATTTCGTTTTCACAGTTTGAATTTCCTTTCTGAATTCATGATTTACAAAATATTAGAACTTCCACAGATATATATATATATATATATATATATATATATATATATATATATATATATATATATATATATATATAAAGATTTAATGTATTTTTTTATTTTATTTATTTTTTTATTTTCGATTTTTAATAGAACCTATTTAAAAAGATATAGGGATGGATTTTGAAATAAATTATTTTTTGAGGGGGAAAAAAAAATAAGTGCATGTCTATGTAAAAAGTTGCGAAAAAACATGACATTTTTACTATTTTTAACACTTTCCAACAAGGTTGTAAAGTGTTAATGATTTCGGTTTGTCTCTCTGTCAGCGCTCTAACTCCCAAGAATATTTATGGAATTTCTTGTAACTGATATATGTTATTCAAGTTCACCATCGAGTGTTCCCTATTAAAAACGGAGTTAATTTCTCTAATTGATTGTGTACAGGGACACCCGAAAATATTCCAAAGCATTGAGTTCTATGATTGGTATTTCTATAAACCATATTTTAATACCTTTACTGTACACAAATCTTAATGAAATTGAAATATGTTATTCATATGAACAAAACATTGTTCTCTATAGAATATAATATGATAGTATTAGATTTACAGGGCCACACAAAATATTCAGTTAGCTATTAATAAAATTTTGCTGGAATTGCACTTTCGTTTACATTAAGCGTTTTTAACAATTTTTAAGTGGGAATATGATTTTAATATGTTTATCTCTCTGTCTGTTCGCGCTGCAACCCCCGTAAATATTTATCAAATTTCTTCAAACTGATTTATGTTATTCAAGTTCACTATCGGATGTTTCTTATTGAAAATGGAGTGAATACCTCTACTTGTTTGTGTAGAGTTTGTGTAGAGTACACTTGAAAGTACTCCAAAGCATTGCGTTTTACGAGAGGTATTTCTACAAACAAAATTTTAATAACTTTACTTTGCAGTAAGTTTAATGAAATTGAAACATTTTATTATTGTGCACAAAACAATGCTTTCTATAGAATACAGTAGTATGATTAGTATTAGTCTTACAGGGTCACATAAAAACATTCAGTTACATTAAGAGCTATTAATAAAAATTTGATGGAATTGCATTTTCGTTTTCATTAAGCTTTTTTAACACTTTCTAACAATTTTTAAGAGTGAATATGATATTAAATGCAGAATTTTTTTTTCTCTGGGGACAGTATGATAAATTCTTTGAAAAGTAAAATTAAAACAAAAATATATACTATTACGTTTGCTATAAGACATGTTAATACAATAAATCAATTATAATAATACATGTACAAAAATAAATAAATAAAATGAAATAAAATAAATAATAATTAAGGAAATTTAAAAAATTTAAAAAATGATGATGTTAATGTTTATATGGACAAAGTAAAAACATATTACCTGTATTACATCTAACGTTTTTTTATCCATAGTAAATAATTCCTCGTTCGTAATTGTGTAAAGAAATAAATGCTAGCAACTAACACTTTAAGGCAGAAAATCATTTACATTCACGGCCTTAAAATGCTGGTAACTGGCAAAGATTGAATTTCGATAATGGTTTATTATATAGAAAATACATACGTTATTTATTAAAAAAAAAATGAAGCTGAATACTCTTCTCTTATTAAATAAAATAGAAACACACGTTCACACTTTCGCAAGGAGAGGCAGCCATCTTTGTTTATCTAAAAAAACCAAGTGGAATCTCGCGGGGAGAATGAAATCATCCTTGTCTGTGATTGGTCAACTTAAACCGATTTCGAAAGCAGTTTGGGTGCTTTGGAAGAAATTTCTATTCACCTTTCCGATAAGGTTGTTCCAGGGTATAAAATGCATGTCGGAATGATTTGGGTTGGAAGCCGAGGATTCCGCTCGCGAAATGTTTCCTCGTCGATTTCTTTCCGATGGGTTCGTTCTAGAGTCCCTGGTGCGCTTCGTATTTCACTGAAATTCATTTATTTTGTATTGAGGGTGATCAGGAGGATCTTGATATCATGGGGGATTTGAGTTGTTCTTGTTTCATAGACTGTAAAAAATAGGTTCTTAAAAATAAGTATATATTGTCTCAAAATAGCCCCGAAACACTATATACTTAAATTTAAAAACCCATGTACTCATTTTTGAGAACATTGACATGTCAAACATGGGATATTGGGATTCTTATTGGTCAACCCCATTTTTGAGCATGTCAGTGTATTCAAAAATGAGTACATGGGTTTTCAAATTTAAGTATATATTGTTTCGGGGCTATTTTGAGACAATATATACTTATTTTTAAGAACCTCTTGTTTACAGTGTATTACTTTAAGATTTGATATTGTTTCACGTGGTTTGTAGGAACTGTCGAATGAAAACCCCCACCATCGTCTTGGAAGGAGGCTATGGGTAAAAGCTCTTCACCATGCCGATGTTCTTCAGCCGTTGAACTATCATAAAAAAAGACCAATCTATGCTATAGCTATGCAATAGCCATTCCACCTGATCTCATACCTAACTATAACAATCAGCCCCACAGGATATCCAAAACATGATGAATACCATAAAACAAAATGATACAAGCATGCAACCAGGTTAAACACTCTTTCGAAAACAGTCATAAGTAGCGCCTTATTTCGATCTATAGGTTTCACCAGAATAAAAAATTTATTCGATGAAAAAAGTTTACTTACCAGTCAGAAAAACGATTAAACAGATTTCTCTGTCGTAACATTTTCAAGGAGACTGGAAGTATATAGTGGATGGTACACCTGTACATACACTCACCATAAGATGACAGCGCTCTAGCTCCACAGTGGCCAAAAATAGAAGATATGCGCCAACTAGTCTTTTATGCCAACGAACCCTGATTTTCCCTATATTATTTTGAAAGAAATAAGTCACAATAAGAAAAGATACACAAAAATAGAAAAAATTTTGAAAGCATAACAATTAATACTTCTTCAGGGACGTACATTGAATTGTGTGCAAATATATGTACAATTCTTTAATCTGTAACCTTAAAACTAAGATATGCGACTAACATTTATACAACGAGTTTACCTTATAAACAAACGAATTCAATTTAACAGAAGAAAAAAAAAAATCTGGAGTGACTCCACTCGACTTTCCGAACATTGAGTAACTAACAGTTTTGTAGATAAAATAAAGAAAGAGGAGTTGCTAAACAAACAAAAAAGAGAAAACCATAACAGAGTGTTTGAGTATTTTTCTCCATATATCACACGAGGTTTTATTTAACGCTACTGAACTTTGAGCCCTTAGATCATAATGATAAAGAATTTTTCGTTGTGTCCCTGTAAAAATCTATAAATGCTAGATTCACCAAAATGCTTATAGTTAGTACAACAGTGATTTATAATATTCATACAAATTTTCAGCTCAATTGAATAAGGCGTTTAGATGCTATCGCTGGTCTCATAGGCCATAAAGATAAAGAATTTTTCTTTATGTCCCTGTAAAAAAACTGTAAGTGCTAGATTCACCAAAATCTATACAGTTGGTTCAAATGTGACCTATAACATGTGTACAAATTCTTTGCTGAGATTAATAAGGCGTTTAGATGCTATCACACTTTTAAAAATTTGGCAAAGAATTTTTCTTTGTGTCCCTGTAAAAAAACTATAAGTGCTAGATTCTCCAAAATCTATACAGATTGAGTATCTGTGACCTATAATATGTGTATAAAGTTTTTGCTCAATTGAATAAGGCGTTTAGATGCTATCGCACTTTTAAGATTTTGGTCCCTTGGCCATAGTAATAAAGAATTTTTCTTTGTGTCCCTGTAAAAAAACTATAAGTGCTAGATTCACCAAAATCTATAGGGTTCGTACTATGGTGACTTACAATATACGTACCAACTTTCAGCTTATTCGAACAAAGCGTTTAGACGCTAGCGTGTTCACTCACAGACATACACACATACATACACACATACATACATACACACATACATACACACACACATACATACATCATCGCAAAAATAGTGAAAACGGACTCATTGGACCTCGAAACGTATAGAAACATCAAAATCTCAAATTCGGATTTTTGACATGATTACAATACTTTCCTCACTATAGTGTTCGGAAAGTAAAAATGAAAGTCAAAATTAAGAAATAAAAACAAATAGTTAAAAAAAAAAAAAAAAAAAAAAGTATTTTATAAATGACAAGAACGTTACATAAAAACAAATTTAAATATTCTAACAATGTAAGGTTACCCTGAAGAGTTACGTTAATGCTCCATTTATTAATTTTGAGAATTTATATAAACTCAAAAATAAATAAAAAAATATTTTTATAACAAATCAAAATTAATACACTAATTTACTAAAATTCTCAATATATGTTTCATCTTTTCATCAATTTTTGGAAGGTTCAAGAATTGTCCTTTTATCTATTAAGTAAATGGTGACATGCCGATTTAAATTTTTTACTTGGGTATAAATATCAGTAGATTCATGTTTAAAATTTAACGATAAACATTGCTCATGGAATCCATAAGAAAATATTATGCTCATACCTAAAATAATAAAAATGAAAATTTATACGTCTACATCTATGACGAGATTAAAAATCTAATATTAATAATGCACTTTTGTTAATACATTTAACTTTAAAATTTGAAGATTAGTTTATATTTCCCGTTTTCGAAACACGTTAAATGTGCTTCATATTTGTTATACTCTGAAAAATTGTTCATAGTTGAAGCTGGAAGTATTGACAACATTGCTCAAGGAATCTATAAGAAAATAAATATTATGCCCATACCTAAAATAAGAAAAATGAAAATTTGTACATCTACATCTATGCCGAGATTAAAAATCTTACATTAATAATGCATTTTTATTAATATATTTAACTTTTAAAAATTGGAATATTAATCAATATTTTCCATTTTCCAAAAACGTTAAGTGTGCTTCAAATTTGTTATAATCTGAAAAATTGTTCATAGCTGAAGATGGAATTATTGGCAACAACTTGATCTAAACCTTGACCTCGGATTAGCACAGATTTAGATCAGTTAAAAAAAATCCCAACGAAGGCCAACATATAAAGCTTGAAAAGACGCGATTAATTTTTAACACGTTTCTTTCGTTTCCATACAATATTTAAGGAATTCGAAATATTCATTCCTTTGACATAGTGCATAGGTAAAATATTTACCCTCGAAAAACCTTTAGATCATTGGAGAAAGTTTTGTTATCGCTTGTCGCATTTATAAAATTTAAAATGTTCATAGCAAGCGATTATTTATATTTTGTATCTGCATCTGTAATGGAACGTATTAATATCACTGTAAATAAAAATTAACATAATTTTAAACTCTTCTTTTCCGCAGTTTTGTTAAAGAAGATTCTATTGCTTTGCTATATAAATCCTCTGCAAAACACATACTAAAAATCTTTTTTATAGAAAGGCATGCATTTTTTTTTTTTTTTTTTAATTTTTCATATTTTTGAATCGGGCCGGGCCTGATTTTATCGGTTTTTGTCCGGGCCGGGCCGTACACTGGCAAAAAATAAACGGGCCAGGCCCGGGCCTCAAAATTCCGGCCCGTGCAGACCTCTAATATCGCATCCCGACAAGAAAAGTTACACGATTCCAAAATACAGTATGAGAATAGTTAGCTTTAATAATACGATAAAACATTAACTAGCCTACAATATATTTTTTCCCCCTCGAAGACGGATAAATTGAGAAATAGACGTCTTGCTTTTCGTGCACGTCGGGACATTTAATACACATTTTTTAATAATAATAAAAAGAATTTAACTAGTGTTACCTTTCTGGCTAGGTTACGATATGTTCACTTTAAGAATAATAATAATTATATATATATATATATATATATATATATATATAAATAAACGTATAAAAAAATTTAATAAAAATACCAATTTGAAATCTCCCTTTTTTTATGTATAGTAAATGATGAGAATATTAAAAAATGCGATTTTCATATTGTTAGAACCTCCCAAATACAATCAAATTTTCTATCACAATTTTAAGTGCAAGATAGTAAGCCAAAAAAGGATATAATTGATTTGTCATTCATCAAGGAAGTTTTTTACAGATAGGAGAAGTGAATCACCAGTTATAGAGCTAGCTCATAGTATAGTATGTGCATATCCAAAGCTCTTAAAAAATCATTCAGTGCTTATGCCACTTGGCCTTCAGAGGCTAAATTAAAGGTCAGACATTGGCACAAAAGCGTCTCTGTTCCGAAAGAACCTACATCGGCGTTAAGTACCAGAGCCGAGTCCACAAAAACATACACCCACTCCTAAGGTACAAAGTTGCAAAGCCCGTAGATGATCGTGAAGAATTTTTCTTGACTTCATTTTCCTCGTTAGAAGTTGATTTTTTTTCTTTTAACTTCAAATTATTTTAATAGATTTCAAGAGCCACTGAAGTGTTACTAAAGATGTGTTTTCTCCTTTTTATTTTTATTTATTTTATTTTTATAATGACAATCGTTGTCTTTTCACGGAGTAAAAAATCTTTTAAAGATACCAAATAAAATTTATCAATCTACTTCTTGATTATCCAACGTTAACAGTCATTTCTATCTTATTACTAATTACATAAATTATTCCAATTTTTACCTTTTAATTTTTATTTAAAAAAGAAAAAAATGGTTAGGGGGAAAATTGCTATCTTTCAAAGGATGAAGTTAAATTTTATTCAGTTAGTATAATTTAAATTTTAGTATAGTTTAATTTGAAAATTTCACACTCTATACGCATTTACATCCTAAGAAATTTTTTGTTTTTGCATTGTTAAAAGCAAACTTGTACAGAAATATGCAGAAGATTTTTCAAGCAATAAAGGAAAAGATTTCAAGAATTTTTGTAAAAAAAAAAAAAAAGGTGTTAAAGTAATGTCAAATTTATAGAGGAATATTTTTTTTTTATTTAATATACAGCTATCTTTCATATAAGAATTTCAGTTGACTGCATTTATTATTTTCAATATTTTATTATTAATTTACTTTCTACAACGAGTTATAAATACTTTTAAAAAGTAAATCCATAAAATTTTAAACACCTTTATAAATAGACCAATATCGCACTATCAATGCAAAGTTTTTCTTATTGAACTTTGTAAATGTAATTAAAAATAATTCTAGAGCTGCAGTGAATTCCAAGTGGTCAATTAAAACAAAGCATTTTCTATATTGAAAATAATGAAAATAATATCGTTTCTCTTTACAGACTCTCGGAGAGAGAAAAAAAAAACGCAATATTTACATTTGACATATAGTATTTTACAAATTTAATGAATTTTCAGTTTTAAAGATTATGTAAAAAAAAAAAAAAAATAAAAATAAGAAGAACGGCCCTTTTTGTGAGCTAAATTTATTGGATCGTTACACAAAATTTTACAATGCATAACACAAAGCTATTTTTAAATTTCTTAATTTAGTAGAAAATTAGATTTTTTTCTTTACGTCTGTAATCATTTGGTCAGTCATGTAACCACATTGTCTAAATAAGTACAGAAAATATAGCAACTTTAATTAATTCATAGTAATGAAAAACAGTTATCGACCCTACATTATAAATTTATTTATTATTTCGTTAATAATATGTGACACTGAAATCAGAACAATACAGATTGCTCTCTAATCTTGTAAATATGTTACCTATAAAAATAAATCCATCAACTAATGTTATTTTCAAAATTAATGCATATGTTTCGGAATATGATATAATAGCTATGTAACCAAATTTATTTGGATATGCAGGAAGTAACTTGTTTTCTTGATTTATAGAAAATAAAAATGAAATGCTTAAGAATACTTTATAAACAAAAAAAGTATAAGGAAAACCCCTTAAATAATACAAAACCTTACATAACGCCCCCATATTTTAGATATTATACTATAGAGTATACCTTCGCGGCTGGAAGATTATTGAAAAAAAGATAAAACTGCTTTATTTACATCGACATTAAAGAAAAATATTGCTTCTAATTTCTCTTTCTTCTGTATACAAATTATTTGTAGTATTATTACGAGTGTATCCGCAATAATTACGTAAATATAAACTTTTATACTATGTTTTATTAGAGATGACGATTTGTAGACTAATTATAAGTAATGTTAAGTTCTTTTGATGCCTAGTTTTATACTAAAAACAAGTTTTTTCTACCCTAACTAGAAATATAACATGATATTTTATCTAACAAAAATAACCTGAAAACATACAGTTACATAACACTTTGTTAAAAAAAAAAAAATAAATAAATAAAAGTTATTTTTCCGCATAAAATGCTATCAATTTGAGTAGCAGCACTTTTCGTATAAGTTTACGGCAATGCTGTAAGAAACGAAAACAGTCTCCTTGTGCATCAGAAGATAATCTAATCTTAGCCGACTGCATATCAGACGAGCGATCTCCCACTAAGCCACAATTTAATGTTAATAATTTAATTCACAATTTAATGTTAATAAACATTTTCAAAATTTCTTCAACGAGATTAATCATAAATTTTTACTTTGTTTATCGACAAAGTAAAATTATGAAACACTAAAAACTTCCTTAATATATGTTTTAAAAGCAGGGAAGATACTTGAAAATGAATCTTCCATGTCAAACAGGTATTTTTAAAATTCTGCTCACGTTAACAAGCTTAAGAAACAATAAAAAAATTTCATGCAAAGCATCAGAACTTTATGAACTATCTGTTTAAAAAATAGCATTTAGCCCGTCTAGGTATATGATTTTAATTAGTCTTTCTTCCTACATAATGAAAAAAATAGAAAATGCTTTTCAAATATAATAATTTTTTAGTTATTTAAGGTGAAGTTTTAAAGTATAAGAAATAATTATGCATATCAATGCGTTATCTACCACATCATAGCGTATATGATGATGTTTTAAGTGGTACCTTAGTATACCCTTAATAAAGTCCGAAAAAAGATCAAGACCTCAAAAAAGTAAACACTTTTTTTTTATATATATATATATTTTTTTTTCAAATCATCTTTACATTTATTTGTAAGATTGATGGTCAATTCTTGAAGTAATATACAAAATTAATTTTACACACATAATGGAAATAAAGAAAATTACAGTCAAGCAGCAAAATACATATATAAATACATTGTTTGGATGACAGTTATAGACTAAAAAACTACAGGAACGATTTACATGCAGGTTTTTCTAGAATTATCCACGTGGTTCAGTTAAGGTTTAAAACAATTAAAATTCCTAGTCTGAAGAAAAATTTTAAGCCGCCCTTGTTTTTCTTTCACTGCGCCTATTTTTCACCCTATTGAACCTATCGCTTTCAAAGTTTGTCCAAAGGATCTTCTGAACCTTCATAACAGTACCGTCTTCTTTAATGCCTCTACATTATGTCATTAATTTAGGGTCGTAGGCAAATTCTCATCTCTCTGCGTGCGTGTAGCGCTGTCACAGGCAGTGGGGAACAGAGCCTGTGATAACAATAGCGGATAAGACATTGCTGAAGGCAATGGGGACTTAAACAGCGGTCCATGTGCAAATTAGTTTCTTTCTAAGCGTGCAAATTGCTCCCGCAAGGCTCTGCCGGAGACAGCAGAAACCCAGACTTGGAATAGAAGTGGCGGGAAAGACACTGCCAAGCAGTGGGAAGCAGCATTAAGGTTTTGACTGATTTTGATTGAATTTTGTTTCACAATTTATAATTAGAGGTTTTTTTTATTTTTATTTATTTATTTATTTTTTTTTTATAATAAGCAATTTATTTAAATACAGTGACCAGGAAACACTTCAATGTCTGCTAAAAAATATATATATTAGATATAAACGAGTTCAAGTAGTGACTTTAGAGTGAAAGTAAAGTAAAGTATTTACGTTCGATCTTCAGGCATACATTGCACATTCCTTTCAGAAATTCAAATTTATGGGCTTTTCCATCTCATGGAACTTCAAAGTGACGTTGATAGGCAAAAGGTTTAAAAGCAAAATAACATAGTTGACTTTTTGAAAACCAAGTTTTCAGAAATATTATTAAAAAAAAAAAAATCTCTTTAGACTAATAAATTTGCGCAATATATGTATTTCTTTCATTTATTCTGTATATACCACAAAAAAAAAAGTTAATTTTTGTTAGATATTCATTATTATCATTGCTAATATTTAAAAAAAAAAAAAGTGACATTTTGTTAGTTTTACTTAAAATGTTTGTTAAAAGTTTATCAATGTAAAAAATTTTCTAAAAAAAAAAAAAAAAAAAAAAAAAAAAAAAAAAAAAAGACGAACAGAAAATTTATGTTTTTTTAATGCACATATAAAGCTATAAAAACTAATACAATAAAATAATTCATGCATCATTCGAGATGGCCAAAATATGACCTTCCTAAAAATTCATATTCTGCTTAAAATAAATAAATAAATAAATAAATAAATAATAATAACCAGACTTAAAGATTTTAGCGCAAAATTTAAATTCATTAATTTTATATTTTTAATTTACATTAGCAAAAACGTTTATCTAGCATGAGCATACTCGCTATCGATTGTGCGATATTCAGAAAGAAAAATAAACCAGTATTATTTATAATTAAAAGCTTTTCCCATATAAACAGATTTCTTTCGTA
Organism: Salticus scenicus; assembly: GCA_963930645.1. Classification (NCBI taxonomy): domain Eukaryota; kingdom Metazoa; phylum Arthropoda; class Arachnida; order Araneae; family Salticidae; genus Salticus; species Salticus scenicus. The sequence goes on along the minus strand of OZ005651.1, from coordinate 222,424,966 downwards.
GAATACCATTTAAAAAGAAATCTTTATTAAGTTTTCAAAAAGATAAACTATTATTTATGTATACAAGTTTTACAATTGTTAATTTTTAAAATGGTAGTTTTATGTGCGCAAACGCAGTGCTTCTCAAGCTTATTCTAATTATACATTTTTATCTATAAACAAAAAAGTTTCTCTAGCCTACATACACAATTACTTTTTCTTTACTTCCATTACCAGACTACCCTAAGTAACAGAAGTATTTATTGTATTCGGTAAAAATTTTCGATATGGAGTTTTCACATGATTTTTGTGTTATTAGGTCTTGCCTGTCCAAAAATGTGGTTTTTGGCAATTGGTCAGTGTGTATGTATGTGTATGAGAAATCTAACATATTGACAAAACGGATAAAGATAGAACGAAACTTCAGAATTAAGACAGGTATAATAAGCAGATAAATTTTCCAATTTTTGATGAAAGTTGGAAAAGCAGAAGTGGAACTGTAGATCCGTATCTCAAAAACACCTCTAACGACTTTTTTCAAGGTTGCTATATAAACATTTTATTTGTCCTTTCGTGTATATTATTTGGTTAGTTCAGGAAAATTGATTGAAAACTGTGTATATAGGTCAATATGAGGTCTCGCGAGTGCATTCGTTTGAAAACGGTTTATTGGCTTTTCTTCAAACTTGCCATCTTAAATCCCTTTTAGATGTCCTTCCGTATAATAGTTGTCCGGTGAACAGATTAGTATACCTTGTTTTGGTGAAAATCGGAAGTGGAACCGAATGTCGGTATGTTATCTCGAAAACGGCTTTAACAGTTTTCTTCAAATTTGCTACATAAACTTATTTTCAGATGTCTTTTAGCATGTATTCCTCTGTTGCTACAGAAAAATTGACAGTCGCTCTAATTAGGTAGGTCAGTTTTAGATCTCTGAAGTTTATATTTTAAAAAATGGCTATCAGTTTTGCTAATTTGGGATAAAATTATAGCAGTAAACGAAATCTTAAAAGGCTATTATTGCTTTATATGCAGTTATTTACATTTACTGTTCAACATTTAATGAGACATATGAACTTTATTTACTTTTAACTGACTTGGTATTCAGAATATAAAGTTTTGACTGATATATATTCAATTGTTCTTCCAGAGATTTTACCTGACATTTGTAATTTTTGATAATTATATTGTAAACCCATTCTCCTAAAATGTAGTTTTGTAAACGAGTTTGTCATTATTTTCTCCATTTTTAGTAATTAACTATCCACCAAGCCTTAAAAAATAATCAAGGGATATTAACTTGCAGCTCTCTTAATAAGCAATTATTTAAAATGCAGTGACGTGACCTACCATCGCGAAACCTTGCTTTCAGAAAAATTTTGGGCGAAATGTCAAAAAGTAAAATAAGCGTTTTAGCTTATTATTCTCAAAATTAATATCAATTCAGTGCCACTTAGTAACAGGAAACAAAAATAACGAGAGAATATTACATTTCCAAATTTACACTAAAATAATACGCAAATTAAAATTCCTATGATTTAAAAAAAAATAAGGGATAGAGAAACTGCATTGCTCTTATGTAATACACGGAGATTATTTATTACTGTTTGGTCAATATTTGGCTTATTTAATAGTTGAAATCATTTCAAAAATTCTGTGTTCGGAATGAGAGGTACTGAAGCTTTTACGAGACTATAAAAATTTCAGCTTAGCTGTGTGGGACTACGTACAGACATTTAATGAACTACATCCTCTCTAAATTTACAATCCAGATGTGTGAAACTATCATGAAAATCAAATATAACATGAAAGATGAAAACCAAGAAGTGGCTGGAATTAATCGTATGTGGGACTTGGAAGGAAGAAATAATCCGAGTATTGACACTTTATTTTGGACATTTAAGGCTAATTAGTCCAAGACTTAGCTTAAAAAATGGATTCCAAATCACTACAAATATCCATGCCTAAATCGAGATACAATCCCTGAATCTGTCAAGGGAAATCAAAACCATTAAACAGCTCCAAATGGGCTAGAATAATCTGGAAGAGGCTTACATTCAGCAGTGGGTTGAAACATTTTTTACTATCATACACACACACACACACACACATATATATATATATATATATATAAATTCTTACCAGTTAAGTGTTTTATATTTTTACATCCAAAATTAGACTAAATCTATATTTACAAAAATGTTAGAGAAAACTTTAAACTCAATTTCTAAAATGTCTTTATTAAAAAAAGTTAAATACCCTCAAGATTATTACGTCTTGATTTAAATATTAAAATTTATTGCTGAAACCACAAGTCAAGATTTCTACTTGAATTAGACATTTTATCATTTCCAATATTAGAAATGTTTAAAATTTCTACACATGACAACAGTTAGTGAAATATGAAAGTTGCTATTAAACTACTGAGCTCTTTATAAAATGTATATGCGGATGTCAGCGCCACATTTCTAAATCTGCCCATTGTATGTGTTTGCATATGATCATTTTTGCCATGCTCATTCTCGTAAACGTAACAATACTTTTTTTGTGCTTTACAGCATCTGGAAAGTATCACATTGCTAGTATCTTTGCAAAACTAAATCTTTCAGGGAGGGTGTGGGTTTTCTCTAGAACCACTTTACATTCTCTGAAATTTATAGTTTTCAGTGGCGTTAAAAGTCATAAGTTTTGTGTGAAAAATTTTGCTGTAAGATTTTCTGGTGGATGATTAAAACTTTTCTATATTTAAAAATACCCCCCCCCCCCCCACCTTTTTTTTTTTTTCCTTTAAATTTTCTAGGATTATGTCTTACTCTGTTACAATTTTCTGAAATCAAAGAGAATAACAGTCGGATATGAGATGACTGCAAGAGAAATAATAAATATTCAAAGCTATTATCGCTAACTTCATAGCAAAAGTTATTAAATATCTACCTAAGACATATCCTCCCCCTTTCAGATTTTATAGAGTATTTTTCTCTATTCAGTTCATCATACTAGAGGTATGGAGAATTTAAAACATTACACCTCAGTTTGATTTTTTTTTCTTTTTTTTTTTTTTTTTACACGTGTTCAGGTGTGTGGAATACAAAAGCAACAAAACTGATATGACCTCCGTCTGTAATGTGTCAGTTTATTAGTGGTATTAGTGGGTTAGTTTGTTTATTTGTGTATACGAAATCTCGAGAACAAATACTTGTAAAGAGGTCTGACTAGTTTTAAATATCACTTGTGATACTCAAGAACCCTATTAATTTATAACTTTTTAATTTAAAAACTTCGTAATTTATTCGAAATTTACGATTTCAACATGGAAGAATGGGGAAAATTTTCGCATAAACGTGCATTCAAAAGAATATATTTAATGTAAATATGTCAGAACAACTTTTGAATATTGGTTATGATTCTAGAATAAAAATCATTAACATAGCTGCCAGCATCCTAATTTATATTCCGTAGTACTTTTAGTACCTGACCATTTTTCTACACCACTTACTTTCTAAATATAATTACAATTAAATAAGAAAAATAATCTAAAAAAAGACTGGTGTGAAAAGAAAAAGGTGGATACTAAAAATAATACGGAATATTAATGCATAGTTGCCAACATCCCAATTAACTAAGAACATTCTACTTCGAAAATTTCGTAAGTTATTCGAAATTTACAAATTTATAGCAAAATAGGGTAAAATTTCGCATAAACATATATTATGAAGATTATTTTCCTCCTAAAAGGTGTCAGACCAATTTTAAAGTATCATTTATGATACTGACTTAATACCGTTGATATTCTAATTTGAAAACCTCGTATGCTAATGTAAATTTGAGATTTTCTTAACATGACAGAATAATATTTCACTTTTGCATTATAGAGATCGTTGCCTTGTAAATGGTATTTTATTTTTTCATGCAACTTTTTCATGCATCTTTTTATTTTTTCTATACTAAACTAAACCTAATAAAATGAATCAGTAAATTAGGGTAATGTAAATGTATCGAAGTGAACTAAGTAATTAGTGGGTAGCCTCCTAATATATAATGTCCTGTATCTACTAATATATTATGCCCTGTATATCTTGAAAAATATAAAATATTTTTTAACCATACTCTCACAAACACACGCAGGCTGCATTGTAAAATATCGATTTGAAACTGAAATCTCGCGATTGAAAAAATATGTTTTTCATTCTTTTATTTTTGCCTAACTTCCGCGTTCCTGAACTCTAATCCTTTTATAAAGAATTCTGCTTGTACCTCTGATTGTTGAATTACCTCCTTATAAATCCTTTAACTGTCATATGAAAAGGCAAAGTAAATTTTTTCTTTTTCTTTTTTTGTTGATATTTAATCCATTAACAGGAGATCTTATACATGTAAAAAACATTACATTTTCTTAAAGTATAAGGGAGACCGGCGCTAGGTGGCATAGTTTTTGGATCTTCATTTCCTATTCATTTGTTGAATATTTAGACAAAGTCTAGTGAATACGAAGGAAATCTTAACATTTTGGCTACAAAATAATGTATGACCTAACAATTGAATGGGTTTTTAAGCAACACCCCAAAACACTTTTACTTAGAGCTTGGAACTAGGCTAACTAAACCCCGAGTGCAGGGTTAGTTGACATATCCATACGAGTAAGTTGGTATAACGTAATACGGATAGAGATACTTAGAATACAAAAAATCTTCGACGAAAAATATTTTATCGAAACACTGGCTTGTAATATTTCACAAGAAATTTCTGCTTAAATGTGTGAAACAATAATGAATCCTCAAAGTAAAATAAATTCTATTTATTATTAAAGCTACCTATAAATATTAAAATAGAATTAGCTCAATGTTCGAAATCAACCTGGATAAAAGAGTTCATTTATTTGAACAGGTGGGATAAATTTTTGCACAATTTTACTTTGGCCATACAAAATTAAATATTTGCCTGGCCACCTCCATTTTTTCTCCCTTTTTGATCATGGTGGATAAGCTAACTTCATTGCTATTGGTTTCTTCAGTCTTCCCACAATACTAGTGGACTTTGTATTTTACCAAAACAAAGTCATTTATTTTGTATTCGGGATGATCAGGAGGCTTTTTATGTCAAAGGGGATTCTTTGTTTGGGGATTCGTTCGATGTAACCTGTTGGAATCCATGTGGTGGTTCTGGTTCCTAGTAATAAAAAAGGAAAGTCATCTTGGAAGGAGGCTGGGTGTGAAAGTGTTTCGCCATGGGAAATTTCTTCAGTCTTTGAACTATCATTAAGAAATGCTAAGCTATGCCATAGCTATGGGATACTTAAGCTATGCCATAGCTAAGCCAACTGACCCCACTATGCCAACTAGCCTCGCAAGAATAACGATATTTTTTATTTATTTATTTATTTATTTATTTATTTTTTTGGGGGGGGGATTTTTTAACTTCGAGTGTCATTATGTGTATTCACTTCTACGCCCTTAAGCTTTAAACAACTAACCAAATATTTGAGATAAATGGTGAAACTTTATTGTAAAAAAAAGACAACTTTACTGATTTAACCAAAACAAATTACGAATGAATTGCAAAATCATTATTTTGTACATAATTAATGATAATATATTTATCTAAATTTTATTTTTCCGACTGAGTGAAAATAATGCCTGCACCGGGACTCGAACTGCGGAACTTTGACTTACAAGGTCAAGGCTCTACCAATTGAGCTATCCAGGCCGACATCCCGGTCAGCATTACTCACTCAGACAACCTTTTAGGCAGAAACAATCTGGTCTATCATTTAGATAACTCAACAGAAATAAGCCGCAGGAAATGGAAAACACCATTAAACAATGGCAGAAAGAAATACAATTTTTAATAAAATCACACAATCAACTGTGGAAGAAAATCATATTTATTGAAATTTTACTTTTCCGACTGAGTGAAAATAATGCCTGGACCGGGACTCGAATCCCGGAAAGTCGGAAAAATAAAATTTCAATAAATATGATTTTCTTCCACAGTTGATTGTGTGATTTTATTAAAAATTGTAATGATAATATAGACAACAAATTCATCAGTTTTTATGATGTTGCAAAGAATATGAAACTGAGAACATTTAAGCCATTACAAAACACACAATACAATTTTTAATTTAAAATCGGTACCCGGATATGATTTGTCAAACCGTTCTCACTTTTCGGCAAATAGAAATTTCTTTATAACAATATATAACTAATTTATAAAAAATTATCATTTATAAGGTCATTTGTAATTCCCAAAAGGAATTAAAGCAAAGTATGAAAAAATACACAATGCCATATTTATATTATACAAAAGACAAATACGCCCCCAGCAAAGGCAGATATTCTTCACTCGAAGCTGGTAATTTGAATGTTCCGGGGTCGCGGTCGTCGGCTTAACTGTTCGGGATTTCCGGCGATTTTCTCCGAAACTCGTGTGAATACCGGCTAGGAATCCTTTGAAAGACCCTTCTCCCCCATAGGTCTCTAGAGTTAAAATTTAGTTATTAACCTTTCATCAAAAGCCCCACAAAAACAAATATATCTTATGGAACTCCCACAGGTATGTGCGATTTTCTAAATTATGTAGCACTGAGAAAAATCGTAAACAATTTATAAACTGGTTTTCAAATTTAAAGGAACAACCTGCTTTCCCCCATTTTCTTCTTTTGCGCATGACTTTTAAACATGTGAACATGAAATTTTTATGGCATGTCCGTTATCATATCATTAATCGGATTTTATAAAACTTTAGCATGCGTAATAATTTTTAACTTATAATTATTCAATTTTTCACAAAAGTAAGCTTTGGAAAAAGTGAAAAAATTCAACAATTTTTGAAAAGAATGCTTATAAACAACGGTATTACCAATGCATTACAGATTGGAGAAGACGTACATGCTTTCAAATGTTAAACTAAATCCCAATTTTTCTTTCTGTATTTACTTTTTTTTTTTTTTTTTAACTTTTACGACAGACTTCTTGAAAAAATATAATTACCAGTTTGTAAACTACGAGCATCACAATAATGTCGATAAATAATTTTAGAGTGAATGTCTTATCAAATGTTCATGTTTGTACATTTTTAAAAAGTTATTCACATGAAAAAAGAAACAGAAAAGTGATTATACAGTAAGAAAAATCCGGTTTAATCTAACACATGAATGCATCACGTGCATCTTCACCTATCTGTAATGCATCCTTATGATCATTTTTCATTAAGTTTTCTTTTCTAAAATTGTTGAAATTTTTCAATTTTACAACGCTTACTTTTGAGAAAAATTAAATAAAATTAGTTAAAAATTTACTTCTGCTAAAGTTATAAAATTCAATTAATGATATGATAACGAACATGCCATCCAAATTTTATGTTCATTTGTTTAAAAATTACGCGCAAAAGACGAAAACGTGAAAACAGGTGTTTGCTTTAATTTTGTACACCAGTGTATAATATTTCAAAATATGTTCATATGCAATATGTTTATGATATTTTAATGTATTTTCCAGCTGTAAAATATACTATTTAAATTAACAGAAAACAAACAGTATTAAAAAATAAAAAAAAAGTCTGTCATTCGTTAATTTTTATATTATTAAAAAATTATTTCTTGCATTTATTATTATTTTTTTAATAATCTCGATAAGGCGATTACGACGCTATTTTCAGAATATTTTCCCTAGCTTTGCGATATTGCTCCCTGTTCTCAGAATTTATTTCGTTTTATTTTGATCACGATAACTTACATTCTTCCAGACCACTGTTTTCTCTGAATTTTCGAAGAGAGAAAATAGCTCAGGCGACATCTGTCGCTCCAGTTGAAAACAAATCATTCATCATCTCACAATTTATACCATTTTCATGCCAACTTTTTTTTTTTTTTTTTTTTTTTTGAGTAAGCATCACTAAGGAGTCATTTACAAGTATAAGACACGTTATTCGATTATTTGTTTTCTTTTGTTGCTATTTTGATAAAAGTTATTTTAAAAGGAAAAAAAAAAATCTTTAGGTGTATTGAAAATAGCTTATTATAAACTCAGATATTAAATTTTAAGAGACTTATCCAGTTGTAAAAATTTTTTTTATTTTAATTAAGCACATCTCAGAAGCATTTTTGTTTCTTTTTAATATAAAATGATTATTATAATGATTAGAATATGCATGCTTTAAATTGAGCATCAAAATTTTAAACTATTTAATCTGCTTATTTCATTGATATTTTAAGCAATGAATTTTAATATTTTGCAAGGCGCTTGTTATGCTATAGTTTGTGTAATTCAATCTGTTTTGAATGAGTTTTGTCAAGATTTTATTCCAAGTAACATGTACTACATTCTTTTAATAAAAATTAATAATAATGCGCTGGATAAAAACATTGTTTTCGAAGATATGATTTATGGGCTGAAAAGAAAAAAAATTCATTTAAAAAAATAAATAGATTTAAAAATTAACGAACTGGATAATGGAGAATTTTTCAGTTAATTATGTAGGGTTTCGATAAAATAATTTTTACTTTGATAACTTTCAGCATTTCCCCCTCCCCGAAAAAAAAAAAAAAAATATATATATATCTAACACTGAAAGTTGTTTTTACACTAAATAACTACTTTTAAGCGAGACAGGAAATGTTAAGTGTGGAGACACATTTTACTTTTTTTTTTTTTTTTTTTTAAATACGTTTCTTTTTTCTATCGTCATACTTGGGATAATAAAGTTTTTTTTTTCTTCCCGATGAAATAAGATAGAAGCATATATATATATATATATATATATATATATATATATATATATATATATATATATATAATGTTAGGGAGGAAAATATATTCCGAGGAAAAATATTAGTGGGATACTGCTTAATTTTAAAGTGATTTTTTTTTTTTTTTTTTTCGGTGTCATCTTCATGCTACGTATTAAGAATAAAACGTAAAAAGCATGGTAATGTGGTGCTATCAATTCGACGACAAAAGCAATTCTAAACAACGCCAAATTGAAAGTATGATAAAAATGAAATTTCATGGACTTATAAGTATTAAATCTTGAGTTAATGCTTCCTGGAAATTTCTGTAACATAACTGTCTTATGGACATAACAATAACAGATTTTGCTCTAGTTTTACAAATAATAATAATAATAATGAATTAGTTTTAAAACGATGTCTTTACTTGTAAGAAAAATGCATACTTATTCTGATAATAAAAAAAAATAATAATTCTACAGGATAATGAAAGTACATAAAATTTCCATTTTATTGCTTGCAGAACTTTTCATTTTTTTTTCTTTTTCTGTAGTTCGCTGATTTAGTTTTATTTTTGATCGTTCAGAACGGACGGATAGTATACTTCGAATGATTTCGAGAAAAAAAACTTTTCCGACTTCCATACAAAAGGAGAAACGTGAATTTATAAATAATTCGCGCATATCTGGATAAACACGTGCTGAAATTAGTACACATGAATTATCTATATAAATAAAGAGAAGTATCTGTCTGCGCTCTAGTGCTCACACTACCGATCAGAGAGCTACAAACTTGGCAGATGGACATTTGGGACTTATAGGTGTGCACCTTATCGAGATTATTTCGAATCTGAATTTTTTTAATTATTATTTTTTTTTCAATTTTAAATATTGGCTTCTATGTTTCATTTTTCTACAAATTTTTCTTTCATTTTAATCGTCCGCGTATCTTACTAACGGCTACTACGCTATTTATTATTTATTTATTTATTTATTTAATTCATTCAAAGGCAAAACTTTTTTTTTTCTTTTTTCAATTTATTATATTTATTGAAAATCAAACGATAATGAAAAAAAAAAAAAAAAAAAAAAAAAAAAAATAAGTATATTACATTTTAAATTTAAAAATGCATTTATAACAATTATGCTTATGTATAAATTTTATAGCATAATTTTTATTTTTCACTTTAATTTCTTTGATTTTTTTTTTTTTTTTTTTTTTTTTTTTTTATGACATTTATCGGAAGAAAATGATAGTATAAAGGATTAAACTGATTAAAATTGAAGTTCAGTTTATTTGTTTTTTTATGTATTTAATTCCTTTTAAAAGAAAATCTACTTTTTATTTTATTTATTATATTGGTCGGAATCAAATGTGTAAAGAGCGAGGGCTATAAAATACATGGTTCTAAAACTACAACAGATGCTGAAATACAAACATCTTTAAAATCTTAGTTCTTAAATAATAGCAGATCCGCCTGTCGTCGATAAATACCCAGACTGAAGTGTTCGGGAAAGCCCTTTCTGCGGGCAATGGTAACCTGGACCCGATGCAGTGCGAGCGGGCAACGGGTACCCGAAACGAGGGTTAGAACGATTTCAATGAAGATAATTTTTTTTTTAGTTTTTATTTATAATGTGATATAAGAAAATAGTGATTCAATTCTTTTTAAAATTCATTTAAATATAGTGACTAGCGAAGCGGGCGTTGCCTACTAGTATTAAAAATAAAATTGTAATAAACGCAAAATACCTATTTATTCATTTACAGTTATTTATTTGTTTATTTATTTATTGCGTTAAGGGGTTACATAAATTTCAAAGTTAAAAAAAAAAAAAAAAATTCTATTCAAAATTTTAAGCATATAAAAGACCATTATGTATATAATCCTTTTGATAGTAGAAGCAAAGAATGAGAACGAAGCGGGCGTTAGTCAAACAATTCACCAAAGAGACATACACACGCCAAACAAAGCAACAAGATTTCCCAAATTGATTCAATTATCAAGTTCAACAATAGCACTGACGCCAATCCACTGTGTACAACAATACCTCTTAAAAATTGAAATAGGACCGTGTAATTAGACTCTGGTGAAAACAAGGTTGACTCTAGGACAATATTTCAAGGCGAAAAAAGAGAACCCTGTAATGAACAATAATGACCCATTAAGCGCAGTAGAAGCCAAGCAACAGACACAAAATCACAAAGACCAATAAGAACGAACAATTTCTCTATGTAGGAGAAGCTCAGAAAGGTGAAATAATAATAATAATAATAAAATCATCAGGGGATGAAATACACATATTTAAAGAAACCAAATTTAATTTTTAATAGCCCGCAAAACAAACGATACAACAAACCAACTCAACTAAATCCAACAGAAAAACTCAAACTAAATCGAAATCGAGGGGAAAAAACAACCCACGAAAGAAAGAAAGGAGGGCATGCGGCAAGCCTTGTGACTTGCCTGTGGGGTTAAACTAGTGTTATGCCGGCAACACTCCTCCAGCCTGCCAAGACCAGATTAGGAGACACATAGATTAAAAAAAAAAAAAAAAAAAAAAAAGCAAAACCCCATAGCAAATAAAGAACAACGAAACCATGAAATTTATTGATTGATTACGAACCCATAATAAAAAAGAACCCCGAAATGAATCAAATGAAACAATGACAAATTATTTTCTAGAAAAACGAAAACAGAAAACTCTCCAGAAAAACAAAAAACACACCATGAACCTAAAAAGTAATAAAACCAAAACCTAAACCTAAACCCTCAAGAAAATATCACATTGAAATAAAAGAGAGGCAATTTTAGACACAATCCATCCTGATGTGTCGAAACACCAACCAGGAAAAAATCAAATCAAATCAAAACACGAGCCATAAAAACTGAATTCAGAACACGAGCAAAATAGAGAACTTAACAGGAGAAAATTGTATTTTAGATGTTGAGTTGTATCATTCCTTGATAACTTATTTAATAACCAATTAATTTTTAGAATAAAATTAAATGCAGTAGTCCTTCCTTCATTATTTATTTATTTATTTATTTATTTATTTATTTATTTATTAAGTTAAAAAAAATAATAATAAATAAAAAACCTTTTCTGTTGGTAGATAAGTGCAACTCGTGCTTGAACGAAAGAATAATAATAATAATAATAAAGCAGAGTTGTACGCAGAAACAATACAATTTTCGGTACATATTATCTCAAGTATAGCCTTTTAAAATAAATTGTATTCTTAAAAAGGGAAAAAAATCTTTGTTCAAACACTTATCAATTCTATTTTCAAGAATTGTGCAAAATTTCAATAAGCTCAGTGCATTAGTTTTATAGAAATCATGTCCACCGAATTCAAAAATAGTATTTTCGCGAAAAAGCTATTAAAGTTTTAAGTAGGAATTAAACGAACCTGATGTAGGAAATCTCTAAAGGCTCTCACTCCTACACTTTTCCTCCGATTGACTTGAAACTTTGGAAAAAATACTCTAAACAAATTGTACTAGTAGATTTAAAAACGAATAAATAAAAGAAATAACTTTAAACCTGTGTAACTCCTTAAGTAGGAATGAAGCGAACTTAATAAGGGAAAAATTCCAAAAGGATCTTTCTCCTAGACTTTTCCTATAAACTCTGGGAAAATATTCTAGACATATTGTACTATTAGACCCCCCCCCCCCCAAAAAAAAAAACCAAAAAAAAAAAAAAAAAAGATGTATTGAAATTTTAAAATGCATATAAACCCGTTAAATTTCATTGTGCTGCGTTTGTTCGATATATTTGAAATACTTTTTTCAAGGAGATTATTATATGTATAATTGGCAATTCCTTACCGAAAATTTTCAAATTACGATATGCATAACTTACCAGTACTACTGTACATTTATTTAAATTCCTTTAAGCATGCGTTTAGAGGCATTTTTAAGCTTTGCTCAACATTTTATTATAACGGCATTTATTTATTCTTTCGTATATAAAATAAAAAGTAACAAATAGAAAGAACTAGTATTTTGTACGAATTTCGTCTAGTTCATTTGCACCACCAGTTTATTAAGGCACAAAAAGTGTTTTAAATTAAGATATCTATTATGTCTGAGCTTCATTTTAAGACATTTACGTGTCTGAAATCCATTTTAAGACGTTATTTTGTCTTACTTTAAGATGCCTTTATTTACAGTGTAGACATCGGGAAAAAAAAACCATTTTTCTCCCAATACCTATTTACTCTTACTTAAAAGTGTGCCACGTGTAATTAAAATATTAGAAAATCTAAAATACGTAATTGAAAATGTGTAGAAAGATATCAATTTAAGGTTTTTTTTTTTTTTTTTTTTTTTTAATAATCATTTACGAATAACTTCTTAGACTACTTACTACGGAAAAATATATATTGTTACCATCATTTACACAAGACCATATAATAGTTCGATTTTTATTCCTTATTTATAGTTACTTAATTTATAATTCTTATATATCACACTGTGTAGATTATAAAAAATATTTTTTTTAATCTTGTTACTTTTTAATACAGGCAGATAACGAGATTCTTATATTCAGGGATGAAAGAGTTCCGCTTTTTCTGCCACCAGTATGTTTATATAGATATTTTTTTCATAGTTTTGCAATTATTTGTGATTTTATAGGTTAGAAATTTTTGTAGGAAATTGCTGGTTGCAAAAAAGCGGAACTCTTTCATCCCTGTGTACTAATTTAACGCTGCTAAAAGGGATAGAAATTCAAGAATATTGTAATTAGATCAATATTAGCAATAAATAACATGGTAGACTGTATGATTATTATTATTATTTTTTTTTTTTTTTGTACCGTTATTTAGAGAGAAGAAAAATGTAAAAAGATCTCTAATGATAAAAAGTATTTCAGGATAACACGATTTGAACAATCAATACTTTTAGTGAAAAACTTATTTTAATCTTAAAAGATTATTTTTGTTTTAATCACTTTTCTATTTTGTTAAAAGAATACTTATTTTGATTTCAGCGATTTTACAAGTGTTTCAAAATGCATTTAGAAATCCATACGTGCTTATTTCTATAATATATGTAATGAGCAGACTTTCAAGGCTATTTACTCTTCATTATAGACGAATTCGGTATATTGCACATGATAATTATTTAATTACCTGTAATCAGCTGTAATTATATTTTTTAAGCAATTTTCTCAGGTGGGTAAAATCACGATTTGCTATTTAGAGATTGCACAATTTTCTTTCTTCAAATTTTTATTGTTTGTTTGCAATACAATAAACGTAGATATAGACTAAAAATCGTGCAAAATTATAGACGTCTTAAAATACTTTTTTTTTTTTTTTTAATGATGCTGTATTTATTATTATTTGAAAACCTATGTGGTCTATGCAATATTTTAACAAACACTATATATATATATATATATATATACATACATACATATAGTTCCCGCCGCTTATTAAAATCACATTCGTTCTGAGCCAAAGTGATTTCATTAAGCGACTGATTTTTATATCCGGTGAACGCTCCTGCACTTAAGGAAGAATGTATTACTTCCCTGAATTTGGAAAGAAACTTCAAAAGGTAACGAATAATGGAATTAGTTAATAATATTAATTATTTTTTATGGATAATTAATTGTTCTTTAGATATAAGTAAGTAAATTAAACGCATTCCAAGTTCCCATGCGCTTTCCTTTGAGGAAAATCATCATTACCTTACCAAAAATTCACGCTGTTCTTATAAATTAAAAACTTTCCACCTCATGAATTGTAATAATTTCAAAATAAGAACTAGAAATTGCCTTTTATAATTAGAAATTAAAAAAAATACATATAATTTCAAATCAGATTTATAACTTACTACTGAGCTTTGAAGAATGCGTTCCTTGAAACTGTTACGGAGATAAGTTATGGGGTGTTTTTAATTTGTCTCTGTGCTCCAAGTGTAAAATCTTCGACAATGAGCGGTAACGGAGGGTTTGTAGTGACTTAATTCATTTTTCTATTTAAAAAAAAAGTTTGTATACATAATTGTGATATTTTTAGCTGCTGAGGAGATATTTTTGAGTTTATTAACCGGCTATGTTGATTTTATTAAACAGCGGCTTTAAAAGCAGTTTGTATTGATTTGATTCCAGTCCTGGCAATTTGATCAGATTAAGCGGCTAATTTTATTAACCGGTGAATTTATTAAGCGGCAGTTACTGTATTTCCAATAAAGGAAATTTATTTAGAAAAGTAATTGAACATCTTTAAACAGTCTCAATTTCAAGCTCTTTACTTGTTAAATATTTAAGTAGTTACATCATTTCGAAAAGGAATATATCGCTCATGGGCTGCAATAGTATAGCATAAAGAAATGTGATTTTTGAGCTACGTACAGGTCTCAAAGAGAAAAAATACGTTCTTTCCAGCGGCAACACTGGTACATCTCATAATTCAAAATATACACCATCAGGCATGTTTCGTGTATTTTTATAGTACTAATGAAAACATTAAACCCATTCACAATCGGAAAACGTCTTTTTTTAGTACGAAAGGACTATTTCTTTCAGACAGCGATTTTGCTTTGTCACCATTAACTTTCATTTTTGTCAAGAGGCCCTCCAACATTGTTTTAACATTTAATTTCTTAAACTATCTTAAGATATTTTGTAAAATCCATAAAAACTTTTACATTTTTCAAAACCTACTGTTAAGCTAGAGATTCTTAATTACTTGCATGTAGAAATGAATTTCCGATCTTTGTATCCGAGACCATCAACATTCCTGAAATTGGATGGTTCCTGAATATTTATTGGTAATATTATCTGAATATGTATTGATAATGGTTTATAGATATTCTTAGAGATTTTCTGAAGATTTATTGGTGATGGCTATTGAACATTTGTTGGCTATATCTAATGAATATATATTGATGATGGCTTCCGAATATTTCTTGGCGATATCGTAAGAATACATATTGATGTCGTCTTCTATCTATGTGTTGGTGATATCTTTCTGAATATGTATTGATTATGACTTCTGAATATTTGTTGGCTATAACTTCAGAGAATGCATGGGAAATAATTTCTGAATATTTGATGGCAAGACCTTTAGAATATGTATGATTTATGCCTTCCGAATATTTATTGGCTATTTCTTCTAGATATGTATTGATAATGGTTTTTGAATAGATGGCTATATCTTCTAATATATGTCGGTGATTTCTTCTGAATAATTGGTGAAAGCTTTCTTAATTAAAAAATAATAATGATGATGATGATATAGTAATATATAAATCAGTTCTGTCGTACTAAATTAAATTCTGTCAAGGGCAGAATTTTTTTGTTTGTTTGTTTGTGTGCCCTCTATTGCAACCCATGAACTATATATCATTTTTCTCTGTTTAAATCAATGCCTTACTTTGAAGCTATCATACAGTTTGGAAAACTCACCAAGCTGAGCTTCATTTGAGCAATTACTTCATAAAAGTGGGAATGAAAAAACATGTCTGCAATAGTCACTAGAACTAAATAGCAGCACGGGCGCGGGTCAGACACGAGTTGGCAAAATAAAGAGCTGGCCGGGCAAGAAAAATACAAACGATCATTTATTTTGAAATTTGTGAAAGTTTTTTTTAAGTTTAGAACTTTGTGTATAATGTAAAATCTTTATACGTTGGAAAATTAATCTCTTTCAAATTACTTTACATATTACTTCATACAATTCCCCCCCCCCCCCAATTTATTAAAAATTAAACGTTACCTATAGATTCATTTTTAAGTAATGGTAAAAATGCTTAATCGTAACATGTCTGTGATGGGAAAACGTTTGTGTATGAACGATCCAAAAGAGATCTGGATTCAAATCGCTTAAATCTGGGTGAGCCATGCACTTTCCTAATTTTCGTTTCAGGTAGGGCCAGCTTGAGTCTTTATTTTACACCACAAAGGTTATTGCTTTTAGTGGGCGACAAAATCGTATTCACTCGCAACCTGAAATAATGTTGATAAAGTGTTTCTCATAACGTGATATATTTACAGTTGCACACACACTCACGTAATCGCATACTCGCTCATATACACGCTGTGAAGTTTTGTATCATTTATAAACTATGAAATATCTCCTACATTTTTAGAAAAAGACAGATGTGCGATAAACTGCATCTGAAGGATATAAATTTCGATTTTAGCTTTCAATTTTATTTTTACTTCAGGTCGGGCGAGATCTTTACTTTTTACTTCTTGTCGGGCCTTGGTAGAGATATTTATTTTTACTTCGAGCTAAGCCTGAAATTTGAAGACTTGTGCAGACTTTTAACTCGGGCTCAAGGTTGAACAGGTAATTTTTAAAGTCTATAAAATATTTTGCTTTTTTTTATTAGTAGTACGGCAGGACTATTTCTTTCATACAGCGCTTTGCGTTGTTACCATTTCACTGTAATTTTTGTCAAGATGCCCTCCAAAATTCAGTTTCAAAATTTAATTTCTTAAACTATGTTAAAGTATTTTGTCAGATCCGTAAAAACTTTTACAGTTTTCAAGTTCTACTGTTAAGCTAGAGATTCTTCCTTGCTTACATGTAGAAACGAATTTCCGATCTTGGTATCCGAGACCATCAACATTTTTTTTAATTGAATGGTTTCTGAATTTTTATTGGCAATATTTTCTGAATATGTATTGATAATGTTCATGTGTATTCTTGGAGATATTTTCTTAAGACGTATTGATGATTGCTTTTGAACATTTGTTGGAGATATCGTTAGAATACATATTGATGATGGTTTCTTACTATGTGTTGGATATACTTCTAATATGCATTGATTATGGCTTCTGAATATTTGTTGGCTATAACTTCAGAATATGTATAGAAAATAGTTTCTGAATATTTCATGGCGAGATATTTGGAATATGTATGGTTTATGGTCTTCCGGATAATTATTGGCTATTTTTTATGGATATATATTGATAATATCGTTTATAAGGCTAAGGCTATATCTTCTTAATATATGTCGGTGATATCTTCCGAATAATTGGCGAAGTTTTATTAATTAATATATTTTTTTATATGATATAGTTATATATAAATTAGTCCTGTCGTACTAAATTAAATACTGTCAAAGACAGATTTTTATTACTGTCATTAAAAACCTTTTCGCATATTTCACTCGGCAAGAAAATTGACACAACTCAAAAAATCAGTAATTGAGAAACATCAACTGAAAGATAATAACTGATTGACTAGCATTATAAAAAGGCTGATACAACTGCTTCTCAGGTAGATAATCGTCAAGAAATAGATACGATGCTTTTTGTGGACATCATACAGTTTTCTGATGACAAATGCAAAATTGCCTCTTTTTTTTATTTTATTTTTATTTTTTTTATTTTTAGTTTTAAAACTTCTTTTGCCGTTTTGCGATGTATCACTGGCTGCTTTAGCTTATCGGTTTAAGATTTTACTTGTGGTTTGCTTAAATATTCTGTATTTGGAATGATTGAGAAAATAATTACTGATTATTCTTGTTTTTGGCGGCACTCATTAATTTTGTTTACGTGGTTTGATTTGTCGTTGAAATGTAATGACTGTTTATGAAGTATGATATTGAGTTATGCGTACATTAGTATCTTTTAATTTATTCTCTGCATATAACATGATAGCAACAAAAATTGGTTTACGGTTTTTTCAAGGTTTTGTACATTCTGATATACCCTGATTACGTCCATTTTTTTTTTTTTTTTCAATTATACGCATAAGAGTGTTACAAAAATTCTTAGTCTCTATAGTTCAATAATATTTAGTTATACCTTAAATTAATTTGGTAATGTTCAAAATTTGTGTGTAGTGTCTAATTGGAATGCACAATATTTTTTCGCAATTGTTGTGATAGTTGTATTTTGGCGCCTATAGGACAGATTTACACTGAATATAATTTTTAAGTTCTTTAAGAGCTTTAAGGGGCAACTCTATTTAAAACATTATTTTGGTTTACTCTAAAATAGAAAATTATTTTTACTGCAGATTATGTTTTTAAAAATTCAAGGGTGTTTTCTCACTGTGCGCATAATATTTTAGAAAGTATTTGAAATATGAACTTAAGATTTTTCTCAACAATATATTTTGACACAGTGAAAAAAATCAACTAAAGATAAGAAGTACTGCTCAACAGAAAAAAAAAAGTATGATTGTGGAAATATAAAAATTTTAATGGTAATTTCATATATAAAATTTAATTATTAAATTCCATATCATTAAAATAATTAAAACCCTTTAGTTCAGATTCATTCAGTTTCTTTTAATGTAAAAATTATAAAGATAGAAGATATTGTAATTGAGATATCCTGCGCGCAGTGTGAAAGTACCCTTGAATTACAATAATAATAATCTGCAATAAAAATAATTTTCTCTTTAAAATAATATTTTTAATCAATAGAGTAATGCCATACTAGTTAACACCCCCCCCCCCAAAAAAAAAAAAAAAAAAAAAAAAATTTGCGCATGCATTTTTTTTTTTTTTTATTCTGAAAGTTGATCAAAATTTTTCTTATTTTTAAAAGTAGTCTGTTCCCTTAATATTAAAAATAATCTGACGAATTGGCTTTCACTCAAATGACACACTAACTAATACTTGAATGTAATATGACAACATGATAGTTCATATGTTAGTTTTTTGTACGTAGGGGGTGGAGGGGGATGTAATAAACTATAAATAAAATAACTTTTTTGATAACATAGCTGTGGAATAACAAATAAACTACAATGATATTAAATGATTTTTTTTTTTTTTTTTAATGGTAACACTACACGAATTTTAGTTATTCTTTCATAAATTTTTTAATTTGCATGAGAATGTCTTTTCTGTTTTTTTTGTTAGTTTTTTTTTTTTTTTTTTTTGTTGTTGATTATGATTGGGTAACACTTCCTTTACAGACTGCAT
Organism: Salticus scenicus; assembly: GCA_963930645.1. Lineage (NCBI taxonomy): Eukaryota > Metazoa > Arthropoda > Arachnida > Araneae > Salticidae > Salticus > Salticus scenicus. Next base: position 222,405,353 of record OZ005651.1, on the reverse strand, counting down.
TTGTATATAATGCTAATATTAGGCAGTTCATTGACTTTAAATTTCAACTTAAAAAACATAAATACAAAGTACAGATATATGTGATAAGTATTTACTTACATATTTTTGTAAAATTGCGAATAGTAAAACGACGATGAGTTGTTAAGTAAAAATGAGTAGAAGAATTGTATCAGAATAAAGAGAAAAAATTATGAAAAGTGAAAAAATAAAAATAAATAAATAAAAACAGGTAGAAAAAAATAAATTTAGAAGAAATTACAGAAACAATGAAATACGTTATAAACTGCAAGAAAAGGACTTTGCAAAAAATATTAAAGTATTTGGGATGTTGTAAAAAAAGCGCTTTAGAGAGGCAACAAAGATTAGAATGTTAGAAGGAATTAATAGACTATTTTCACTGAAGGGGAAAAATGGTACCACCATCAATAAACAATGATTTGAAAATTATTTATAAAAATGTTGGTAAGTGTAAATAAAATTATGAAGAGTTCGTTACCTTCAAAGCAAAATTGATAAGCACAAACGTGCTTACGGCCGTCCAATCAAATATAATTTTACAATGATGTTCTATATTGTCAAAATTACGCAATATATCGAAAAGTAGTGCTCTGCAGATGTGTATACCTGCGTATTTAAGCTCTAAACTTTAGCAAAAGTGTGAGATTTAACTTTGATAGAGAGAGATTTAACTATACCTCTTTGTGTATTCTCAAAAAGAATAAAAAGATAAGGAAACTTATAGAATAACAAATTATTTCTTTATAATACTGATGATAAGCGAAGTCTGAAGAATAGTAAAATCAATGAAAAGTATCTGAATGAGTGAAAATTTCCTTTATGTTCCGAAGATTTTCGACAAACAGAAGCATTTCTTTTGGATAAAGAAAACGGTAAAAAACTCGAAATAATAATAATAATAATAATAAAGCAAATTGTTAAAAACTTTTACTAGAAAGAATATATAGAAAATTGTTTTTAGGAAGCTTGATTAGAATGCAATTTGACTAAAAGAACAAATGCTTCAAAATTCAGATCTCTGCGGTCACTTATGGCACACTAAGGCTAATTAAACTGGATTATACGTCTTCAAAAGTATTCTGAACTATTACAGACATAATTGCATGAGCCAAGATATATCCCCTTCAACTGAAAGTAGTAACGTCTTGTGATGGCGGTGCAGGGATTAAGGACGATTTTGACCATACTTTGTTCTAAGCCTGGGTGGAATGCCTTTTATGGGCGGTCTTTAAGAGGTTCTAGCCCGTATTTAGACGAGTTTACCAAACAACTGAAAACTCCAAACGGCTAGGTCAAGGCGACCAAGGATCGAACTTAGCACTTCCCGTCTACCAGTTTCGAGAACAGAACCCCTAGTAATATTTTTGAAAAAGATAAAAGCTAGAATTAAAATTAAAATATAGGTTTGAAAAACACGAAAGGAATAAGTTTTTATCAAGAAAAGATTGTCTTCAACACTGCAATCTAAGAAATTTTTGACATAAACACACCACAAGAAATAAATAAGGAATAAGAAAAAATACTTTTAAGTAGAACAGAGATATTCTGAAATTATACAAAATATTATATTCATCATATTATATTCATCATATTATACAAAAGAATTGTGAAAAAATAGAAACACTTCGAAAAATGGAAAAATGTATGGAAGAAAAGGGGGGGGGGGATATGAATCAAAGGTCAAATGATATTATGTAAGATCATTTTTAAAAAGTGCGCGTTTGAAATGGAAATAGTCTCTAAACACAGTAATATAAACGAAAACGCTAGAATCGTTGGGCCATGTGGTGGCAAATGAAAGTCAGAGTCGACCATGTGCAGGCTTGAATCTCTCTTCAGATATGGATGTCAGTAGTGGTTAGGAATCCCCTTTAAGCCATAAATTCACGTCTAATTAGCCTCAATGAGCAAAAAATGACCGCAGAGTATCAAACTCAAAATTTAGGGTGATATCATCCCGATGTCAAATGACCTAAGGTTTTCGGCAATACAGAAAGACAAAAATCAGAAACGTGGTCCGAGTAAACTGAATGACAAAAGAACTGAACAAAAACATCTGTGATGCCTACAGCAAACTGTAAAATATTACAGTTGAATATAAAAATATAAATTGCAAGAATTTAAATTCATATGATGATTTCTGCAGTAGGATAATATTTATAGGACACTGGAGTGCGCGAATATTAGCAATTTCGAATTTCTTCTCTACATATAACATGATAGAAAAGAATTAGTTTACGGTTTCTTCAAGGTTTTGCACATTCTGGAATATCGTAATTACTTCCAAATTGTTTTTGAATAATATGCATAAGAGTATTACAAAAGTTCTTAGTCTCTATAGTTCAAAAATATTTAGTTATATATTAAATTAATTTGGTAATGTTCAGAATTCTTCGTGTACAGTGTGCAATTTAAATGTGCCCCTTTTTTCGCAATTGTTGTGATAGTTGTGTTTTTGCGCCTATAGGATAGATTTACATTTAATGTAATGTTTAAGATATTTAATATTAAAAATAATCTGACGAATTTGACTTTCACTCAAAACAGAGAAGAAATATTACTTGATTGTATTATGACAACATGATGATAGTTTATATGTTAATTTTTTGTATATGGGGGGGGGGGGAGAGCAATAAACTATATATTAAATTATTTTTTTTTTTATAACATAACTGTGGAATTACAAGTAAACTATAATGATATTAGATGAAGTTTTTTTTATGGTAATATCACACGAATTTTAGTTATTCTTTCATATATTTTTAAATTTGTTTGAGAATGTCTTTTCCGATTTTTTCATTGGTTAATTTTAGTTTAGTTTATATGATTGGGTAACACTTCCTTTACAGATTGCATTTGTATATAATGCGATTATTAGGGAGGTTCATTGACTTTAAATTTCAACATAAAAACAATAAATACAAAGTATAGACATATGTGCTAATTATTCAGTCACATATTTTTGTAAGGTTGCAAAAAATAAAACAACGATCAGATGTTAAGCAGAAATGAGTAGAATTTAGTAGAATAATTGTATCAGAATAAAGAGAAAAAATTATGAAAATGAAAAAAAAAAAAAAAAAAAGGAGGTAGGGAAAAAAAAAAAAAAAAAAAAATTGGCAGAAATTACAGTAACAACAACAAAAAAAAAGTAAGTTATAAATTGCAAGAAAAAGGCTTTGCACAAAATGTTAGAGTATATCGGATTTTAAAAAAGAAAGCGCTTTAGAGAGGCAAGAACGGTTAGAATGTTAAAAGGAATTATGGGAAAAAACAGAATTGAAAAGAAGGAATTATGGGAAAAAATTGTATCGCCACCAATAAACAAGATTTTGAAAATTCTAAAATTTTTGGTAAGTATAAATAAAATTATGGAGAGTTTGTTACCTTTAAAACAAAACTGATAAGCACAATCGTGCTTACGGCCATCCAATCTGTCGTAACAAAAATAATTTTACAATGGTATAAAAATATGCATCATACTCAAAAATATGCATCATACTCAAAAGTATTGCTTTGAAGGTGTGTATAATTATGTATTTAAGCTCTAAAGTTAAACAGAAGTGCGAGATTTAACTTTGATATATCGCTTTGCATATGCTCAAAACGACACACTAAAGGGGATAAGGAAACTTATAAAATAAATTATCTCTTTCTCTTTATTATCGATGATAATCAGTTTCTGAAGAGTAGTAAAATCTATGAATAGCATCAAAATTAGTAAATATTGCTTTTTATATTATGAAGCTTTTTAACAAGCAACAGAGACATTTCTTTCGGACAAAAGAAACGCTAAAAAGCTCGGAAAAAGAAAGAAAATTGCGAAAGCATTTTATTAGGAAGAATATATAGAAAGAAAAGCTTTTAGAATCTTGATTACAACTCAATTTGATTAAAAAGATAAATGCTTTAAAATTTGGATTCCTTTAGTCGCTCTGCTGTCATTTATTGCACACACAGACTAATTAGACTGGAATCTACAGCTTCAAAAGTATTTTGAACCTTTACAGACATTGACTAAGCTGAGACTCAACCCCTTATATTGAAAGTAGTAATGTCTTGTGGTGGTGGGTGCAAGAATTAAAAATGATTTTGACAATACTTTGTTCTAAGTCTAGGTGGAATGCCTCGTATGAGAGGTCTTTTTAAGAGGTTCTAGCCCGTATTTAGCCGAATTTAGAAAACTGCTAAAAATTCCAAACGGCTAGGTCAACGCGACCAGGGATCGAACCTAGCACTTCCCGTCTACCAGTGTCGAGAACAGAACCCTTAATAATGCTTTATGAAAAAAGGTAAAAGTTAGAATTAAAATAAAGGTTTGAAAAGCACGAAAAAAGTAAGTTTTAATCAAGAAAAGATTATCTCCAACACTGCAATCGAAAAAACTTTGGATAAGAAACGAGACAGCATAAACGCACCATGAAAAATAAATGAAGAAAAAACACTTTTTAATAGAATATTCTGAAACTACATACATATTTGCTTGAAAAGAAAAATACTATTAACTGCTTATTCGATCTGAACCATATTTTACAATAGAATTGTGAAAAACTAGAAACACTCCGAAAACTGGAAAGATGCCTGAAAGAAGAGTTGGGAAAAAAAAAAAAAAAATTGATAAATCAAAAACTCGTATGATATTTTAAAGATCATTTAAAAAAAGTGTGTGTTTGAAATGGTCTCGATGCGTAGTAATATTATAGAAAACGCTAGAGTCGTTAGCCATGTGGTGGCAACTGAAAGTCACAGTCGACCATGTGCCAGGTTCGACTGTTCAGGTATGAATGTCCGTAGTGGTTCAGAATCCAATTTCAGCCGTAAATTCCGGTCTAATTAGCCTCAGTGAGCAAAAACCGACCGTAGAGTGCCAAACTAAAATTTAGGGTGCTATTATGATGTCGAATGACCTAAAAGGTTTTGGACAATACAGAGCGACAAAAAAAAAAAAAAAAAGGGTCCGAGTAAATTGAATGGCAAAAAAACTGAAAATAAACATCTGTGATGCCTACAGCAACACTGAAAAATATTACAGTTCATTTTAAAAAATAATAAATTGCAAGAATTAAAATTTGTGATTGTTTGTAGAATCAAAGACTTTTGATAATATTGAACACAAAAATTACGTTTTTAAAATTATATTTTAAAAATAAATGTTTATTACCATCATTCACAAACTAACATTAAAAATTTATTTATGTAGCAGCACTAAGTGTGTGAAACTTTATTATTATTATTATCTCTGTAACGATTTAATTTAACTAAATGAATACAAATTTCTTCAATTAGATATTACGTAATGCTTTTTTTTTTTTTTAAATATAGGGAAATTAAATAAGAAAGTACTCTTCCAATTTTCAACTTTTGCAGAATTTGTTCGACCCCACATACAAAAAAGAAACTTAAATGAGAATGAACCAATAACAGGTTTGAAATATAGAAAAAATTTGAAACAACAGGTTAATAGGTATGTAAATGGAGTTATAAAATATGTTTCAATGCCCAAGTGCTTCTAATTTTGAGACGATTGCGCGGTTGCTTAAAAAAAAACATAAGAAACTGAACATACAAATAAGACGCACCAAATTCATTAATATACGAAAATTTAATACAAAAATAATTATATTTAATTATACAAAGTTTATTTCCTCGTTAATTATTTCGTTATGGATTTCATAATTGCTTTCTTAACAGCATGTATATATACATGCTAATTAACATAGAGTAGCATGGATATATACATACCACCCAGTTATATAATTAAATTTATGTTTAAAACGCCTGACAGTTTGATACTGTAAAACAGGAGTTTATTTGCGTTTAGGTAATATTGTTTAGCCACAATTAAATAAAATAAAAAACTAATTTAGTTTAAAACTAAATAAAAGCATAAAATATTCATTGTAAGCTTATACTCAGTGTAAGAATATATTAAAAATAAAATCTGGTGTGAAACAACCACACGAGTTCCATTACAAACTATTACACGTATTATATGAATTTTTTAGAGATAATGTGATCAGAAGACATAAAATTCACCTAATGAAGTAGAAACCTAAAATTTATCCGGTAAGAAAATCTTACTACACATATAAAGACATAAAACAAAGCTTACATAGTGAGTAAAAAAAAAAAAAAAAAAGGTGCAGTTATTTTTTTGAACCACCAATTTCCGAGACCTAAAACTGACCTACCTAAGCAGCATGATTGTTAATTTTCCTCTAATAACCACGTAATACATGAGAAAGGATATCTAAAATGTATTTGTGTAACAATTTTCAAGAAAATCATTAGAGTCGTTTTTGAGATACCAACTTTTACCAAAACTTGGAATACTCATTTATTGACAGGAAAAAAATAATTACATACAAAAGGATATTTAAAAGGGAGTTAATATGGCGAGTTTGATAAAAATCCGTTCAGCCGTTTTTAAAGGAACGCGCTTGCGAGACCTGAAACAGTATGCCTATCAATTTTCCTGAACTAACAAACTATATTATTCGAAAGGACACCTAATATAGTGTTTAGATAGCAACTTAGAAGAAAATAGTTAGAGCCGCTTTTGAGATACGGACGTACGGTCCCACATCCTTCTTCCGATGTCCCACTTCCGGCTTTTCAATTTTTACCAAAATTTGGAAAATCCATCTGTACACAAGACTTGTCTTAATTCTGAAGTTTCGTCGTTCCATCTTTACTAGTTTCGGAGATATGACAGCCAGAAGATTCCGCACATACATACACACACACTGACCAAATGTTAAATACTTTTTTGGATTAATGAGGAGTTGAAACGTATAAGTCAGGTGAAAACTCGATATCGAATTTTTGGACCGAATACAATCCTTCCATTAAGTATATTATATCTGCTTCCCAGCTTTATACATCCATTACTGTACGGTAGTAGGGTAATGGAAGTAAAAAAAATATATATATATATGCAAAATAATTAAATCCAAATGAACAATTCATCCCAAAACACACGAGGGCCTTCATCAGGGGAGCTCCCTCATGTAGGGAAAGGAAAATGAGAAGTTTCTGACGAAACGCTGGTATTTTAACCATAAAACACGTTTCTAGCCCCCAACTTCTCACAGATGGAAGCAAGACTATACAGCAAACGAATTTTAATTAATACAAAGCATATAAAGCAATTGAATTCAGAAATCAAGTACAAAATATAATACATCAATATAAAATACAAGAATATATAAATACATACCAGGACAAACTCGAATAGTCATTAGAAAATGGAAAATTGAACCCCCTCCCCCCCCCCACCACCATTATAAACATAGAACCCTCTTCAGCTAGTAGGGCCACTTACCAGCACTTAAATGTCGCCCAAAATGGGGATTATGATCAAGAATACTGAAATGTTTATTGATTACAAAAACAGGATAGCGGTTAACAGTATGTTTTTAAGATTTAGATTCAGGACTAAATTGTTATTGCAAATCATTTTAATTCTGTTTATTTGGGTGAACATAATATTTTTTAAAACTTTAAGACTAATATAGGAGAACCAATTTGTTAAATTACAAACTTTGAAGTTAAAATCTTGCATTTTATCATAAATCCCAATAAACCAGTTATTATCTATTTTTTTAATTTTTAAATCCAGGAAAGAAGTTTAGTCCTCAGAGTCAGTAGGGTTTAAGACAAGATCGGAGGGATAGATGTCAGCTGCATATTTTCGCAATATCAACACAGTTTATTTTTATTACGTCATCAATATACCTATAAAATTTAATATCTTTGAATTTTCTTTCAAACATAAACAAAAAAAATGTTGGCGGAGGCACTCGAGTAGTTTGTTCCCATCGGGATACCGTGAATTTGTAAAAAATAATCAACACCGTTAAACAAAACATTTTCGAAGATGCCAAATTTAATAAGGTTAATCCAGTAAACTTTTTCGCAGTCTATTACATGACAAAATTCTTCGTAAACTTTTTCAAAAATTTCTAGAACCATGTAATGTGGGATTACTTCCAAAAAGGTTTTCGAGAGTAGAACTCATTCGACGCTGGTGGGATTTAGGATAAAAAATACTTTAGTTGGATATTGTCACCTAGATAAAATCTAAAAGTAATAAAATATTTTTGTCCTCTGTCCCTATTCACAAATCATTAATTTAGAGGAAATTAAATCAACCATTTACTTCATTTATTTACTCATTAGAAAAATTCATTTTCATCCTTAAAATTTTGCTTGCAGTGTCGTTCAAAGCCGGAAATATTAGTCACAGCTAGCGTGGCCCAGTCCGAAGTTACATGAAAGAGAAAAATCCAGGCAAGACCCGAGAAGGAATGGCGATTAAGTGGACACAGGCCTGAGTCTGCAGAGTAAAAAGAAAGTACGTGCAGACTTCGATATTATTCTGTACATGTCACAAAGTTTATAAATTGCATATTAAAAATTTTTCATTTGACCTTAATCGCACATACCGCATAAATCGAAGTAATTTTCATGCAATAGCCAGAGGTAGTAATAAGAAAAAACAGGAGATATGTGCATATCAATACATTTTCACACACACCGAGACAGTGGCGCCGACTATGTGGGGGCTCGAGGGCTCGAGCCCCCCCAGAAAATTTTCTGTAGGGGCTCAGCCCCCCCAGAAATTTTGAATACTGATTCACTATTAAACAAGAAAATCTTTCCTCTATTTCTATTTAGTTTTTTACCAAAATCATAGCTGTAAAGTAAGGTTGTTGCAATTCAAAATAGACATAATAAATAGTGGTAGAGTCAAAATTTTACACAAATGTTCGTCCCAATCACTAAGCTTAAGGTTCATTAAACTAATTCCTTTAAACACAAAAACGGAATATTTCAAATAATATCAAGAAACACGTACACAAGAGCAGTTTTCTGAAAAAAAAAAAAAAAAATAAAATAAAAATAAATAAATAAATAAAAATGAATTCGCATATTATAAGCCATATATGTAATTAAAAAGCAAATAATAACAAATTTTTAAGAAACATCTTAGTATTTTTCACTCGTACTTAGCAAACAGTCACTTTGAATATGTTTTCTAAAATTAAAAACACTCGTTTAATTTGCTTGCTAAAATTGCATAAAATGATGTATTTTCTCAGACACTTAATTTTAACCGAAATAAATATTTGTTATCGAGTTCTTATGAAAAATTTGTTACCCTAATTTTAGTAGCATCTCTAAAAAACATTCGATCCAATAATCGCAAGAAATTTCGTAATGTCATAATTCTAATAATTTTAAGGAATTATTAACGATTCCTTATAAATTAAGGTAGTGCTGCCATCTACAATATAAAATATGAAATAATTATAAGATTAGAAAATTATTCTGCAATTCCTTGAAATAAAATTATCACATCAACTTTAGTATTATTTTTTGTAAAAAGAGAACTATTTTAAAAATTTTCATTTATATATGCTCAAATTATGATTTTCTCATTCACCTTTCCCGCATTATATATTTTATTTCTCTTGTAGATTTCACTATTGATGTTATTTTAATTAAAAAAAAAAATAGTAAAGAATGAATTTGTCTTTTTTCTATATAAGTATAGTTCTGTTTATATTACTGTTTTAAATCTTTTAAATGATATTAAAAATCTAATTACAAACAAGAATGCTTAATTACGGGTACCTGTAACTTACGTATATGTTTATACATAGAAGAAGAAAATGCTGAATTGTTTTTAAATACTTTAATACTCTAAATAAATTTTTTGAATAGCATAAAAATTTCACTGGATTTATTGAATCATTTTATCTAAAAACATATCCTCGAAAAGATTTTACTAAAACCATATATTAGATCTCTACTTCTGAAGAGAGTAATGTTGTTTATTGGCTGAGCATGTTGAATATATCGCATAAAAATATATTTAGTTTACAAAGAATTTATTGGTGAAATAAAATTGCAAGAGTTGGATGCATTAAAGTATATTTTGATGAGTTTTTATTGAAAATTTATAGAAAACATTTTACTTTTGTTTCGTAACTGTAACTAGCTTAACTTTCGAGTGAATCAATTAGATGGCGCCACTAAATTTTCTTATGCAATCATGTAAAATCGGAGGAGAGTATTACCTTCAAAAATGTACAAAAATGATTATTGCCTCCATGTAAAAAAAAAAAAAAAAAAAAGAAAAAATCCACAAATACAAAATCTCATATTTCAAACACAAAAGAAAAAGTGAATTGCGAATTCCAAATTTTAACTATAATTAGAAAATAAGTTGTCAAAATTAAATAAGTTAACTAAATTTGTATATTATATACATATATATATATATATATATAACTTTAATATTTCGATATTTCTTTAATTCAATGCACTCGTGTGAAGTAGACTATTTCCATTCAAAGTAGAATCATTCTTTATACAGATTCATTGTGATTTTTATCCAACAATCTCATGCAATAATTCGACGACCTGAATTCCATTCCGTTTCTTCATTCGACTTAGTATATAAAGTTGGTGTTAGGGGTAAGGCTGATTTACTACACGAGGGTCCTAGGCTTAGGTGGTAGGCCCTCCGCAGGTCTTCTTAAGGGGTTAAAATCACGTATTCGCACGAGTTTCAGAGAAAACTATGGAAAACTCCGAACGGCTAGGTCGATGAGCGCGACCTGGGATGGAACACACTTCCCGTTTAGTAGCTTTGAGCGCAAAAGATCTCGGCCGCTTTTGAGACCATTATAGTATATCGATATTTTATTTTATAACTCATTGCTAATGCTACAATGAAAAGCGTCCATCCCAGGAAGAAAGCAACTGGCCATAATGAGACGAGCGGAATAAGATTAATTTAAATGTTGATTACGACTTTATTACACATCGTAATATCCCTTACAATAGGGCATATGGACATTTTCAAAACTGTATTATATTTTCATTTTCAAGAAAACGTATTATTCGAATATCAGTTTCTCTCTTCTTTGTTATAAAAAAGGAAGTATTTGAACCGAGGAAATTTTCGTCCACCAGTTTTCGATCGAATTACACGTTTTGAGATATCTTGAACACTATTGACCATTTTTAGGAAATGTGAAATACAAAAATTTTGCAAGTGCTGTATCTCACTGACCAATCGGCGGAATTAAACAATTTAATACTTCGTTGAACCTTGACATAAGGGGTTACATGGGTTTCGAAGGCTAAATAAAGCACATTTTCTCTATCCCCCCCCCCCCCCCCATGATATAAAAACAAAGTTATTTAAAATTTTGAGCATATAAAAAAGCGACATTAAACATTTAATAAAACTTTCTTTAAAAAATTTGGAAAGATCAGCTGGTTGGGTCCTGGTCCCTAGAGACCGTTCAAAAAAAGCAAAGAACAGCATTTCTCATAAATTAACGCACGGATGTTAATGAAATTTTGTACAATTTTTCAAAATAGAATTGATTAGTGCTTGAATGAAATATTTTTCTCTTTTCGATTACAACTGATTTTACAAGATTATACATGGAGTACAATGTACCGAATATTGTACTGCTTTTGCGGGAGAAAAAAACTCTGCATATATATATATATATGTTCTTTTTAAATCCTTCGTTTAAGTACTAGTCAGTTCTATTTTGAAGAAAATTTCAATAAGATCGGTGCATTAGGTTTTAAGAAATCATCTCCACCGCCTTTCTGAAGGGTCTTCGAAAACAAGGACCCACCAACTGGATTTTTTAATTTTAATGAAAATTTATAAAATATTGTTTATAACTCTTTTATAGGCTCTTTTATTTATTTTACTTTATTTTTTTTAACCTTCAAAAACCAGGTAAACCCCGAAGTTTGTGCTGATAAGTCTTTTGGTGAATATCGCCAAACAGGTGGTGCTGTCACCTCACTTTTAGAAAACTTTTAATATAGCAACATGTTATGTTTCGTACAACAGTATGCAATAAGGAAAATTTTTAACCAATCATTGTGAAATTACAAATTTGTAGTAGTCAATTAGAATAAAATTTTTGCATGTGTAAGAGCATCGACCACCCTCCCCCCCCCCCTTCCCTACCGGGGATGAAAATTTTCAATAGTAGCATTTTTCAAAAGAAGTCAATACCAGTAATATGAATGGAAGAGTCGCAGATCTCTGATAGTTCGAAACAAAATTTGATTGTCTTCATTAAAAAAAAAAAAAAAAAAAAATTCTTAAGTAAAAAAAAAAAATATATTTTTAGTTTAAGATACATGCTATATTACACTGTCCATAAATATATTATCTGCATAATAGCTAACTCTTCTGCAAAGAGATTTTTCTAAACACACACACACACACACAAAAAAAAACCTTCAAATTGTAACAAATTTTCTCATTTTTAAGGCATTTAAACGGGAAAATAAAAAAATAAAAAAATAAAATGAAATTTAAATGGTAACGTCTTTTTAAGGAAGTAAATATGATACATAAGTATATATAAATAAAAAATAAATAAATAGTAAGGTTTTGAAAAGCTTGTTAATGAAGAAGAAATTTTACGGCTAAGACTTATTATTGGAGATAAAGCCAATTGACTGTACAAGGTCTTAGGCCTGGGTGAAATACTCTCCAAGAGAGTTATTTTTAGGTGGTTCCTAGCGCGTATCTTGCAAATTTTTATAGAAACCAGCAGAAATATGACTTTGATTCAAACCCGGCATCTCCCGTTTATCAGCTTTTACATCAGTTCTCTCGGCTACTAATGGGATCACAGCTGACAAGGGAAGTATAAATTAGTAAAAATCCTATTGAAACAAAAGAAGTGTGAGAAAATATACGGTAGAGTGCAGATTTTGTGCAACAACTCCCTATAGAGCGGTATGACCCTAAGAAGTTTTAGCTGTTTCTATCAAAGCCAATGAAACAGGTGCAGATAGCACGAAAACGTGGAGTACTAGAGAGTTTAGCTTTAATAAGAAGAGTCGAGTTCTATACCACCCTCGTTCGAAATTTTTAACTGAAAAAAAAAATCCCCATTTTTTCTTTTTCAATTAAAATAATTGAATATTTTACGAAAAGATGATTTTATATTATATTTAGATAAAATTTCGTTAATGATTTGTGCTGGTGTGTTATGCGAATTCTTTTATTAGTTTTTTTTTTTTTTTTTTTTTTAATCGACGCCACTAACAGCAAATGTTAATCATCAGTTCTCAATTGTGCCATTTATTAATCATGCAAATTTTTTGCATGAAAAATCTTGAATGTACAATAGCTGTTGCTCAACCATTCGACGTCACATTTAACTTTTATTTGAAAAATTTTATTAAACAACTCGAATTTCGTGTTCTTGGGAGAACTGACAATAAGATTTAGTACAAGGACAATTTTTCCCAAAATTATTTAACTAATTTATAATCAGTTTACATCTAAAAAATTTCAGAATCTGATCAAATATGAATTATACAAATCTAGTTATTTCAACGAATAGCCAAATATTTTTCAAAAGATTCGTGAGAACAATATTTGACGATGAATTAGACTGTAATGCAATTAATTGTAATCAATTCTCTTTTATATCTTGTGCTCTGAGAAAAATTCTTATGCTTTCATTAATTTTCTACTTGTAATCTACAGCCACTATAAATTAGAATTTAATTTTTAAAATTTAAGCACGATTTTTTTTTTCTTTATAATAAAATAAACATTTTTAAATTGCTTGCTTATATGTTATTAATTGTTAACCTCGTTAAAAAAAAAAAAAAAAAAAAAAAAAAAAAATCTTTTAAACTAATAATTAAAAAATTTTATTTTATATTTTTTTTACTTGAAATTAAAAGTAAGTAAATAAATAAGGACCTCGCAAGGACTCGAAAGCAATACCTTCTTTATTCAAGCCAAACACTACCACTGCCCCACGCTTTCTCGCTACCTGCTTTTGTTTCGTTGTTTTCATAGAAACAGTTAAAAAGTTTAGGGTCTCGAACCCTTGTGGAAGGGGGATTTTGCAGAAAATTCGCACAGTACCCTATGTTTTGGACAATGCTCTTTAATTTAAGCATGGTTTACTTTCGATAAGAATTTTACTGTTTGGCGTTTCTGACGTAGTAGTTTATTCGGGTTTTAATATTCCAACGCCAAGTCTCCTGTTATTAAAAATTTGAATAATTCCCTTGCATCACGTGCCCCTGCCACCTTATTACGAGTTTCCAAATATACTGCCCTAATGATTATAAAACTAAAGAGTTTTAGTTCCTATCTTATTTTGACTAAGTGTGGCATTTTTTTCTTCAAATTTTATTAATTTTTGGAGATGACCGATTTTGCAATTAGATGGCACATTTTTTTTTTTTTTTTTAAATATTTCTTAAGCATGTATATGTGTGTATGCAATATTAAGTTTTATTACAAAATGCATAAGTTTTAACAAAGAAAAAAAAAAAAAAGAAAAACTTATCCAAGATTTAAAAAAAATGTATTAAAACAATTTTTAATAAGAAAAATATATCTTAATAAAATCATTATTATTATTATTATTATTATTATAATTACAAACTGATTTAGTGTAGAGCATATTATAAATGCTTTTCGAAAATGAGTTTCATGTTAGAATATAGGGGCAATCAATATTAGCCACTTTTTACAAGCATACTTAAAATCCTTTTAGAAAATTAATTTCTAGCTTCAATGGAATGAAAGAACCATTCCTTGAAATGAGCTTAATTAGTTTCGCTTTGATGATAATGGGTATTGCTGAATAAATATCAATAGCATCATCGAATTCATCAACTTTGACTGCGAATTTTTTTCGAATAAAAACGCTTCAAAAATTGCACGTTTTAATACAAACTTGATATATTTGGGAATTTAAAAAATTAGCTCATTTTTGTAGCAAAGCAATTTCACCCTTTATTTACCTATTGAACTTTCAAGTTCCATCAGATTAAAAAGGGATAAAATCGGATTTATTGAAATGAATAAGAGATTTATGATGATCGAAAATAAGTTCATCCTCTAGCAATGCTGCTGGTGGTGGGATTAAGGTCAATTGACTGCACTAATGTCCTCGTCTGGCGGAAGTGCCCTCAGAGAGGATCCCCTTAGAAAGATACCAAGCCCGTATTTACACAAGATTCGAAGAAAACTACGGAAGACTTTGAACAGCTAAGCCGTTGTTCTGGGTTCGAACCCGGCACCTCACGCCTACCAGTTCTGAGGGAAACCTCTCGGCAACTTATGGGGACCCTATGGTAGAAGGCACTACATGAATCTGTTTTTGTTCAAAAAAGGATTTTGTAACAGTTAGACTGCTACATTTTATCCCATACATCACAACTCAGGATATTTTAAGAATGCCCTGAGGTGCATAAGACATCCCTAGGACATTTCTGAAAAAGTTCTACGAGGAGATATTCTATGAGAGAGGATTCTTACCTGTATTATAATTTAATAGCTAAAATTGCTTTCAGAATTCGACATTTCATCAGAAACATACATTCCATCATTTTCTAAACGTATTTTTTACAAGTCATATCTCATAATACACAAAGAATAAGTTCAGGAAAACCGAAACAGCTTTCGAGAAACAAGTAAAGCTTTAAAATAACCACGATTCGAATCCCGACTGCCTTCGAAAGAGCCTTTCACGGGCAATTCGTGAGTGTTATTTTTCCTATAGCCTTTAAACTGATATAAGACATGCTTTGTCCGGATCCCCACTACCGACGACAGCTTATTTTCCTGGTGTACTGAATTTTTCCTCAGGTACCTTGGTTTAAGTCCCCACTGCCTTCTTCGGCATTTCCCGAGAGCGCACAGTGCATACAATTTCTTTTATATTCTTTATACCTATTTATGGCATACCAGGTCCCTATCATTTGCAGCCCTGTGTTGAGGAGTGCGCTACGCAGCACTATTTTTAAAAACTATAAATAGCATCGCATGAGAATTTGCAATTTTTTTTCAGTTATTTCAATTTTATTTTTCACGTGTAAATAAATTTATTTTTTTTACGTAAAAACAAAAAATTAACATTTGTGCTGAAAATTTTTGCTCATTTGATGAGCAAATAATCTGCTGCTTTCAGCATTCTTATTTTTCTTGCAACTTAAATTGGAAAATTTGATCAAAAGTTAATGTTCACGCTAATTTGTGAATATATTTTTTTTCGTATATAATAGATGAAATAGATGACATCCGCATACTAAATATGTTAGTTTTAAAGTCTTTCTGCATGTATTTAAATATATGGGTAATACAAAAAAAAAAAAAAAAAAAAAAAGGGGTACTTCTTAAATTAATCACCCATTATATTACTATAGGCTTTATAAGGCAAAATGTGTGCATTGGAGATTTTTATATTATTTTTTAATTTAAAAAAGAAAATTTTATTTATTGATATGAAGTATATTTTAATGTTTTTCTAGACAATACTCTTACCGTGTAAGGCTTCATAATACAGAAAGAAATGCAAATGATTTTTTTAAATAAATTTAACAGATAGGAATTCTTAAACATGAACGTTAATCTTAGGACATAATCGTGTCCAGATTAGTTTTTAAAATATTCTATGCGAAGGTATTAACCGACTTTAAAACATGCACAATATCCATCAATGTATTTTTGAATGTTTTTTTGCGTGTAAAATTTTACTGCGAAAACAATGTTTTCTACAGAAATATTTTCTTTAAAAATATAAGACTTTGTTTTACAAGCCTCTCATTGTTTATTTGATTCAAATTTGGCATGCATAATATGAAATATAGACACTGTTTTAGATGTAAAACATGCAACTTAATTTCCACGAATAACTTTATTTACAGAATTTACTAAGAATTACTTGAAGAAAATTTTTAAGTCTACCGATGATGCCTTAAGCAATTTAATCCCACTGAATTGCATTCCCAGAAACTATAAAAACGTCATTTTCGTCTGTGTTGCTGTTATTTAACTAACTATTTGCATACCAGACGCTCATCAAAAAGAAGGTTTGAAAACTTCCATTACCAGATAAGCATATAAATATGAAATTATGCAAAAATTTAAATTTTCTCCGAAATAGCAATACATAACTTTTTAAAATATAGTTATATGAAGGTTTTATGTTGGAAGGGAAATCTGGATGCTCGTTTGAGCAGAGAATTATTCGCAATTCACCGCATTTAAATGCATACGACTAGTTAAAAGCGTGATAAAATACTGGAGGGAAACTGAAACGGGAAGGGACATACTGCTTTAAGAAATCAAAATGAATGGAAGAAGAAGAAAAAAAAAAAAAAAAAGATTTAGAATGCAAAAATAAGATTTTTTATTTTTTACAAAAATTACTTCTGTAACGAAATATTTAAAATTAATGACTTTGGTTTTCATTTAAAAATTATTTTTCTCGTTTTTGTTTTAAATTTAATTTAAAATAAAACCTGTGTAATATTTTCAAAACTGATAACTTCTGTGTAGACTTTAAAATTTGGGTCAGAATATTTTTGCAAACATTTTCCTGGAGGAGGGGGGGGGGGGTTATTCATAATGATGACCCCTATTCTATAGGCTAGTATTCCCCATTAATACAGCCGAGAGTGTAAAATATTTGTTAACTAGTATTGATAATCAAAAGTGGGAGGATTCCGTTTGTCATATGGAAGATGACAGTTACAAATAATTTTCATAAAATTATTTTCTGTCACTAAAAATTTTTAAGCCATATGTAATACAATTTTTGCAATTTTTCACTAAAAGAATATAACTTATTTAAAAAAAATTAAAACCGAAAATTGAATTAGTATTGAAAGTTTTTTTTTTTTTTATTTTTTAATTCAACCCATTTCTCTTTTTTTTTTTTTTAAGTTGTGCCACTGTTGCAACCCATGATCAATATCTCATCGCAGTTTGGCGTTACAACTTAAAATCTGTCCTGAAATTTAATAAAAATGTAGTTCATATATATAGTTTTCCATTTAAATGTGGTATGCATATCTTTCATTAGTACTGAGGGACATCCGGCAGAAATCAGACATTGGGTTCTACAAGGAGCATTTTTCTGATGTGCTATTTAATGTTTTTAAACCTGTTTCAAGCTAAATAAAACGTATATACTAGACAGATTATAACAACATGCTTTGCGTATTATCTATAATTTTCATATAGGTTACACATAAAATAATTTATATCGATTACAATCTATAGGCGTTTACTGAAAATTTTTTTTATGATAAAATATCGAGAAAGTTTAACTAGGATGTAACATAGGGACACATGTTTATAATGCGTAGCCATTTGGAAATGTAGTAAGTTATTTGTCGAGAATGAGTTGGTTTAATGTCGCACTAGAGCTTCGTAGTGGACAATTGGCCACGGTCTGGGATTTATCTCTAGAGTGGTCCAAAGAAATACTATCACAATTTTGGTTTACCATGTTGTGTGTTGTTCCCGGCATCAATAGCAGTCAGTTGTATTAATTTTACTGAACATTGAGGACATTTCAGCCATGACAGATTTTACGTGCACCAGCCACCAGTAATGTTTGTAGAGGTAATTTCAGTAGATACATTTGTCGAAAATAATTACTTGCGAATTGATTAACTGTATTATTACGATTTACTAATTTAACTCATCTACGATTTTATCAGCAAATATACCTGATTTTCGTAAATGTGAAAAAATAAACTTTAAAACATTTATTTTAAAATTGTAAATCTTTAAGAAGATGTTATGTTTCAACTAATTAATGTATTTAATAAATATGCACATTCTTCTCAAAAGATAAAAACTAATGGGTACATTACACACATTTTTAAGAAATACTGTAAATAATGAAAAAAAAAAAAAAAAAAAAAAAAAAAACTTCCAATTATCAAGACTGCACGTTCTTATTAGAACACACACACACACATATATATATATATTTAAATAATTTGAATGTACAGGACCTCATACCGAAATTTATTTTAACACACTAATACATAAAAAAGGTGTCATAATAAAAATTTAATACGTCTGCGATTTTCTTTTTATCTCTTCAATCTTGTATCTTCTAAAGGAAATTTAAAATTATTTAATAATCAATAATAATATATATGTATATGCAATCGTGATTTAGTAGTTATACGCGACTTTTTTTTTTTCCGCTATTTGAACTCTCTCTAATGCATTATCTTTGTCAACTTCCTTTAATATCTCGATATTATCTTTTTATGACAAAGTCTATAATTTTGTAAGTGAAGATAACATTTTTACAAACAAAAGCAAAAGAAAACCTCGTCTCTCCAAAAGTAAGTTGTCAAATGAACACGTTGAAAGAAAAAAAAAATCTTAGAATACCATATTCTATGATTAGTAAGTTTGCAAGTTTACAAAATGTTCATAAATCTGCTTTTACTTCAATTTAAACTCCGTTCTTGAGATATATTAAAGAAAGAGAGGGAAGTCTAAATTTTTTTATGCTTCCGATTTAAACACAATACTATATTTTTAGAAAAAGTAATCAGAAAAGATAAGAATAAACAAAGTATTTTTTTAAACTCTGGAATAATTTCCAAAAGTGGGATTATGGAGATTTTTGGGACCAAAATTAAAAAGCATATAGCTGGGAAAAATGTTTAAATGAGAAAGCATAAAAACGTGCTCCATTGTATTTCGTATCGTATATCTGTACTTTAAAAGTGTAGAGTTCAACTTTTTTTTCTCATTTTCATATTTGTTTTGGAACTATTCAAACATTATGAAAACATTTAGTTCGTTTTTTTTTTTTTTGATTTGTAATGTAATTTCAAATTTCGATGATTAGTAAAGAAAATTTTAAATTTAATTATCTTTCATTATAAAACAACTCTACCTAAAATCTCTTTATACACTCAAGGAAGGTACTTTATAAATTTAAATAACATCCTCTTTAATCTGACTTTTTTTTTTTTTTTTTTTTTTTTTTTTTTTAAAGGAGGAGGGAAACTGTATAATAGAAGAAGAGTAGGTGTAATTATTAATAGCATGTAAAATAAAATTATTACATAGGATTCTAAAATTAAAATATTCTGTGCTGATATAAATTAAGAGTTTTTTTTATTAAATGAGTACATTACGCTACAGTAAAAAACTGAGTAATTGTACCTTTAAAACAGAGTTAAATTATTCAAAAATGTTTAAAGACAGACCGATTATTTAAAAAGAACATAATTTGCTGTAAAACACAACTTATTTATTTTTTTTTTTTTAATTCGTGCAAGGTTTTAAAGATTAGACAATATGCAGAGTTAGTTTAAGTTGATTAAAATGACGAAAGAAAAATATAATTATAACGCTGATTTTAAAACAACGCGAGAAATTATGACATTCATTTGAAAAGTGTTTAGTTTCATGGAAATATTTCTATCAAAGTTTTTTTTTTCCTTTTTTTTTTTTTTTTTTTAACTAAAAATATACGTCAGCCATTTTTTTCACACTCGCCCGAACAACCAAAATGGAATAATACAGACGATTCCTTTTAGCAAAGAGCCGTATTTATGCATCAGATATTCCCTTTCCACATTCATATTTCAGCTTTTCATAAATGTGAAGAAAACAGTCAATGCAAATTTACATGCCTGAAACATTTTCACTTCTACGTTATTTGTATTCACACCCAGTTCATTCAAAGCCATACATTGAGCATATCACAGAAAGGAGCACGTCTCAAAAAATGATTACTAGAAATAGCTTTTTTTACCGGAAGTTACGCAAAATTCGTAGCAGCGCTTTATATATAAGCGTTGATGTATCGCTTAAAGAAATTTAAAATGAAGTTTTGTGATAGAGATTTTATCAATTCTGTCATAGATGAATGTCATTCAAAAGGTTTTATATTGTGTTTTATTGGTCTAAAACATTCCAGGTATCATAAATTTTAGTACATCTTGTAAGGAGAAACAATGACTTTTATGCCTAAAATTAATTTTTGTAATATGCAAATTTACTTTTTTTTCTGCCCTAAAATATAATTTTTCAATATACTGTTAGACACCAATAAAAAAATATTGTTTTATTGGTAGTTTTTAACCTACTGGGAAATGTTAGCTAATAGGTATATTTAGATATATATAGATATTTAAACACAGAAATACGTACCCCCTCCCAAAAGAAAAAAAAAAAAAAAAAAAAAAAACTATTTTAACTCTGTTTCTTATGGTACTTTCATATACAGTACATCTTTCCCCTTATTCTATTATCTGTCTTCATAGTATTTAAAAGCGGGGTAAAAGTCGTGCGAGTGCCATACCAAATTTCTTTCATTATTTGTAATTAGCAGTTTAAAAGATTTATTTTGAAATAATATTTAATAACTGCTTAAGGATTTAAATATTCATAAAAAATGTTGATATAAAAAAAAAAAAAAAAAAAAAAAAAAAGCTAAATTCGAAAGAAATTATACTTTATTTTTTTCACCGTAAAATCAATCTTTGGTGTGATACGGAAAATTGGAGTAAGCTTTTTATCTACACCGCAATTCACTGATATGCAGTTTTTTTTTTTTCCCTGTAATGGTCTTGTTGAATGAAAAATAAATCTTTCTAATTAACCCATTTGTTTAGAGAAGAAGTACAAAAATTTATTAAGTAACATTTGAAAATTAATGGGAAGAAATGTTTTTGAATGAGGTCTTTTCTTCTTTATCTTGAACAATTTTGCCACTTACATTGCCCACTTGTTTCTAATAGGTGAAGAATAAAATTGCATTTCAATCTTTTTGGAATGCCCTCTGAATATACAGAATATATACACTAAGCGACAAAAAAATAATAATAATAATATCACCTGTTTTATTTGTAATAACTTTAAAATTAATGGTTGAAACAAATAAACCTCTCATGTCTCCATAATACCAAAGGGATAAAATGATAACTATCCACATTTTCGACTTAATAATTTGCTTTATTACGCTCACGAAGTACTTTATAAAAATCTACATAAAACTTTTTTTAAACATAATGCAATAACCATACACATTCTATTCTATTATGATTTATTATATGAAATAAACATGTTATATTTTAATATATGAAATAAAACTATTTATTTTTAGATGTAAGCAATTTTTTAATAAAAATATACATTCTGCATTGGGTTAATTCCACCTCTATATGGAATTAATGCTTTATTGTACAGTGGCATAGTATTATACCGTTTTTGTGATATAAATAAAAAAAATCACTGTGCTAAATATTGTAAATAATTTTTCTGGTTCTTTTAAAAATGTAGGCTGCAAATTTCGAAACCTTCTCTCTCTCCCCGCGCCTTTTTATGACTAAACATTTTCGAGCGAATTGAGATTAGGACTGTTTCCAAGTCTAATAAAGAAGAAATTCCACAGTGCGTCCCAAAAGATTATAGACAACAGGTTTTTTCTTATTTTACAATTGAAAAAGATGAATAAAAATTTCAAAAACACTTAATTATATGAAATTTCAAGACAATAATAATACTGTAAAAAATAATATCTTACAATCACAGACATTGTGATAGAAACTAAAAATGAAAATTTACTGTCCCAAAAGTGTATAAACAACTTATTTTTTTCTTTTGACATTCAAATTTTTGGGCTATTTTCCCTAATCTCTTCAAAATGTCGATCAAGAATGTTCAAAGTAAGAATTAGAAGAAATTCTGGCTTTAGAGAAAACGAACTTCTTTCAATTTGCAGCTTTAAATCTTGAACTGTTGCAAAATGACGCCAATTAGCATATACGTCTCTCTAGATAATATTCCCCAAAGGTTTTCCAATGAGTTCATGTGAGGAGTTAGGGCTGGCCAGTTCATAAAATTTATTTGATTTTATCTAAATCATTGCATTGTAGAGTCTGACACGTGAATGAAGCAATTGTCTTACTGATATATGCATTCTCTCCCCCCCCCCCTCTAGGAACTTTCCAAATCTAAATAACTGCACTTCTAGTAATCTTCGGAGCATTGACGACCTATTAAAAAACAATATCGGTAGTTCCATTAAAGAAAAAATGCTCCCTCCCACCATGAATGAGCCCCCTCTTTGTTTTCTACTGAAAAAAAATTATGGTTCCTTGCGAATATTGTGCCAGTAAAATGCCCAACCATCAGGGCCATCTAAATTGAACTTCTTTTCATCACTAAACAGAGCATTCAACCGTTCATCTGATCAATTCATAAGATTTCGACCCCACTGTACACGAGCATCTTTATGTCCTTTTGTCATCTTTGGTGAACGACGCATTTTGCGATAAATAAGCAATTACTTACCTGCAGCCGTCAATGCACCGTGGATGTTGATACTGAAACGGTCACTTCTCTAGAACTGATCGTGCAGACAGATTCTGGGTTGAAACTAATCTGAAAATCTCTCTGTCTTGCCGTTTAGTTGTTTTTTTTGGTCACTTAGAACGTGATTTTGTTTCAAAATTGTCAACTTTTGACAAAATTTGGTGAATACTAGCCCTGCTGCGTCCAATTTTTCTTGCAATGTCCACAATTTTCATTCCACGAGATTTCAAACGATAAATTTGCAAAATTTCATTTTTGGAAAACTGCACGTTGCGAGGCATCTTTAGAATCAGGCGAAAAAAGAAAGACGCCTTCGCTTTTATCTCAGAAAACTACTGCGTCACAAGTACATGACCTTGGAAAATGCAAATTTGGAGATCAGTACTCCAATCAGCTTTTAACACCGGTTGTCTATATATTTTTGGGACAGTATTATTTTGTTTTTATTTTTTTATAAAATATTCATGAGTGTTTAAAGTTCTTTAAGTATTTTATTAATTTTATTACGTCAATACATATTTTCATAATTTATCTCGTCTGCTTACTCGTTTAAATTCACTCTTAAATTAATAAAAAAAAAAAAAAAAAAAAAAAAAAAAAGGTTGTCTATAAACTTTTGGGAAGCACTTTCGATATTCTTTGTGGGATTTAACTTAGAAGGAAAAGATATTTAGAGAATTATAGGTGCTCATGGGAATGGTTAGGTAAAGCTATCAATTTGATTCAAATTGACGTACCTCAGATGCCGTACCTCAGATGCCGTACAGTAAGGTGCATTGCATTATCTTGAAATGCTATTTGAAGAAAAGTCTGAAATACCTCCAAAACAGTCGGACAGGCGCCACTTTTATAAACACCGTGTTTTATTTTGAGTTAATTGATCCCTTGAGCATGAAAATTCGTCTGATTCTTTGAAAAAGTATGCACTTCCGTACTATAATGTACGGAGAGAATGTGTCACTGGCAGCTTGCATTAAGTCAGTCCCATTTTTACCGTCCTAGTAGTTTTTTTCATCAGCTCGAAATAAACTTGACTCAGAGAAACTCAGTTCAGCCCGATGATTAACTGCTAACATTTTGAATTTTTGGTCAATTGATTTTTTTTTTTTTTTTTTTTTTTATTTGTCCTTAATAATGGCTTTTTTGAAGTTCTTCTGGTTTTTAACCTGCCTTGTCTAATTGCTTCCGGACTATGTTTAAAGAAAGTATTTTGATATACACTTTTTTTAAAATCTTTTTTAAGTTCTGAACATGATACAAATCGATTTTTTAAACTTTTTGCTTTTTAACTTGCTGTTACCTTGTTTGGATGAGTAACGTCGCCGCCTAAAGCTAAATTTCCAGTTTAAACGGCTAAAAAATTTTACATTTTGCTAAATCCATTTTACTAATATTTCGTTAATATTTAATTATTTTGCCATCTCGCGTATTAAAATATTTTTTGATTTTCCCTCAAAAATTAATACTTTTTGTGGCATCGTTAACTGTCTTATTCTTACCATTTTTGAAATAATTTCTAAAATTAGTTTTTCTGACAATTGCATTTTGTATTTAACACTGTACTCAATGCTAAAGTGTATGTGGAGGACAACAAAATCTGTTCGAAAATTTACTTTTTAAGACGACAAAATTGGCGATTGTAGAAGGTGAAAAAAGAAAATATCCAAGTGCGGCTTTTTTTTTTTTTTTTTTTTTTTTTTTTTGTCGTGTGTGTGTATATATATATGTACAGTAGAACACAGATTATCTTCTAAATTAGGTGGCAGTCGCGGATAACCCGAAAAAGAGTAAAATGAGGTGCAAACATGAGAAATACGCAGTAAAACATTATAAAAGTATTTATAAAAGTAGAAAACTATTTATAAAAATAAAAAAGTCCCTTTACTTCCTAAAATCGTCCAAAAATTTGAAATAAGCCTATAGGATTACGATGCACAATAAACAAGTCGGTAATTTTCGGCTTTCGCACTGTAGAACCTATTGTATTTTCCTTGTTGTGGGCTTGAATTAAAATTGGATGTTTTGGAAGTTAATAATTTAGATTTTTTTTTCGCGGCTCTCGCCCTCACGGATAATCGGTGCTCTACTGTGTGTGTATGTGTATATATATACATACTGCTCGACATTGAAAATGCAACACCAAGAAGGAATGATAATAACGGAATGAAATTTGTTGGACACATACATTGTAGTAGGAAGAACAATTGATTAAAATTTCAGGAAATTTGGAGTAATATGTACTGAGGAAACAGTACATAAAGCAGCGACCTCTGTGAGCAATAACAGCACATATCTGCCTAGGCATTGAATCGAACAGCAATTGGATGACATGTACGGGTAGAGCACTTCATGAAGCTTCAACACCATGCCACAATTCATCGATCGAAGTTACTGGTAATTGTTGGGGGGCTGGCAGTCGCTTTTCAATGATTAAACAGTCATTTTTATTGGTGCGAGATCAGGAGAACGTGCTGGACAGAGCAACAGTCGAACACATTCTGTATCAAATAAAGTCCGGACAATACAAACAACTTGCGGTCGTGCATTATCTTGCTTAAATTTTGCGCTACGGAGGCCTCGAATACAGGCAGGGGAGCGGGCCTTAACTCATCAGAAATTTTATGGCCGCTGTTCAGAGTGCCAAGAATACGAACATGAAGTAATCGAGACGTGTATCCAATGGGAACCCATAACATCATTGAAAATGATGGACAGTATGATGTCGAATCCCAGCTGGCAATGTGCATTATTCATAATGCCGTTAAATACGGATAAGGCAATCTTGATGCTGTAAGCAGGATTGTGGTTTGTCTGAAAAGTGACTTCACGCCATTCCTGCATCCAGGTTCATCATTGATCACACATTAATGGCGCCCATATCAGTGATGCAGTTTAGAGGGTAAACAGAATTTTGGTAGCCGCAAACTGAGTCACCACCTGGATTGATGGTATGATGTACCATTGGATACACGTCTCGGTCACGTCTTGTTTTCATTCCCGCCACTCTGAATACCAGCCATTACATTTCTGACGAGTTAAGGCCATCGCTCTTGTTCGTATTCCTGGCACTCTAAACAGCAGCCAATAAATTTCTGATGGGTTATGGCCCGCCCCTCTGCCTTATGTTCAAGGCCTCCGAAGCGCAACATTTAAGCAGGACAATGCACGACCGCAAGTTGTACATATTGTCTGGACCTTCTTTGATGCCGAATGTGTTCGACTGTTGCTCTGGCCAGCGCGTTCTCCTGATCTCGCACCAATGAAAATGACTGTTTAATCATTGAAAAGCGACTGCCCCCCCCCCCACCACTCACCAGTAACTTCGATCGATGAATTGTGGCATCGTGTTAAAAACTTCATAAAGTGCTCTACCCGTACATGTCATCCAATCGCTGTTCGATTCAATGCCTAGGCAGATATGTGCTGTTATTGCTCCCAGAGATCGCTGCTTTATATACTGTTTTCTCAGTACATATTACTCCAAATTTCCTGAAATTTTAATCAATTGTTCTTCCTACTATAATGTATGTGTCCAACAAATTTCTTTCCGTTATTATCATTCCTTCTTGGGAATGATAATAATCTATCATTCGATCATTTTCAATGTCGAGCAGTGTGTGTATGTATATATATATATATTAACAGATAAAAAAATTACTGTATCAATCATTATAAATGGTTATTGGTTATTTTATGAAGATTGTTTTAGATTTGAACTAATTTTTTGCTCGTTAGATGAATATAAAACTTGCTTGCATAAATCTATATTTTATAACATTCTTATAAATTTTAATTTACGTATTAAACATTTGGTTAATAAGATATTTATTTTTCTTATATGTATATATATATATATATATATATATATATATATATATATATAAAGATCTTACGATTAAATATTCTACGATTAAATATTTATGGTATATATGCCTTGGTTCGCAGGATAATTAATTCCATTTCCATAATAACATGCCTTTTCATAAAAGTTAAATATGACGTTCGCCGATACATATTTTGGAACGTCGATATATATATATATATATATATATATATAAAGGGAAGAAGCCTTACAGCTCTAAAATTTTAACTAATCTAATTGCATTTAAAAAATTAGCATTCAAATCTAGTTTAAATTAAAAAAAAAAAGTTTAAAAAGAAAATAATTTTATTCGTAAAAATTATAATTGTTTGTTCTACGAAATAATGTACTACACATAATTTAAACTAAACTATAAGACATTGAAATAGTTGCAATATTGACTGACGCTTGAAACTATTGACTTTTTTTTTTTTTTTTTTTGAGTTTATAGGATATTTTAGCATTACTATTAGTCATAAGAGATTTTTTTTCATTCATAAAACATTAAAGAGAATTTAAATCTTCATTTGAATAAAGTAACTAGATTTTATAAGTAACTAAAACATATCAATAAAATTAAATAAAAAAAGGATGTTAAACGTG
This sequence comes from Salticus scenicus, assembly GCA_963930645.1. Classification (NCBI taxonomy): domain Eukaryota; kingdom Metazoa; phylum Arthropoda; class Arachnida; order Araneae; family Salticidae; genus Salticus; species Salticus scenicus. The sequence continues at coordinate 222,377,691 of OZ005651.1, read as the reverse complement.
TTAGATAGAACCCTATGAAGTAAAAAAACACTTCATTTTCAATCGTGTTCTACTTGTGGTTTCGATCAAGCATAAACATATCTACATAATCTTGTTGACATTTGCTTTTAGACACGTCATGTATAGTATTCAAACATTTATCAAAAAGTACAACGATTTAACATTAAATTTGCAATTGGAAAGCCAAATAAAAAATAGTTTCGATATTTCTAACATGTTTTAACGATTAAACAGTAGATAATAATACAGTATTGTACGACTTAGAATTAGCATTAACCAATAAATCAAAAGCGATTGACATGATCATGATAGTATTTTTTAATTTTTTTATTAACATATTTTTTTCAAAGTGTACGGTTTCCATGAAAATCAAACTTATTAACTTGTTATTAAATACATGTCACTTGATCGCTGTTTCTTTTTCTTTAAGACCGAATTTCTTTTCTTAGTTAAGAAAAGGAAAGTTTTTAAAAATTCTTCACTAATTAACCCTTAAATGCATAGTGTTTTAAAAACAAAACACTATCTTTAATTCCTATTTAAAGTATTAACCATAGTGAATATTTTACTTTGAGCTCAGTACCTTTTTACCTTAGTCCATTCAGACGATATATATATATATAACTAGTTACTTAATTGTCCTTTGTGGCTTTTTGTGGTGAATTATTCAACTATTTAATTTTCGTTCTCATTCTTTTTATTATACTCATGAAAAGTTATACGTATATAAGTAAATTCGCGATCTTTTCAGTGTGATATTTAGATTAGCGAATCGTTTTTTGGCAATTTTTTGGAGATTTATATACATAAAATATAATAAAGTTATTTTCTCTATTTCATAATATGTAATTAAGTATATGCATACTTTTTTCATAATAAATCAAACGATATTTATATTTGTACTGCATTTTTGGAAAATATGCCTTTTCAAAAATATTAAAAATAATAAAAATTAATAATAATAATAAAAGCTTTATATTTTTTTTAATTGCATAAAACCGTGTAATAATCTACAAATGTTTTTTTCGATCAAAATAATAATCCATGCATTTAAGGATTAAAATTGTGACAGATATTTTGATTTTATTACTTCATATCATCGTTTTTGATTTTTCACACTGAAATCTTTTATGCTTCGAAATTTAATGTGTCAGTTTAATATATTAAACAATCTCCCGATAACTTCTTGAAAAAATCTTTTGAAATTATTTTATGACAATATCTAAAGAAAAATTTAAAAAATGCGCGCACACATGCGCGCACACATATGTATACTAGCAGGCTACGCTCGCTTCGCTGGTAACTATTTTCAAATGTATGACTATAATTAATGAGTTCTCAAAATTGCATTAGTTTTTATCATGTGAAAAAAAAAGAAAAAAAAAAAATCTGATCTAGAGAAATGTCGCACCGGTTGCCCAGCTGTGCGAACACTTATGTTAGACACTTTTAATGAATCGCTATATTATCGTAAGAGAAAAACAAATATAAAAAATCTAAAAATTATTCTCTCATCAGTGGAATAATCAGTCCGGGCCGCCACTGACTGTGGTAGCGTATACATGCACGCACGGCGCGCCTGTTCCTTCGCCCACCATTCTTCCCCCTTCTAATTATTTCTCACACTCAAAATTTTTCGCAATCGTTTTCTCGGGCTTTTAATTCTAGTAATGCTAATTTCCAACGTTCTATCTGAATTTCTTTATTTTTGCCCCTGCGCCCGCTTCTCTTCTCGCTCCTCGTAATAATTCTACACTTTCGAAAATATCCGCAATCGATTTTTCGAACCTTAAAACGCAATAAATTATAATTTCCAACGCTTTAACTCTTATTTCTATATTTTTGCCCCTTCACGCCTGCACCACCCCTTCCAGCCCTTCATAATAACTTTACAAGTTCGAAGATATCCGCAATCTATTTGTAGTTATCAAAAAACCTCTATGTACCAATTTTGAACGATCTAACCCTACTTTTATTTATTTTTGCCTCTCCGACTCCCCCCCCCCTCCTGCCCCTCCTAATAACTTTACACTTTCAAAAATAGCCTCATTCGACTTACAGGTCTCTAAAACCTGCCGGAACGAATTTTGAACGGTCTAACTGTATTTCTATTTTCCCCTCCATAAACCACCTCCTTCCCGTCCCACCTGGGACGAATTTCTAAAATTCCAGAAATTAGTTTTTAGGTATTTGTGTGAGCTATATTTTCGAGCGAAAATCTCATATATATTCGATATAAAGGATTATTCGAAATCACGTTTTGCCCCCTTCACCTTTTGGGGCTGATTTTCTCAAATTCCAGAAATTGTTTTTTTTTTTAGTTATTTATATTAGCTATATGCAAAAATTTCACGTATATCTGTTTTTTTTTTTTTTTTTTTTTTTTTTTTGAGATATATAGGAATCTGTGAAATCACGTTTTGCGCATGTGAAATCACGTTTTGCCCCTTCAGGACCGAGTTTCTAAAATTCCAGAAATTGGTTTTTATATATTTATTTTAGTCATATTTTAATGCAAAAATTTTACGGAACTTTTGTAATTCGAATCAATTCGCATCAAATTTGGGTAGTGTTTATATGAAATCTCTCAGATAAGTTAGCTGGGCATCTCACTTCGCTTTTTTGTTTCCAAGTGGTGGCCATTTGATAGCACGATAATTTTTGAAATACTGAATTATTTTGAACTGAAGTTGGACAGTGAACTTATCATACAAATATCCTGAATGATTTCGCTGGGCAAGTTGCTTCGACATTTTGTTTCAAAGTTGCAACCACTTAGACTGCCACTCGAAAATTTTTTGTAACATTAGCTTTTAAACACTGCACTGATTGGAACCAAAGTTGGACAATTAACCTACGTTTCCAATATCTTGGATGAGTTTCCTGGGCCACTTGCTCCGTTGTATTGTTTCCATGTGGCGGCCACTTGAAATTTTGTTATCACGATGACTTTTGGTTTTGAATTGATTAAGTATTTCAAAGTTGAAAATGGATTTATCATTCAAATATGTATGATTTCGGTGGGCAATTTCCTCCGCAATTTTGTTTCCAAGTTGCATCCACTTGAACGCTGACACTTCAGACTTTATTATCGCGATAACTTTTGAAATACTGAATTTATTTAAACGAAAGTTGGACACTGGACTTATATTATAAATATCTTGGATTGGTTTACTGAGCAACTTGCTCTGACTTTTTGATCCAAGTGGCGGGCACTTAATTTTTCAACACGGTGACTTTTGAGATTCTGAATTAATTCGAACTAAATGTGTACAGCACACTTATCTCACAAGTGCATTTATTATATTTGTTTGCCAACTTAGCCTGTCATTTTGTTTCCAAGTGTTGGTTACTTGAAAATTTAAATTCATATAAAAAGGTATTTATGAACCGATTTGCTTAAAACTCCACATGTATATAGGAGTACATATGGAGTATGGTACATACCATAGGAGTATATATGGTACCTACATCAATATTTTTACCAAGTCCATTAATAATTTGTAGCCTTTTTCCTTATCAAGTAATCGCCATTTTGAAAAAAAAAAAAAAAAAATGGTGGCTACTTGATAAAGAAATCAACCTACCCTTCAGAATGAGCTAGGATGACTATTTTATTTATTTTTTTGCTCATAATACAAAATTTTGAGCCTAAATTTAAAAAACAAATGCACAAATCATGTACGAAATTAAAAAAAAAAAAAAAAAAAAAATCTGGAAATAATTGTTTTTTCTAAAATCCAAAGTTTAAAATTCGTAACTTTTGCTTGTGTTAAACTAAAGCTCTTCTCAAATGGCAGACTTCACATAAACGGGGTAATAAACGATGTTGTAGCTTTTAAACTATTTATAGTAGAAGTACAATATGCGTCAATCGATTTATTAAAAAAAAAAGTTTTTTTAAAAAAGCTTAAAAAAAAAAAAAAAAAGTAGTAATAATAATAATTCTTGTTTTGGTGTTTCGAACCTTCCTAAATTATGAAATTTTTCTTATTACAATGAAATTTTTACAATCTACGTGGACTAGCAATATCTTAAACACTTAAGTTGGTTGCACTTTGTTTTAAAGTTGGTATTTTGAATATTTCTTCTAAACGGTTTATATAAAAGTTAAATATTTTTATATAAAAAAAGTATAAAAAACTGAAAAACCAACATTTTGTTACTCGAAAAATTAATTATGCATTTCTAAGACAGTTTCTGAGCATGAAAATTGTTCTTAAAAAAAAAAAAAAAAAAAAAAAAAAAAAAAAACATTTTATTCAAGCAAATTTTCAGATTTTTTTTTTTTTTTTTTTTTTTTTTTTTTTTTTAATTATTATTATTATTTTCAGTAAGTTTGGTTTTGGTATAAATAGCATGAAAGAAACGTATATTAAATATGTTTAATGATAGTTATAATAACAAGCCATTATTAGCAATTATACAGAAATATGTATAGTTAACAAGTACTATCATCAATAATCTTAAAATTGTGAGCAAAGTGATAGAAATTAAAAATTTACAATATATACATTTTTTTTTTCTTTTAATTTACATAACGTATTTTATACATTTTTCAGAGAGACATTTAAATTTTTTTTTAAATTTTAATGATAATTTTATAATGCATTTTTCAGAAAACCTTTTGAATACAAGATAATCGAAAACATTACATTTATAAATTAAATTGTTTTAATTAAAACTCATGTAATCAACATACCTATCTAAAAATGGTATATTAAAAAGAAAGTCTAGCCAAAGCACATTATAAAATTGTTGCATTTAGTATAAATAATATAAATGAAACAAGCGCTATAGATATGTTTAATGATATTTATAACAAAAAATTAGAGCAAGGATACAGAGAAAGGTAACTAACAAGTATTCTATGAACAATAATCACAAAATAGCTTATAGGTACAATGACATGAATGATAAAATTGATGTAAGTTGCATATTGAAATAAACTTTTTAAAAAATCAGAAGCACATTTTTATACATCTTGCAGAGAGAACTATACTTCATTATTTAAAAAAAGTTTCAGGAATTTATTAATGCTAATTTTTAATACATTTTGCAGAAAATTACAGTGCAATTCAAAACGTAAATATATAAAATTATTTTAATTAAATAAATGTTTTAACATACTTGTCTAAAAATGTTATGTCATAGCCTCCTGAACTAGATGCCTGTCGCGTGGCTCGGAAACTTGGCAATAGTTGAAGCGGTAGACAGCGCCACATGGTACAGCTTGCGGGACTTTTTTATTCAACTGTCACCAATAATTTTAAGAAGTGATATATGATATATATAATCGACGTTTCTTCGATTTTATTCGCCTTTTATGTATATCGGATCCCACTTTAAAACATTTATGGTGGCTGTTGAGTATAAGAGTCGCGCAATCTGTACCAGGTGGCGCTGTCTACCGCTTCAGCTGTTCCCAAGTTTCTGAGCCACGCGACAGGCATCTAGCGTAGGAGACTATGTTTATGTTAAAATGGAAAAGTTTAGCACATAGTACATTATAAAATTCTTTAATTGAATTATGTAGAATGGTCGCGTCTAATTGAATACATTTTGTCAAGTTAATTTATGAAATATATTTACAAACTTATATATTGTAAACATATATTTATAAACATATATTAAGCTACTAAAAAAATTAAAGCATTGAAATATAACTTAAAGCTTTTGGTAATAATTATAACATTAAAATAGATTACATTGATCCACTTATTGTAAGCACTTTAAGTAATGTTAATAAACTTGAGGGCCCTCTTCACTCACCGCCACCGGAAGCCGAAGCTAATGTTTTTCTATGGGAAATTTTTCTTTACAAATAACTTATTAACTAATACATATTTTTAAATTCTGTTTTCACATTCTGAAAATTCCCAGCTGTTAAATTGACGCACCTTTTTTAAAAAATGTATTTTTTTAATTTTTAATATTTTATTTCGAAATTGCAAAATGAAAAAAATTCACATATTGAAAATTCGTATTTTGCAGCTTCAAAATAAAATATAAAAAATTTAAAAAATATTTTTTTAGAAAAGGTGCGTCAATTGAACAGCTGGGAATTTTCAGAATTTGAAAACAGAATTTAAAAATATGTATTAGTTAATAAGTTATTTGTAAAGAAAAATTTCCCATAGAAAAACATTAGCTTCGGCTTCCGGTGGCGGTGAGTGAAGAGGGCCCTTAATAAATAAACATAAAATTTATATATAAGTTATGTTTAAATAAATTTGAGTTTGCGATATTAGTCCCTTTAATTAAATTATGAAACATTTAAACATGCTTTTGGCATAATAATCGAGGGAAGGGGGATCAATACACTTAACGGTCGCAGAAAGTACAAAATCATGATGCGCTTAGCTTTTTTTTTTTTTTTCCCCATTTGATTTTATTTAAGGTAAAATCTCTTGATGTATAAAAATTTTAGGGCAATTTTATGCGATATTATTTTTTTAGTTTTTGAAAATATATTTGAAAGAAAAAAAAAAAAAATACATATATGGTAAGATTTCGAGTAGATACCTTAGAATTTCACATTTTCTTCAGTTCAAGATTTTTTCTTGTAATTAGTAAAAAAAAAAAAAAAAAAAAACCTCCAAAGGAGTTGTGTTGAAAAGTAAGTTTTTTTTTCAATAACCATAAATTGCAAAAAATATATCGGCAGTTTTTTCGGATATTGTGGTATAAATAAAACCACGAGTGTTCGTCAGGCGAACAAAGAAGACGGCAACTTAGACTCGAAACAATTGTTTTGAGTTTTTTTTCTTTCAACTTATGGTGTTATACAGTTTATTATATGCTTAAATTTTAACTGAAATCAAACCAATTACTGTGAGTGAAAAACTGAACTAAAATATTTACGTTTTTTTTTTTTTTTTTTTTTTTTTTTTTTTTTTTAAATAACTAAAAACCATAGTCCAGCAGAGCTGCTTGAATGTAGTTTATTTTCAGCATCATATAAATATTTAAAACCGAGTAACGGTTGTGAAGCTGTACTTCAAGTAATTTGATATATGCAGACAAAAAAAAAAAAGTTAAGGTATTTATATTTTACCAATATCTCAGTAAGTATTCATCCTCCAAATACAATTTCGATTACAAATTATTCAGAATAAATCTTAATCTGTAAACTGACTTTTTGGCCATTTGAGAAAAAGGGGTATATTATTAAACTTGTAGCTAAAGTTGAATAATTTTTAAATCTGAGCGAAAACATGTTTGGCCAGGAACTGAGCATGGGACCTACGATTTAATGTGTCGATGCATGCTCACTATCACTTGGATATCCCGGATAATTCCCAACCAACATATTTCGCGCTCAAGGATGATTTCACTCTCGCAATTTGCATTTAACAGAATTAAAAGAAATACGATCCATGAACAGGGTTGCCAGACGCTTACATTTTTTAATACCACTAATTCTATATTAAAGCAAACGCTACGAAAACTAAAACGGATGTAATTGAACCAATAGAATGGTGCTTTAAAAATTTAGTAGTGTTAAAAATTAAAATTGTAGTATTCATCTGGCAAAGCTGCCTGTGAAAGACACGAATCATAATAGTTATGTATATGTATTATTTGTTGAAAGTTGAGTAATCTTATTCAATTTTCAACTAAGTTAATGAAGTTGAAATTATAAATATAAAATATTCTTAATACATTTAAGTGTGCTTAAAATAAACTTATGTAATTTGAACATAACTAATTTTGGAATGAAATTTTGTAGCCAGATTCAAATTATTAGAGCAATTAAATGCAATAAATAATTATAACTTGATTATGAAAATTTTAAAAATAGACATTTCTGACAATTTTCAGAGAAAACATTTGTTATACCTTTTACTTTAGAAGTTTTAGTGTTTATGTTATTTTTTATTTTTATTTAACATAACTTTCAAGTGTCATTTAAGCAATATATGCAAAAAAGTATTTCTGCAATAAATTTACACATTACAAAAATATCTTGCTTAAACATTTGATATCCTTTAGTATGGTCACTTTAAATGAAAAATATTAAATAACATTGTAAGTATATATATAAAACTCATTGATATTAAGGATATATGGCTGATTCAGCATACACTATATATACTAAACCAGACAGTATATTTTCAATAACTTAAAACCTTTCAAAGAATACCATAATTAACAAATATGATTTTTTTTTAAATTGAATTTTTTAAATAAGCCTAACACTGTTATAACAATGTAGAAAATATTAATGCATTAAATTAAGAATATATTTCGTATAATGAGACACGTAAAAAATAATAAAATATTGCAGATTTTTAATTTTGGGCATTTTAAACGATACATGCCATAAAATGAAATACTGCAGATTTTTAAGTTTGAGAAATTTGAGCTATACATATCCTTTGATAATAATAATAAAGTCTAAGAACATTCCAAAAACATGTTTATCATTTCTGATAATTTCTAAAGACATCTTGGAAAACTACTTAATTATATATATTTACGCCAATTTTGTCTAGTTTTATTTCTAAAAATGTACAAGATATGTTGCTCAGTTTTAACTCTTAAAAATGTGCAAGAAGTTTTAAATGCTTTATTACTTTAAATTGAATGTTTTATTTCTCAATATATTTTTAAATATTCGCTTAATTTCTAAGTAAAAAAATTAATTTTAAATAAATTTACAAATTTAATTCAAATAACTGCAAATATATTTATTGTGGAGCTCTAAAAAACGTAAAATAAAAAATTATTCTTGCAAAGACATGATATAAAGTAATGAAAGTTTCAACACTAAGAAAAATTTAGAGAAAAAATACAGATATTTCACTTTTGCAAGAGATGAAAATTTTTACATATTCAAAACATTTTAAAAAGCTTTCAAGACCTTTGAAATTTATAGCTTAATGAATATTTATACAAGAAATTAGAATATTGGTCTCGAATGCTTTTTAAAATATTTTTCAACATGTAAAATTTTTCATCTTTTGGAAAAGTGAAATCTATATTTTTCTCTAAAATTTTCTTAGCGTTGAAAGTTTCATTACTTTATATGATGTCTTTGCAAGAATAAATTTCCTTTTATGTTTTTTATGGCTCCACAATGAAAAGCCCCTACTATTAAAAAATGATTTTTTCTTTAAATTTTTCTTTAAGTTTTTCTTTTTAAATTTTTAAATAATTTAATATTTTTTACTTCATTAATAATTAAAAAAAAAAAAATGTGAGTACTCCGTCAGGGTTCGAACGCAGTAACTGACACACATGAATCGAAGACCTTAATTAAATACCAAGCTTCCTTATAACTGAACACTTTTTTTTATTTTGATAAAAACACCTACGTTTTCGGGTTCTATCATGCCCTAACGGAATTTGTTGCACAAAATTTTTACTCTACCTTATGTTTTAGGCCATACTCAGTTTAAGATTGGTTTGGTTTCAGTAAAAACTGGTGATATAGAAATCAATTATTAAAGAAAGGGGAAGATAATGAAAAATGGTAACCAGCGGCAACATTCTATAAAATCCTTTAACTAAAACAGCTTCATAATTCGCCTAGAGCTATGTAGTGAGATTGAACAAAAATATCGCTATATGGTTCAATTTAACAACCCAATAACGTCCATTCCTCATAAATTACCATTTACATTTCTTCCACAACTTCACTTTTATATGCTTTTTAAAGCAATTAAAACTTCATGTACATAAGGTAATTTAAATATTATTTATTCACAATATGAAATAACAAAAATGAGTAAGTTGTTTCATGCCTCGCAGAGTTCCTGAAATTTTACCTTTATTTTATTATATTGTCACCAGTACCGTCAATAAGAATTTTTTCTTAAATACTTTTGACTGTTTTAACGCTAAAATATTATCTTAAAAAGAATTGTTGTAAAATTCTGGTGATAATATAATAAAATGAGTGTAGAATTTTAGGAACGCTGCGAGGCCTGTCGTTTTTATTTATTTTTTTTTTTTTTTTATAATTAAGCTAAAAAAAATTATCAAATGCCAGAGATATTTAATAAAAAAAAAAAAAAAGAAAGAAAATAAAAAATGATACCAATTTGTATAGTTTCAATGTTTAACGTACATAGTACATTCCCAACACTATATTTCTGTAACAATTTCCACCTTAACTGATCGTGGAAACGTACTACAGAAGATTACTATATCAATATTATGGTGAGAGTCGAGAAAAAAAGGTGGAATTGTACCATGTTTGTAAACCTGTACACGCTTAAATATTTCATAATTTCAAGTTATAAATTTCAATTGAAGGCTTTAAACGGCAAAAAAGTGGATTCTAAAAACAATCAGTTTTTGGATAGAGATTTATAGGGGAGAAATGTTACTTTTACAAGAAGGGTTTAAATACCTCCTAAAGTTATATTTGTCCAATAAGTAATTGTTTTCCCTCAATAATATCTTTTTTAATACATAACTACGAACAAATGATAGTTTATTTAAAAATGGTTTTTATATGTTTTGTTTCTTAAGTGCTTACAACAGCATTATACAAAATTGTATTATAAAACTTACTTTTCATTACTAGAAACAGTGCACAAAAATGGCGTTTTAAATTCTTCATTTAAAAAAAAAATCTTACAATTAAAAATTATTTTTTTGCAGAGTTTTAACCAATTTAAATATATATGAGGCAAATGCGTTCTTTTAATATTTAATTGAGGAATATAAATAAAAATCTTAAAAATTACGAATGCAATTTTTAAACACTGTATTTATTTGCACAAAAATTAAAGTTATTTAATTACAATTATAGCAGACGTGCCAAGTAGCTAACGAAAAATCAATTTTATACCACAATAAAGAAAAGGTAAAACTTCTCCTATTGAATTGCAGATAACTATTACAAAGAATACATTATAAAAGAATTTCCGGTATTAAGATTACTGACAATCCGTAATAACTTGGCACCTCTTATTAAGTGATGTATATTTCTGATAAATATTAAATAAATAAATAAATAATCAACAAAATATTCAAAGTTTGTACAAAAGCAAAAATTTTACAGTTTACAACACATTAAAGGCTTAAATATTTGAACATATCGTAAGATATATATCAAAATTTATAAACATTTTTCAAGTATATTGCTGGATACAATATATTGTATAATGTAAATATTCGATTTTATTTATATAACTATATACAATAAAAACATATGTTAAATATACAGAAAGCGAGTTACAATATGTTTTATAATATTGTACCATAGGAAAAACAAGTTTTATTATATACAACATTCATGATGTATTTCAATGATATTTTAAACATTTGAAATAATATACTCGCATAAAAGTGCGTTTTCTATTTATTCTAAGAACATTTATTATCTACAACATAATTTGAATTATATATATTTAAAATCATTAAATTTGCATAAAAAGGATTATCCGAAAATCGAATTAACACATTACTTCATTATTATGCAATAAAATTTGAATATAAAGTAATCTTTAATATAAAGTAACCTTTAATATAAAGTAGTAACATCATAAAATATATTTTCAATCTAATTATATCTTACTGTTTACCATCCATTAAAAGGAGGTTTAAATATGAAAACCTTTAAAAAATATTTACGAATTTATTTACAAATTGAAATTTATAAAACTTCATGAAATTATATTATTTGTAGTACATAAGCATGGAAGTTTAGGATACTTTAGTTATTAGTAGAACATAAACATTAATATACAGCAGTTATCTTCATGTATATTTTCAATACAGGTTTATGATAATATATTGTGAAATGGGATTAAATATTCAATACTGCTAAGTGGGCTTTTGCTTCGAGAATACAAAAATATTTATATACATGTTTAACCTTAAATTTATTACACAAAATATATTAAAATGTTTACTATTTTTGAAATATAAATTTTATTGCAATTAAAAAGCCTTTTAAAAAATCTCACGAGAAATTTTAAGAAATTTTAAGCATTTTTATGTCTACTTCTTTCAGATTTAATACTTCAGTTTTATAATTTTTACCCACTCAGTTTTATAATTTGAGTTACCAAAATTGAGTAAAAAAAAAAAAAATGAACAGGTAACCCAAAGATAATATAAGTTATTAACAGTTCCAAATGTTTTTGGCTCTTAACTAATTTCAAATATTCCTCATAAATTTTTAAAATTAGGAAAAATTTAACTTTTATTAAAATAAAATAAAACACTGAATTTGAAACATTTTCAAATCTCAGTTACTTTGCCTATCAGAAACATCAAAACACTTCTTTCAATTTTATTAAGGGGTTATTATGGGTTTCGAAGTGCATATTTCCTCTATTTCTTTATTTAAATTCAGAATTTTGATCACATAAAAGAGCAACATTTAAACAAATATATATATTTTATTTTTATTAAAAATTTTGGATAAATTAGCCGATGGGTCCTAGTTTTCCCCAAGACCCTTCAGAAAATCAGTGGACACGAGTTCTTAAAAATGAATGAAACGAATGTACAGATCTTATTAAAATTTTGCATACTTCAAAATAGAACCGACTAGTGCTTAACGAAGGATTTTTTCAACTAATTTTACAAACTCAACTAATTTTCAACTAAATTTACAAAGCTGCACGTCGAGTAAAATCTACCGAAAATTGTAATGTTTTTGCATACAACTCTGCCCAAAATTCGACTTTAAATTTTTCTGAAAAATTTTTCGTTCAAGTACTAGACACTTCTATTTTAAAGAAGTGTTCAAAATTTTAATATGATTGGTGCATTTGTTTTTCAGAATTCGCTTCGATAGTTATTCTGAAGGGTCTCCGAAAATCAGCACCCACCGAATTCTTTTGTGAATATTTTTATCAAATATGTTTTTAAAATTTGTTTATATGTTACTCTTCAAATAATTCAAAATTTTGAATTAAAAAAAATATTTTTAGATCTCGAAACCCATGTGACGTCTTAAAATGAAATTTCACTAATTTAAGACATTTACGTTGCTAATAACATTATGAGGTTCCTTTATTATCATTCCTCCAGAAACCAAAAATTAAACGTTAAAAATATTTATTATGTAATATATTTTTATTTAAATTAATACGCTTTATGAGCTTAATTTAACCATTTAAACTAACATTAGGATTTAATTATTTAGTATTATAATTTAAACGCGGAAAAAAAAGGGGGGGATTAAATTGTGAATGCCTCATTTATAAAGTTTCATAGAACTATATTTTTTACAGAACCTAATAATTTACACAGAATCTAATAATCTAATCTAACACAGAATCTAATAATTTACTAATATATTACTTAAAACTGATATAAATTTTATTATATTCACATAACGAGATGTTGAAAATTTGCATAAAAATCAATCCTTCAATGCATGATTTTAATATCATTAGGCCTTTAAAACGATATCAATGTTTTTGTTATTAAATTTAATGAATATACTATATTACGAAACAATAACACACAGATTTTATTTTAAATTTTAGTTAAGGGATATTTAAGCATTTAAATTTAACCCATTGATTTGCTAAAACAAAAATTTTATTAATGTACATACTGTCCGATTCAAGAATTTAAAATATTCTTAAAATTTTATGTATTACCTTCTATAACACGTTGACCGCCACGTGAATTCTTAGGGAAATCCTCGTCAGTCCACGCGTGTTAATTAGAACTGCTGGTATTGCAGTATAGCAATGCGTTTTTATGTTTACCGTGTTTCAATAATAGCTATTAAAATACTTTAATGATATAAACCTGTAATATATAAAAATTAAGTAAATTTTAAATAAATTTTCAGTAATTACTTAAAAGAATGTAAATATTTTTTTTATTTTTATATCATTTTATACTGTGGTTGACACGGCCTAAACGGAAAGTTCAGTGTCCGCCGCCGATGGTTGACGTGGCACTCAACGTGTTAAAGTATTATCCTATTTGAATTTTAAAAAGTGTTTTGAAGTTGTTTTAGGTTTCGTAAAACCGAGTTACTTGAACCGGAAGGGGATGGGGGATTACTTCAACCCAAAATGATAAAATGATTCAAAATTACCCCCTAAGAGTGTTTTATTGAAGTAATTCACATAGTCTGCAGCTTATCTGAAAAGGATACGAACTACGTCCATTATTTTACTAAAACAGTGTCAGCAGGATAGACTTTATTCATTTTATCGTTTTGGGGTCAAGTGACCCCACAGGATTCAAGTAACCTGATTTTACATCAAGTAACCCCACCAGGATTTAAGTAACCTGGTTTTACAGTGTATATATATTATATATACATTATATGTGTATATATGTATTACTATACTATATATATACATTACACAGAATTAAGTACACTATGATCTAATTTAAAACATACTGAAAACCTGTGTTTATTTTAGCTCAAATATTATTAAAATTTTATGCTTTTAATTTTTTTAAAACTTCAATTTATTTAAAAAAAAAAATAATCCTGATGCAAAACAAGATTCTCCTTATTCATTTTAATAAATCTAGGTACAGTATTGAAAAAGATAACAATTAGTGTTTGACTTAACTTTATCGTAAACACATCCTTTTTATTACAATGAAAATTATTTCAGTTATATTTATAGAAATATACGAGTATATTCATTATTTTAAAAAAAAAAAAAAAAAAAAAAAAAAAAGAAAATGAATTTCTAAATGTATTTAATTGCAGCTAAATTATTTGTTCTTTGATTTTCATGAATATGCGTAAATATTTTTTAATGCTTAAAATAAAAATAAAATGCAGTACAATAAAATTTGTGCAAAAGCTATTAGAATTTTGTTTTGATTTTTATGAACACTTACGCCATGTTACAAACACTCCATTCGTCGATTATTATTATTTTTTTTTACTTATGCATTTAGAAATAAATGTGTTCACGAAACATATCAATAATACATGCACTATTTTTAAATTTCAATAGTTTTTAACAAGGCAGTCAACAATTTAAAAAATAATCACATCATGAGTTTAACCATTTTATCAGTATTTCAAATGGAAAATCAACCAGACAACACATTATGAAACATACTGCAAACACTAATTAAAATCTTATAAGCAAGTTTTCCATAAGAAAATCTCACTAACTGATTATATTAAATATGCAATAACTTTTCCTAAAAACAGGTAAAATAATTAGTTTTTATTTTAAAGTATTAGATGAAAAATGAGAGATACTTTCTGCAATACAGTGAAGTTTTTTTTTTTTTTTTTTTTTTTTTTTTTTTTTTTAACAGAAGCATTTAGTTGTTTCATTACATTATGAAATATATACATAATATTAAAAAAATATCAGCTTCATTTTAAATTAATTAAATATTGATCTTAAACATATATAAACAATTAAAAATGTGTAATAAAACAGAATTTTATAAAATTGATCACAAAATTTGGTTGATTAGATTGCCAGAATTGCAAAATAAATTTTTATGCAGATCAATTCTCAAAAATAGCAATTGCTGTTATTTACATTTAGTAACAGATTTCCTACTACTGACATACTTATTTTGTAAAAAAAAAAAAAAAAAAAAAAAAAAAAAAAATGTTTAAGATGTAATTTTAGTTGTTTAAAAATTAGAAAACATTAAAAAATATCTTGAAGAACAATCTGTAATCTTTAGAATTTATACAAATTTGTCTGCCTTCTTAAGAAAAAAAAAAAAAAAAAAAAAAAAAAAAAAGTAAAGAAAAGTATATATATATAAAAAAGAAAACTAAACAAATGTATTTAAAAAAAAAAGTTTCTTAGTAAATTTTCCTTATCTTTATATAATCTAAAGTTTAAAATTATACTTTTTATCTCTTTTCTATCTTATGCCCACAATATTATTAAAGTTTCTATTGCAGAAATTGCAATCAGATTGCAATAACTGACTACAGATTACTTGTTACATTAATTGCTTTTGTAATTATTTATTTCGAAAATTCTTTTTGTGGAAAAAAAAATAAATAAAATAAATAAAATAACCAAAATTATAAATTGGGCACATTTATTCATTGTCCATTATTTTAGCTTATTTATGGTAAATTTAAGTAATTAAGATTTAAGTAAAAAGTTTTTATGCTGCAAAGGATATGATTATAGTAAATTAGATAAATTGAATATAAACAAGTCCTTCTGGCTCATTCGGAAGGGTAGGTTGACTAAATTATTAATGGACTTGGTAGAAATATTGATGTGGACTATGTATATAGCAAGTTTTAAGCAAATCGGATCATAAATATTCTTTTATGTGAATTTGAAATTTTCAAGCAGTTGGTACTTGAAACAAGATGGTAGGTCAAGTTGCCAAACAAATGTATCAAATGCATTTGCGAGATAAGTCGACTGTACGAATTTAGTTTGAATTAATTCAGAATTTCAAAAGTTATCGTGTTGAAAAATTAAGTGGCCCCACTTGGATTAAATAGGCGGAGCAAGTTGCTCAGTGAACTAATCCAAGATATTTGTAAGATAAGTTCACTGTCCAACTTTGGTTCGACTAAATTCAGTATTTCAAAGTTATCGCGACAAAAAATTCTCAAGTGGAAGCATTCAAGTGGCCGCAAGAATTGCAGAGAAACTTGCCCACCGAAATCATAGATACTTGAATGATAAATCCATTTTTCAGCTTTGGTTTGAATTGATTAAGTATTTCAAAAGTTATCGTTAAAACAAATTTTCAAGTGGCTCCTACACAGTCACTTACATCCATAAGACATCTATAAACATGTATAAAAGTTTAAAAATGATCCATTAAACTTCTATAAATATCCTACAAATTAGTACGACAAATGTCACTTTTTTACATCCATTAGATATCTGTTACATATCCGATAAATCTCCAATTGTTAAGTCTTGTAAAATCTAATAGCTATTGAAAATATCTAAATCTTGTTTTGATCTAACGTGTTACATCTATTAGACATAGAAAACGACACGTCTAAATTTCGTCTATATTTAAACATCTAATTAATATCTTTAACACTTCTCGACATGAAAATTGCCTCTGACACCATTTCAGCATATTATTATGCAAAATGACCTCCTGAATCCGAATGACGCCCATTTTTCTGTATGACCCACCGTTTTTTAGGAATGACCCCTATTCTTATCATTTTTTGGTGATTTTATGGCTATAAATTTGATTTTTAGGTAGGGGGAGGATTATTTTAACCGTTAAATATCTTCTGAGAGGCTACAAAGTTCGAAAATTCTAAAACATGGACATTTGCGACAAGGAAAAAAAAATGGGGGGGGGGATTTGCCACTGAAATTATGCATTACATATCTTATATATTTTTAATCTGTTATTAATGCTATTTTTTTAAGCTTTATATATATATAGTTGTTAAATTAATTATTTTTCATTCTTGAAATCAAATTCATGGTCATAAAATTAACGAATAGGGAAAGAAACTGAGGGACGGGGTGCTGTATTTAGAAAAAGCTGGGTGACTGGGCAAAATGGGAGCCATATTCGGATTCAGGAGGTCATTTTACATAAGAATAAGCAAGAAAGGTATCAGATCTCGAACTTTTTTTTTTTTTGCAGAGCTGTGGTACAGGATATCCAGGACTTTTAATGGGCATTTTTTAGATATTTTGTACCTTTTATAGATCACTTGGATGTATTTGAGATGTCTAATGGATATCACTGGCTGTACGGGTTGCTACTTAGAGACAATATGACGGAGTAAGTTGCCCAGAAAACTTATCCAAGAAATTTGAAGCATAAGTTCACTGTCCAATTTTGGTTCGAATCAGTGCAGTGTTTCAAAAGTCATTGTTATAACAAATTTTCAAGTGGCGTTCTGTGTAACTACAACCGTAAAACAAAAAGCCAGAGCAACTTCCTCAGCAAAATTATCCAAAATATTTGTATGATAAGTTCGCTGTCCAACATTAGCTCAAACTAATTCAATATTTCAAAAATTATCATGATAAAAATTTTCAAGTGGCACCGTGATTTCAAGTTACCACAACTTGGAAACAAAAAAGTAGAGTATGATGCTCCGCGAAATTATGGAATATTTGAATGATAAATCCACTACGCAAATTTGATAGCAATTAATTCAGTATTACAAAAGTTATCAGAATGACAAATTTTCAAGTGGCCGCCATTTGCAAATAAAATGGCGGAACAAGTTACCAAGCGAACTTATCCAAGATATTTTAACCGTTAGTTCAGTACACAACTTTTGTTTGAATCAGTTTAGTATTTTAAAAGTTATCGTGATGGCAAATTTTTAAGTGGCAGTCTTATTTCAAGTGGCCGCAACTTGGAAACAAAGTGTCGGAACAAGTTGCCCCTTGAAGGTATCAGATATTTATCTGATAAGTTCACTGTCCAACTTTGGTTCGAATTGAAGTTATCATGGTTATAAATTTTTAAAACACTTATCAGCTGCTGAATAATAAACAGTAAAGGTTTATTATTTTTTTCTTTCAAAAATATTAAAATGTTGTCCACTCTATTAAAATATAAAGTTAGAAGTTTACGACTTGAAACGTAATTTAATTAAATTTATTTAAAGCCATAAAGTTTTAGGGGATTTTTTTTTCTTTTTTAACACACGCTTAAAGTTTCAATTGTAACATTTTTAGAAGAGCCAATACAAAAACTTTAGATTATTATAGTATGTGGTACTCTTACTAAAGTGATATGCCGAATTTCTGCATTTATAAATGTCTTGAAGATACAAAAATAAATGTTAATTGATAGAGTTGGCAGATATGCTTCTGTGAAGTATCGTGCTAAATTCTGTCCAATTGTTGCGACAGATTGGTAAAATCCCGAGCTGGTTGTAGGACCATTTTTATGATGCTCCAAACGTCCTCAGTGGAAGAGAGATCCGGGGACTGAGCTTAACCCCACTGAGGCGCCTACTAAGGGTATTTAAAGTCACTGAAGTACCAGTTGCACGTAGGATCGACGATAATGATGTATTAGGCTCGATTCCATCAAAACCTGTATGCATGTCAATTTATGTCAACTTTGCATTACTCCTTGATGCGTCAGGTTTTTTTCTTTTTTGTTATAAAGTATATTTGATTTATTTTGTCAAAGGGGGGCAGCTGATATGTTATCTTTTATCTCCTGTCAACTTATTTGGATATTACATCAGACCTGACGCATGCACAATAGCCCAGAAAAGACTGCAAAAAGAAAACAGCTACTCATTTTAAACAAACTAAAGGTAAATTTGTAAATACAATTTGATTAAAATTGCAAATACTGTTGAAAACTAAAATTGGTATGAACGTGTGTTTTGAGTACAAAGTCAATTTATCACACAATATTTTGTGGCCATTACAAAATTTTCTGCCACATTTTCCTATACGATTTCCCACAGGAAAAATTGTTTATTACAGTTTTAACCTTTTTTTTTTCATATTCCCATAGTGATTGCAAACTATTTTTCATCTCGAAAAATTATAATACATACTAAATGTCTAATTGTAAGTCAGTTGTGTTCCCTACAGGTGGTAAAAAATTCACTATGTTTTTTTTTTTTTTTTTTTTTTTAAGAAACAAAATCGGACCTGTTTCAAATTATCACAGATTTATGGATCAATCATTCGTTTTACGAGTTCGTTTAAAAAATACTTACACAAAATTTTCACAAATGTACAAGAGTTTATCGCAAGAAAGAACTTTTAAACCACCATTTATAAAACATTTTCTATCATGTTAGTACGGTATTTATTTTATTTTATTTTTTTAATTTAAGCTTGAATACGATAGAAATTATCGATAAAAACAGTGATGCAAATGTTACGTCTTGAGACAAACTCTTGCATATTTGAATTTTTAACTACAACGGGGTGGGGGAGCAATGCTCCTGCATATATATATATAATCCTGGTTGATTTTTACTGTTATTTATTTTAGCAATTTCACAATGATTTGTTAATGCTTTCCTCATTGTTTACATCTATACAAAATTTTGTCCTATGTTATTGAAAAGGGACAACAGCGCCATCTATTGTGCGATGTGCCACAAAAGCTAATCTGCGACAAGGTTCAAACAAATATAAACATTGAATTCTGCCCATTAGTTCGTGACATACAACATCCACAAAATTTTAGTTTTTTTTTTTTTTTTTTTGTGTGTGTGTGTGTGTGTGTGTGTGTGTGTGTGTGTTCTGCGATTTTTAAAGTCCAGATTCGAAATTTTAAACGAATTATAAAGAGACTTAAAATATACAACCCTAATTCATTTTTTTTTTTTTCATGCAAAAATCTTAATATTTAAAATAATTACAACATGCAATAATAATCAGTTGAACTGTATTTCAATACACAAAGTGTTGAAAATCAGTTCAGCTAAAAAATTTATGAAACAGCATTACATCAACTTCCAACAATTTTAACCCTGTGCATAGCTACCAATTCTTCCGCTTTTCAAGAAAGACTTTACACGCCAGAAATTTTTTTATGGTTACTCTCGGATGATTTAATCGTCAAAAATATCATATTTTTAAAAATTGTGTTGATAAATTCGATCTAAAAATTTCGAAATGTTGGCAGCTATTCCTATGTACACTTTTTTTTTTTTTTTTTTTGCGCGTAGCTTTGTAAAAAGAAATATTTTATTGAGTCCTTACTCCTATGTAAGTTTAAAATAAATTTCATTATCTGCTAAAGCATACTATCATAAAATACATTTTAGACAATTTTACTGGTAAATCGTAATTTGAATTTATTTGTGTTGTGTTTGAACAAAATATAATTTAACCTTATCCTAAATTTCTGCAAGAAAATACACTCTGAATGAATCTTCTGTCAATTTCTGAATGTTTAATTACGATATATCATAACTGTTATTTTATGCAGATAATTATGTTTAGGACATTTTACATAAACTTAATTCTGTAGGAAAATGCGAATTGGAAAGGTAATTAAGAAATTTCAGCCCATATTTAATTACACACACACACAAAAAAAAGTTTCACCAAGAAGTGGGGACAAAAATTGGTACATGGGGTGGAATGGGTGGTCCGAATGGGACAAAACTTGGTAGATGTGATGTACATGTGGAGAAAAACGATTACAATTTCTGAAAATTTGAATGATTTAATCAAGAGAAAGGGCCTCACAAAGTAATCAAGTCAATAACGCGTTGGTCTACTTCTGGCTCTTATGTACGCAGTTATTCGGCTTGGTATTAATTGATAGAGTTGACAATGTGCACCTGTGAAGTATCGTGCTAAATTCTGTCCAATTGTTGCGTTAGATCAGTAAAATCTCGAGCTGGTTGTAGGTTCCTTTTTATGATGCTCCAAACGTCCTCAGTGGAAGAGAGATCCGGGGACTGAGATCAACCCCACTGAGACGCCTATTAAGGGTATTTGAAGTCACTGAAGTACCAGTTGCACATAGGATCGACGATAATGATGAATTCGGGCTCAATTCCATCAAAACCTGTATGCATGTCAATTTGTGTCCACTTTGCATTACTCCTTGATGCTCCATTTTTTTTTTTTTTTTTTTTTTTTTTTTTTTTTTTTTTATAGAGTATGTATGATTTATTTTGTCAAAGGGGACAACTGATATGTATTTATCTTTTCTCTCCTGTGAACTCTTATTTGGATATCACATCAGACCTGACGCATGCACAATAGCCCAGAAAAGATTGCAAAAAGAAATCTACTCATTTTAAACAAACTAAAGGTAAATTTGGAAATACAATGATTAAAATTGCAAATACTGTTGAAAATTAAAATTGGTATGAATGTGTGTTTTGAGTACAAAGTCAATTTATCACACAATATTTTGTGGCCATTAGAAAATTTTCTCCCATATTTTCCTATGAGAATTCCCACAGGAAATCTTGTTTATCAAAATTTTAACTTATTTTTTTCATATTCCCATAGTGATTGCAAACTATTTTTCATCTCGAAAAAGTATAGTACATACTAAATGTCTAATTGTAAGTCAGTTATGTGCCCTACAGGTGATGATGTAGAAAATTCACTTTCATATTTTTAAAAAAATGAAAAAAAAAATCGTACCTGTTTCAAAATTACCAGAGATTTATTGATCAATCATTCGTTTAAAAAATACTTACATTAAAATTTTCACAAATGTGCATGAGTTTATCTCAAGAAAGAACTTTTACACCACTATTTTTTAAACATTTCTATCATGTTTGTACAGTATTTATTTTTTTAATTTAAGCTTGAATATGATAGAAATTATCGATTAAAATAGCGATGCATATGTTACGTCTTGAGACAAACTCTAGCACCCTTGAATTTTCAACTACAACATGGTGGGGGAGCAATGCTCCTGCATATATATATATATATATATGAAATCCTGGTTGATTTTTACTGTTTTTTTTTTTTTTTTCAATTTCACAATGATTTGTTAATGTTTTCCTCATTATTTACATCTATACAAAATTTTGTCCTATGCTATTGAAAAGGGACAACTGCGCCATCTGTTGCGCGATGTACCACAAAAGCTAATCAGCGACAAGGTTCAACCAAATTTAAACTTATATTGAATTCTGACCATTAGTACGTGACATACAACATCCACAAAATTGTAGTGGATTATTTTCTCCCAAAAAAATTATTTTCCCCTTTAAAAAATGTTTAATTTTTTTGCGTTCTGCGATTTTTAAAGTCCAGATTCGAAATTTTTAACGAATTATAAAAACAGACTTAAAATACACAACCCGAATTCAATTTTTTTTCATGCAAAAATCTTAATATTTAAAATAATTACAACATGCAATAAAAAGCTAGCAAGGGTCAAAAAGGGAAAAAAAAACTGAAGGATCCTGCTAAGATTTGGAAAAATGAAAATGAGATGAATTATTCGCACATTGCACAGATTATTATTATTATTATTATTGTTATTTTTAAGTTGTTTTCCATAAGAGAGAAATGAATTATTTGAACTCTGCACGATACTATGAGATATTCTCTCTCAGAACCAGAACTAGCGGCATAAAATTTTCAAAATTGTCCGCAGCTAAAGATTCCGTAGCGCTATGCTCATTTAAATGTGGACCATCGTGACGTACGTTACCCCCCCCCCCTTCCCTGCATTAAATATGCCTACTTCTTAGGGCTTATCTCGCGCGACTTATGTTTAGTATCTCCCCTCATCTTGTACTGCCTCTATGTGCCTTTTCGCCAGACCCCTTTTCACCCCGACTAAGATAATTTTTTTTCAACAGAGAGGACCAGACCGACAGGCATTTTCTAAATTAAGATTACAGATAGAAAAAGATTTTTTTTTTTTAATTAATATCTTATATTTAATAAAACTAAAGCATCTGAGAATTAATATGGCTACCTAAAATTAAATTAACTATTTAAATTATTAAATACGAAGTAAATTATATTTTAAGAAACTCTATTTTTAATTATGTAGCTTTTAAAATTTATTAATTTTTATTTTCCCCCTCTTCTCTACTGCTTTAAATATAATATTTCATTAGACAAACTACAAGTTAAAAAAAAAAAAAAAAAAAGAAAAAAAAAAAAAAACTTTACACATTTGGCGTATTTTGTTACATAAATACAGTTAAAATAATTACAACTTTAATGACTCATTGTACCGTCAGTTATTCTTTAACCACATTTCTTGCGACCATGGGAGCCTGTGCGCAAGGGCAAATTCAACGAATCCAGGGTTAAAATAGGGATGATAACCCTTGACATTCAGAGAAAATAAGGGATAAGGGAACACCGAATGACTGGAGTTTTAGCAAATCCCTACCTGTCAGTCAATTTGACACGCTTCCAAGCTTCTGGAATCATCCTCACAGTAAGTCGTACGTGGTTACACTATAAATAATTATAAGATAAAAAAAAAATTATAAACCATGTTTTTAAATTTTCTGTTGAATCATATAAACGCTACTGAAGGCAGCCGGAACCCCAGAAATTGGATAAAAGTATTAAAAAAATTTCTTGCTATCGTCTTTTGAGCTATTATAAAAGTTTCAAATGGCTATCTAGCCGGAAGTTAATTAAACGTTGATTGCAAGCTTTGTACTGGAAGCGCTGCCGAAGGCAGAAGGGTCCCGAAGCAATTGGATAAAAATATTTTTAAAAAGCATTTTCACCGTATTCTGAACTATGTTTCAAATGTCTAGCTACTCGGGAAGTTAGTTAATTAAATTTTCTGTTGAATCATATGAACGCTGCCGAAGGCAGTAGGGACCTGAAACAGTTGACTAAAAGTATTAAAAAAAATGTATTGCCACCGTGTTGTGAGCTGTCCTGAAAGTTTCAAATGTCTAGCTAGTCGGAAAGTTAGTGAAAAATCGATTGCAAGCTTTGTACTGATAACGCTGCCGAAGGCAGCAGGAACCCGAAACAGTTGGCTAAAGGTATTAAGAAAATGCATTTTCACAGTGTTCTGAACTATTCTGAAAGTTTCAAATGTCTAGCTAGTCGGGAAGTTAGTTAAATAAATTTTCTGTCGAATCATAAGCGCTGCCGAAGGCAGCGGGACTTGAAATAGTTGACTAAAATTATTAAAAAAATGTATTGTCACAGTGTTGTGAGCTGTCCTGAAAATTTCAAATATCTAGCTAGTCGGGAAGTTAGTTAAAAATCGTTTGCAAGATTTGTCCCTGACAAACAAACACACAAACAAACAAACAAGAATCGAAGTTAATGAAAACATGGTAAAAATTTTCTCTTTGTATGCTATATCTTTTTTTTTTTTTTTTTTTTTAATTAATAAACCGAAAGAAAAATAAAATTTGTCATGATAGTGATTTAGGCCAAAAGTGTAGCTCATTGGCGATGTTTCTTCACTTCCTTTTGATTAAATTCCATCCTTTTGTCTCTATAAACGGGACATAAAATATTCACAGCCAATGAGCAAATAATATACCAAGCCAATAGCACAAGTGATATTTTAAATGTAGTCTAACATTTTTATAATGAAAATATTTCCCTCATAATGAACATTTATATGAAATTTTTCCCTATTCTGCCATGTTAAGAAAATCAAATTTCTAACAACTTACGGTTTTTTTAAATTAGAAAATTCATAATGATGTTTATCCCAATATCGTAAATGGTATTTTAAACGTGGTCTGACATCTTTACGATGTAATTATATTTCTCCTTATGGACGTTTAAACAAAATTTTTCACTTATCTGCAATCTTCAAAATCTTAAATTTCGAATCATTTACGAAGTTTTCATAGTTATTGATACCAGCATCATAACTGATATTTTAAAACTGGTTGAACATTTTAAGGATTTTTTTTTATTATTAAAGTATAAGCGAAATTTCGCCCTATTCTCTCATTTAAAAAAAAAAAAAATCTTTAATTTCGAATAACTTATGAAATTTTCAAAATTAGAAAGTTGCAAATCGACAGGGTTCTTAACAGTATAAAGCGGTATTTTAAAACTTTCTTACCCTTCTACGATCCGTGTACATCCGTATAGTCCGTGTATACTAACATACCAAAAAAACTGACTAATCTACGGAGGACACCGAATTAATTTTCGGATTTCTCACATCTCAAGACGTGTAAAAACGTCAAACGAGAAATTTCACGAATACATAAGTTTCCCATAGTCATAAGATGGAGAAAAAAAATCACAATTTCGTCTGAATAAAATGATCAGACGTTAATTGCACTTTAATTGGTATATTTATGTGGATAATAGACATAATGAGCTTTGTACATTATATAAGCAAAGTGCGAGTGTACTAACACTAAACAAGAATTTAAAATACATTAGGCTAGCAAAAGTAAAGTACGTCGCAATTCATACACAGCAAATAGGGGGCACTCTTCCGTCCATTTAAATTTGGAAAATTCTGAAAAATCAAATTATATTTTCATTAATCTCTATAACCATTTTGTTTGTTTTTTGTGACATGAATAAGTACTGGAGTTCAGCACAATTAAATACTTATGGCTAAGCGTAGGCGAATTAGGTGAATGCACAACTGGTAGAAAAGTCTTTTATAATCATTTAAAAAGCATTAATAGAAACTACTTTATTATATAAGGAATGTTTGAGAGATATAGAGGGAGGGGATTACATTAAAAAAAAAAAAAAAAAAAAAAAAAAAAAAAAACTTGTTTTCGATGTCTTTATTATAACAATTGTTTGATAATTATGACTTTCAATAGAGAAAAAAAAACAGGATGTCATACAAAGATCTAAAAAATCCGTCGTGAAAACTGCAAGCAAATACCCAGAAATAACCACAATAGTTAAAAAGAATGCAAATTCCTTAAAATTAAATCGCAATAGTCGATTGACTTATCAAAGAAAAGAGGATCTTCTTTTGAAAACGAGAGCATTTCTTTTGAAAAAAAATCTCACGTTTTAATGTATTTTTTTTTTTTTTCAAATTTGGCTGCTGGGTTTCAAAGCATCTTTCTAGAAATATTTTACGCCAGTGTTTGAAATGAAAATATATTTACAAAAAGACAATTGCCAAATGCTTTTTAAAATTTGATATCTATACTTGTTGATGAATTATACTCTTCAGGAATTTAAAAAAAAAAAAGAAAAAAAATTGTACGTTGGCACTTTAATTTGGTTTAATTTACGGATAAATTTCATGTTCAATTTTCATAGAAAGCAATTAAAATTATTTTTTTAATCGTACTAATTGAGGGGAGTTCTTCATAAACCAAAATTTAGTTAAATTACCAGAAAGCATCATGGATACTAAAAAAAAAAAAGATAAGAAAAAAAAAAGAACACTGCTTTTTGTTTTTAACTGGGGAAAAAAATTGATTTTCTAAAAATAACATTGCTCAGTAAAAGCATTTTATAAATGAATAATGAAAAAGCTCAATATATAGACTAGTTTCAAAGTTCTCACAAAGGCAAATCTGAATACCATTATTTTTATGCTGTTATTTTGGACTTAACAAAATAGTTGATATTCGTCAATATCAATTTATAAAAAAAATATGTATAAAAATTCCGGTATCCGAATTTTCCTTTGTGAGAATTCTGACTACGTTATACTCTATAGTCTTTATGGGTTTATTAACAATTTATTTAAAATCTGAAAATTAGTTTTTTCAGTAATATTTTAGTTTATTTAGGCAAGTGATTTAATTTTAGCAATTTACTCTCCAGTGTCGTAAACACTCCCTCCTTCCCCACCCCCACACAAAACGAAATAATTGTTTGAATTTCCTTCCAGCAGCACATTGTTTCCTTTTTCACAACGTTAAACAATGTTTTCTGCGAGTTTTTATTGAAAAATAAACATTTCTCCAATATTTATAAAATTTTACTATTATTTGACGAATAAATCATTTCGCTTACTTTAAAATATTTTTTAAATCTTAAAACAAATAAAAAAAATAATATTTTTAAAGCTTAAAGTTCAATAGCATTTTTGTGTTCGAAAGTAAATTCTGCCTAGAAAATTTACTCGTAATTTAATTGAATGCTAAATGCATGTTATGATACACAGTTTACTTAGATTTTTTGCCCTCTGGAGTATAATTTCATAATTTACCTCTACATAAAATTTACTTAAATTAGAAGTAGATATAATTGTCCTTTCTGTAGTTTTTGCATATGCTCGATTTCGTTAAGGCAAATTTATCAGTAAAATTGTGCTTTTTAAAAATCAACCAATTTAGCTTCGTCTTTGCAACTATGTATAATAATTTTGTTACAATTATTCCATAATTTACATATTTACTAATTAAAGTTTTATTATTTATAGCATTCTGTTAAAAACTAATCACCGTATAAATTTTCTAAAAGAGAAATTTCACAGCTATTATTAACAATTTGTTATTTACTTTAAAGTGAATGAGTGGATTGTCAGCATAAAAGTTTCTTTTTTTACTAATAATAATAATAAATTCACCATTTAATATTTTTACCGAGATATTAAGAAGCAGATAGTTTGAAATTGAAGCTATAGCTTTAAAAAATAAATGTGCATCAGAAAAGAAGATGCGATAAGAAGTATGAGGTTTCAGTTAAAAGAAATTTATGAATAAAAAGTATTGTTCAGGAATATTCCACTACTGTAAGATAAACTTATAAGAGCAGGAATTTTCGGGGGGGGGGGGGAGGGGGGAGAGTTAAATCTCAGAAGAAACTTATCCTCCAGGAAACAATATCCAGAAACTGAACCAAGATTAAATTTATCTTGACCAATAGCAATAAAAACCAACAAACTAAGAAAGACAAACCAATGAAACAGATTATCGGGAAAATATACCGAAATTTCACAGCTTTTAATTGGATAAAATGTCTAAACTTAAATATTAAAAGAACCGCTGCATATGCAATGACTTTAAAACTAATACCGCAATTCAAGAACTTAGAATTTAATTTATAGCATAAAATGGTTTTTTACCCCTTACTGTTCTGATTATTTTTCGAATTTGACTCAAAAAAAGCTTTTTTTGCTAAAAATTAATGTGTTCTATCCTAAAAACAAAAATGGAAAATATTTTTGTCAATAAACAGTTTTTTGCAGCATTTACAGGTTTTCAGATATTTGATATCCCGTCTACTTGATCACCCTTTTCCTTGCAATGCACCCAAATTTTAAATAAATAAAAATAAAATATAATATATTATTTCTATTGTTTTGAGGTGTTTAAGATAAATATCTACATAAAAATTATTAAAATTACGTAAAAAATATTTTGAAAATTTATTTTCCAACCATACCATTAAAACAGCTTCACAATCTGCATGGATATCAGAGCGCAAAAGCCACATTTATATAAATATTATCACTTTATAAACCAGAACTATCACCTACCAAATGAGAGATTGAATTCATTGTCCTCTGACACCTTTCTCTGAATCCATCATAAAACTGACATGCAAAAATGACACTAATGAAAGTGAAATTGCAGGAAGTCCAATATGATTAAGATTTCAATTCAAGGCTTGAAATCTCATTGCAAAAATTCTGAAGAAAGTGGGACTGATTACATCATCTTTTAGCAACATTCATAAACACAAGAATAATTGCGCTGTTTAATGACACGTATAAGTAACAACAAATTCAATTTCTTTGGAAAAGTTTTTTTCTTTGTTGCATGCGACGCCGACCGTACTGGCACAAAAATGCCGAAAGGGCAAGATGCGATGCCGACCTAGAATGGGCTAAAAACTAGATTTTATTGAAACATTGGCTTTTATGTTGAGCTGCAGAATACAAATGTAAAATCAAATGGAGAAAAATGTATTTAACTTATTAAACATAACTAGAAAAACCCATTATTTATTGAATTTGTAGTAAATTTAATTTCATACAACGAATATTTCGTAAAGTTCATAAACTCACGTGGGTAAACCATTCACTGAAACATGCGAGGTACACGTTCTTCACATCTCTGAAACATCTGAATTAGTTTGTTATTTAAATCTGTCATAAAATTTTGTTACTCGCACACCCACAAACCGAAAAAATAAATCATTTTTACGAAACTTGCGTAACAAATTTGGCCGTAATAGTAATTTCACCTGCCGATTATGTTTGGTGTAGTTTATGAGCGCGCTGGATCCCCCGAGATTATGGTCTGTCTGTTTATTTCTGTTTCTTTGCATCATGTGTCATGTCACCGGTGTACGGTAGTGGAATTTTAAATCCATGTTTAACATATTTTGTAAATTTTAAAAAATTAAATGTACATTAACGAATATATATTACACATTACTTAAAAGTACTATAAATGTGGCAGTAAAAGCTACAGACTTCTGTCCATTCTTGATAATTGTTTATCACGAATTATTTCTTTAAGCAACAGTTGTACGATGTCTGAAAATAATAAATGACGTTTCAATTTTATGACATAGTAAAATAGATATTTAAAAATATTGAATTCCTTCCTTCAAAAATAATTAGTTAAATACTTATTAAAAGATAGATTGCCAATAATATTTACTCTATTTCATATTCAAAGTTAACACGAATTGAGTCACCATAGGTACTTTATATTTTTATAGAACTCTACATGTATGCATGAGAAAGTGGGGCACCTTGGGACACTTGCAAGATAATGATTTTTAGGAAACATTTTTTATTCAATTTTCACCAAACTCAGTTTGACAAAGTTTAAGCATTCTTGTTTCAGTTAAAATTTATTCCAATGCAGTATTCCATGAAATTTTAGTAAAGAAATTTTAAAATCTTAATGTCGCAACCTGCTCCACTGGGTGGGGAAACTTGAGACATTGACAGTAAAACTTCAATGCATAAAAAATCCTAAGCGTAATTATAGTACCTTTATTTATGGACTTAAAACTTAATAAATGACAATGTATAGTATACTAGTATATTACATTAACAAATATTGTATTTTACATTTGAAAATTGCTCTCGTTTAAATTCTAAAGAAAGCACATTTTTCTTAAAAATAACCATTTTCTCAATTTTAGATATTTAAAGTCTCAAATTTATATAGAACATAGAAATATAACTTTCTTTGCGTTGCATAGTGGTGAGGCAGGTTGAGAGTGTCTCAACCTGCCCCACTTGGATCATTATCATAATGTAACTTTCAAAAAATTAGGCTTAGCAATACAATAGTTTTTTAACATTAACATTAGGAAAGTTCATATTAATTCCCACATGCTCACATTCAAATTATTTCATTTCTTGCACAAGAAATTTGTTTAGGAAATTTTCCATTAATGTTTCTTTGAATCTTTCGAAACAAAAAAAATTGGATTAATCTTCACCTGCTAATGTGAGAAATTCGAAATTACGCTGAAGAGTTGCCCACTATGATGGCCTAAGAAAAATAATTCCTATATACAAAATTAAAGCTAAAATTTAAGGTATCCCAATGTGGGCCATGTCCCACGGTGCCCCACTTTCTCCTACCTCAAAAATTACGAAGGTTTCCATTACATGGTAAATTTAAAATTAGAAATTTAAAATGAATTACAACTTACATTTTGACGTTTAAAGGAAATCTTTGTAATGCGAATACATTGCATTAAATAGTTATTAATTAATTAAGTATTTTATTTACGCAATAAAACAAAACTCTTCAAGATTTATTCACACGAGAAAATTTACCTATTAAAATAATTTTAATAACATATCAGTCAGAGTGCACAGAATGAACATGCTTATTAATTAAGAAAAAAGAGTTTTCGATCTCGCTTTAAGCAAAGTGATTTGTTTTGGTACATTAAGCTTCACACTGCTTAAAAACAGATTTGACAATCATTCATGCCTGAATCTCTATTCAAATCAGATATCTGAAGGTCAGCGATCAAACTATTCAGCTACTAAATGAAAAAAGACTACACAATATTGTGACGAATGCCGTAGAATGCACGGGGATGCATGCACGTTAAATTTTAAAAGGATAAATGAATCCATATGCAAATGAATATTCATAACTAAATGTTTGAAATTGTGAGCCATATCGGGTAGTTCTAAAAATCTATTTAAATAGGACCATAAGTTTTTTGGATAGAGCATAAATTAAACATTTACTACAAAAATTTTAACATTCATTTCAAGTTTTAATTGAAACATATTCTCGACATTCAACAATGAAAACATACCAGATTCAAATGAACAAAAGTAAATAATACAATTTTCTATCGCTAGAAAATGAAAGAATACTGTAATTTATTTAAAATTTTTATTTTTTTAATGTTTATGACAAACTATAGTCTGAAGTTCAATCATGATTACTCATTTTAACTTCAACAAGTCTCAAGATTTTTGATAACTGATCGAAAAAAAATAAGTTTTACTTTCTAGTAAATTAGATTTCTAGTGAGCGAGGAATCTTTGAATATACCATAGAAAATACAAAACTATTTATAAATATTGAAAATTACATTAAATAAACACTAGATGGTTACCCGGAATTTCAACTACAGTATGACAGATAATTGCTAATTCTTAAACATTGAAAAGAATAGTTAACAAGAATGGGGAAGTACTAAAGAGAAAAATTATCAAAATGCACTTATCTATTCATATGAAACTCTTCTGAAGACTTGA
Source organism: Salticus scenicus (assembly GCA_963930645.1). Classification (NCBI taxonomy): domain Eukaryota; kingdom Metazoa; phylum Arthropoda; class Arachnida; order Araneae; family Salticidae; genus Salticus; species Salticus scenicus. Next base: position 222,345,747 of record OZ005651.1, on the reverse strand, counting down.
AATATCCGTATTTTATTGTCCACGTAATAAAGATGAAAAATAAAAGTTTATATCAGTACTTATAATAAGAATTTTCACACGTGCAGTGTCAGAAAATTTCAAATGAATCACAACACACAAATTTCATCTCTGATCAAACACAGTTCAGTTAAAGAGAAACAAGAATAGCGCGTTCAGCGAGCACCTCTATCCACGGCAGGTCTTTTGCGCCAGAGCCAAAAAAAAGAACCTTTCCAGAGCACTTTCGTTCAGTGGAACGGACCGATTCGATCGGTCGTGGATCAAACTGCACAGATGGTTGGTTGGTTAGGTTTAACGTCCTATTAGTACTGTGCAGTCAGACTACTTAGAAGAATTTCTTGGGACATTGAGTCACGTGATGGATACAATGCTCATTAGGATGAAAATCTGACTAACACTGGGCAGCGCAAACAGTGATGATTGGCACTTCTCTATCATCTAATCACGTCACAAGAAGTTGTACCAAGTCGTTCAGTACGTTCTCGACCGATCTCGTACGTCCTCCTCCGTCTCAAACCACAGAATCAAACGTATTAATAACATCAATCGGTCGGTCGAATTGTTTAATTAGAGTCGTTCCACTGAACGTGTGCCTTGTATTATTTCTGTGGGGGTTACCAGAGCGAGGGAGATCTCCCCTTTGTGGAGGATTATGTGATAAATGTGATGGCATGTCTCTGGACCACATCTAGGGGAAGTCCCAGACCGTCGCGAATTGCTCATTCCGCAGCACTAGTGCGAAGTAAAGTCCAACCAACCTTGTATTATTTTATATTGCATTACTACCATAGATATAGCAATTTATGTAGATCTATCGTCTCCATGTTATTAATCAAAAATTTTTCATTCCGAAAAAAAGTTTTGTCATCAGAGTGTATTGAAATTCAGTAATAAGAAAATAATAGAATCATCACGAATGTTATGAATTTTCAAAATGCCTAAGTCGTGCGTGGCTTTTACAGTCGGCAGCAAAATTATTGAAGCACATATCTACATTTTTCATATATTTTGTTTTAGTTTGATCGCTAATTTTTATCATTAACGTGTTTTTTTATAAACAGTATAAGACAAAGATTATGATTCGACAAATAATTATTTAACAAAACAGTATTAGGTGCCCATTTTTTAAGTAGGAATTATTGTTAGTGCTTCAATAATTTTGCTGCCGACTGCAACTGTTCCAATGAATTTATTAAAAGAAGTGGAATGACTTTTAATACAGTCATTTGCAAAAGTTTAAGGCCAGTAGCCGATTTTCAGTATTTTAACACATTGCATCATTTGGGCAGATTATTGCGTCATCTCATGTGCAGATTGCGTCAGACGCATTCTATTGCTACAAATAAAGGTACCCGGCACGTTTATCGCCGGTTGTTTATTGGATTTTGTCGTAGACAGTGCTGATGTGTAACTATTGCAATACTTAATGTTACAAAAAGGTCAGAAATATTGAATCTGGCTAAAATTGGATTTTATAAACGCTAATTAAGTTCGAGAGTAAATATGAGCAAGACAGCGTGCATCAAGCTATTAGTAAATATAAAATTTCGGGAAAATTTGTGGACCTTAAGAGTCGTTTCTCTTTCATACTTGGAGTAAATCGAGGTTTTCTTGCAGGTTCATGGGATATAAACCAAAATCTTTGGCCAAACGTCTTGAAATAGTACTCAAACTGACGTTGGTGACTTTTGCAGCCATAAAATGTCTAATCGTAATGCAGGAGGTTCTTGGATCGCGTACGACCGTCCTTATCACATGACTATTATGTTCACTCGTTTTTTCTAGAGCGACCGCTTTTCTTAAATTCCACAAATTTTTCCGAAATTTTAAATTTACTAATAGCTTGATTCTCAGCTGTCTTGCTCACATTTACCCTCGAACTTACTTAAAGTTCAGAAAATCCAATTTTATGCAGGGTCACTACTTCTCACCTTTTTGTAACAGTAAGTAAAAGTTTTTACCCATCACAATAATTACAGAACAGCACTGTCTACGATAAAATCCTATAAACAACTGGCGATAATCGTGCCGGGCACCTTTATTTATAGCAGTAGCCCTGATGCAATCTGGGCTGCCCTGATGCAATGGCTCTGATGCAATCAGCGCATGAGGTGACGCAATAATTTGTGCAGATGATGCAATATAATAAAATACTGAAAATCGGCTACTGGTCTTAAACTTTTGCAAATGAGTGTAAGTAAGTTATCGTTGTGTATCCACATAAAATTGTGTATCTGATATAATTCATTAATTTATGAAAAATACAATTTTTATAAACAGTTGCTTCGTAATTATTTGTGATATAAATTATTATATTTAATGGATTTTTATTTATTTATTTATTTTTATTTTTTGAAAATTAATATTTTTAAAAATTTTATATTAATAATATGGGATTTTCAGAAATCTTTTAAATACATAGTTAACAGCAACGCAATTAGCTACTGCTAGTTTTAATATTTATAAAAAAGTCTAATTTAAAAGAAAGGAGTAATAAAATTTAACAAAACACACATATTTTGGATTATTTTATGTTAAAAAGAAATCCCATTTCAGATATTCAGTGCTATGTAAGCTTTATTTTTTTGCTAAAATCTAAAAAATGATTAAGTTTCAGCTCTGAGATTTTAGCATTTTCCACCAAAGTTCAAAAGTTTTTATGACATCGGTTTTTAAGTCTTTATATTTAAAAGTTTTTATGTCTGTCCGTGCTCTAATATCCATAAATATTTGTGGAACGTCTTAAAACTGATATATGCTATTAGATTCACTATGAGATATTCCCTATTGAAAATGATCTAGTTTGTGGACAGGGACACCCAAAAGAATTCCAAAGCATTGCGTTCTTTGAGAGCTATTTCTATAAACTTTAATACCATAATTTTGCACATCTTTTTAATCATTAAATACTTTGCGAAAACATCTATGTGTATTTTAGTGCAATAAAAACTGCTTCTAATACGAGTGCCAATACACTACCACTCTAATGGCCGTTTGTCTCCGAGTGCAGAGAAATCATATTTTCGCCCTCGGTAGCCCAGTCGGAAGAGCACCCAGCTAGTAATTGGAAGATTGCGGGTTCGGTAATCGAGCAGGCCACAGATCGTCGTGTACACTATTGGTGGCTTGTGCACGTAAACTCTATCGAGGCTACAATGTCCTTCATGTTCCCATCAAAATTATACCTTTGGGGGTTACCGAAAAGGGGAAGCCATCCCCTCGTGGAGGATCAAAATTGTGATGGCATGTCTCCAGACCACCTCTAGGGGTGAGTATCAGACTGTCGCCAATTGCCCATTGCGCAGCACTAGTGCGACGTAAAACCCAACAAACCGACCAACCAAACCCCGTGTTGATAAATCTATATTAGAGTGACAATATTTTTTTCATTGAATTTGGGGACAAAGATGGCGGCGTCCTCGAATTTCTAGGACAAAAAAAATACAAAAATAATAAGGAAAGGGCACTTGACGTCACTCGCAGTCAAGTTATGGGTAAAGTGGCATAACATTGGCATTTCCACCAATACAGGTTGATCTTTTGCCACTCGAGAGTGGCAAAGATTGATTGCCGGATCGTTTGTTTGTAAACATGCCCTTTCCTTATTAAATCACCTTAAATTGTAAAATTTTAGTAAATTTTGTGTATAAAGCACCTAAAAGAACTTATTTCAGCTTATTTATTATACATATAATAAATTACTATAATAAAACATTAATAACATTATAACCGGCGTCCCCAAATGTGTTGTAATTTTTTGGGGACGAAGGTAGTTTTTGTCCTCGAGATTCGGGGACTGTCCTCGAAATTCGAGGACATATGGTCAGCCTACTCTATATGGTTATTACTATATATATGATTACTACACTATGTTATAAAATAATAAAATAAATTACAATTTTTAAAAATGACGCATGTATAAAGTTACTTTCCGTAGTCATTTGCTAAACTATTGAAATTCTATATAATTTTTTAAACTACACAGAATTGAGTTGAGAGGATTTAACTTCACACTAGAGCTACGCAGCAGGCAGTTGGAGACGATCTGAGATTAACATCTTAGGGAGGCATACTATTGTAACAATCGCAGCTATCGTAGATCACAAGTCGGATCGTACACTCCGCAGCAAAAGTATCCGAGCACTAGCAATAATCCCCGTCTTAAAAAGGTACACTTAATACTTCTGTGTTAAATAAATCCTTCTTGAGTCATGTTCTTAGTCTGTCTAAGAACATGATTCGACAAGGATTTATTTAACAAAGCAGTATTAAGTGTACTTTTTTCAGACAGGGATTATTGCCAGTGCTCGGATACTTTTGCTGCGGAGTGTACGATCCGACTTGTGATCTACGATAGCTGCGATTGTTACAATAGTGTGCCTCCCTTAGAGGCGGTCCAAAGTCACGAATTCAGAATTACAATCGGACAACAAAATTATTGAAACGCTAGCAATAATTCTTATTTAAAAGATGTAAATCTAATCCTGTTTTGTTAAGTTAATATTTGTTGAGTCACAATCTTAGTTTTTATACTAAAAGTAAGTTGGTGATAAAAATTAACGATCAAACTAAAGAAAAGGAACATAAAAAATGTGGATGTGTGCCGCAATAATTTCGCTGCCATCTGTATGGCACTTTCCGGAGATGGCGATTTCCCCGCTTTGTTATGGTGTGTGAAGAAGTTTTTAAACTAAATTACTAATTAATCGGTATTAGCCACTTCTCCTGTTTAAATGTTGTAAATGATATGTTATTTTATTTTATTTTTTTAAATTTTACATTTGAGAGTATGTTTCAGGTGCTATGCCGAAAACATAACAAAAGGAAATATTTTAAAATCGGAAAGAATCTCATTTCATTTTGATATTATTCTCGAATCAACTGTTCAGGTAGAAGTAGAACAAAACTGTCTACAGGTACAGCAAGGAAATAGCTCGCTATATTAGGTTATTATTAAATCATCGATGAGAAACAGCACTGAGTGCGGTCAGTGTTTTCGTGGGTTACGCCCAGTGTTGCCAAATTTAGGGACTTTTTAATTAAATCATCGCCAATAGTTTTGAGAAGGGATAGTTAATATATATAACAGATGATTAATCTTCGATGTAATTAAGCAACTGGTACAATTAAAATTTAATGATAGATGTTGAATAAAAATGTTCCCAAATTTAGCAAAAATTTGGTCCTAATTTTGGCCTAAATTTACGCATCACATTAATAATCCATAAAAGGATGGAGCGTGTGACGATGTCTGTACTTCATTAAACGGTTCAGTATCATCATGTGTTTGAATTCGCGCACAGGTCGTCGAACTGCTAAGACGGATCAGCCTCTCTATAGAATCAAAACCATGGTGATATGTCTTCAAACAATCCGCAGGGTGAATTTCGGATCATCACTAATACTCCACCCCGTACCTCTAGCAAGAAGCTTTGTCCAATAAGTTACGTGTATAAACCTGCGTGGACAACAGAAGAACCATTTAATCGATTTTGTCCCAAAATTATCTAAAGAGTGTTGAATTCGTAACCGAAAAATCACGTGTTTGATTCCCGAGCCGGTCAAAGACCTGCGAGCATATATTAATAGTGGCTGGTGTGATACTAAAATCAATCGTGGTTACGAAGTTTAAATGTTCTGTAAAAATTATTCCTCTGGGGGTTTACAGAATCAGTGGAGTCAACCTCTTCACTGAGGATCAAAATTGTGATGGCGTGTCTCAGGAGCATCACTAGGGGGTGAATCCAAACCGTCACTAATAACCAACTAGTTGCCTATAGTACGATCTTAATCAATCCAATCTCAAAATTAGCTAATATATTTTAGGAGACATTAAATAAAGTAAAATTTCTCGCATTATGCATGTTCTTTTATAAGTGGATTACTTTGATAATCATAAACGCAATCGTTGTTTGATTAGTTAATTAGCAGAATCAATAATCCTGCACAAAAAAAAGGTAATTACGAAATCCCAATTGTGATAGTAATTCCCGGTTTAGTGAATCTTAATGTGCAAAAAATGACAGCAAATTAACATCCTAAACGAAACAATCTCAACTGTTCTTATTGGCTAAAATTAGGACTAAAGTTCGACGAGAACATACGTATAGAAAACTCTTATGAACACCACTGAAAGAAATTGTAGACAAGTTACAATGTTAAATTCACTGAAAATTTTAGATAGATCGTTCCGTAAGCTTTCAAGATGCATAAAGCAATCTACGGGGAAATGCTTGTTGCAATGCATAATTGTATGGAAAATTTAGAAAAATTGCTTTTACCCGCACACTTTATATTACTTTAGAGCAGACTTACGTGTGTTCCACTTTAATATTTGTAGAGCATTAAAATCGTCATTTCTGCTTGATATCAACATCATCCGATTCAGCAGTAGATGGTGATAACATGTTTCTTCGATGGGTCATAAGATATAGTACCGACTGGGGTTTTGGTTGCTCAACCTCCAAAGTCCCAGGTCCATAAATGTATTCATTTTGCCCCCTTGAGATATTTACTTTGTTGTTGACATTCGTTTCCTAATTTTCATTTTACAGGGCAATCTTGGTAATAAGTAAAAACACTTTGAATAGACATCATAAAATGCAGGAACTCACAACAATTGTTTCGAGTCGAAAGAAAACACGACCCTTCGTCAGGCGAACAAAGTAGACACGAGTGCTGAAACAAAACGTAACGAAGTTTTGGTTTGCTGCTCTACGTGCGTTGCCGCTTTGCTTGCAGCACTCGTGCCTACTTTGTTCGCCTAACGAAGTGTTGTGTTTTCTTTCGACTTATTACAATTGTTGCGAGTTCTTGCATTTTATGGTGTTTATTCAAAGTTTTTTACTTATTACTAACGCCAGTTCTGTGGTGCTTTTTTACAATCTTGGTAGTTTTCCTTAATAATTGCATTATGAATTTAAAATTTGTTTCACAAGTTCAGTTTAGTATAAAATAAGCCCTAACTAAAAAAATTATAAACGAAATACAAATTTAAATGTATGCTTAAAAATTATTTACTTTAAAAAATATGACGGTGGAAGTTTTAATAAAGTATTATGTTTCTATTAAACTAAAAAAAAAAAAAAAAAAAAAAAAAATGCAATCTTCTACACTTTCTCTTTTGTTCTTTTGATGTAATTCCATAAATCTTTTTTAAAAATTCTATTTTATGAAATTACCTTTGAACATTTTTTCCGTTTATATTGTTTCTAGAATAATGAAGTTTTTGCTCTTATGAAAAGTCTGATAATTTTTATAAGATATATTTTGGAAATAATAGATTTTTTTTTCATTAAAATAGTTCGAACTTTTACAATTTGATGAAATAAGGATAAACACTCGAAAAATGGCAAAGTAATAGTACGCAACAAGTATAGATACTTTAATTGATGCATAAACTAAAGAAAGCATATTCAGTAAAATATGCTTGTTGTATCTTAATTAAAAGAACTAATTAATCTATATACGGAAGACTTCACTTATTAGGAATGTGAAGAAGTCTAACAAGTACGAGCTACAATGTGAAATCCTACAATATACGCCAGGAAATTTAATTATAATTCCAAGTATGAAGTAAATATTTTTCGTTCTTCTGTTAAGTTATTGTATTATCTGTATTTTGTTTCATAAGTGAATTTCCTTTAATTAAGATGAATAAAAAATGCCTTATGCAAATCCTGAAAATCCTAACATTTTATTTATGTTGAATTCTACTAAACAATAGAAAATAAAACCAGTCGAATAGATTTTGAAATCTTTCTAGTTGATTTAAATTATAATGGTGAAATAATATAATTTTCCGTATTATAATTTTTTTTTTTTTACACAAACAGTGATATTAAAATAATCATATTTAAAAATTCGTGTTTTTATACTTGATAAAAAAATTTTGGTTGACGTTTCACAAGCATTTTAATTATATAAGAAAATTTATTAACTATTCAAATGTATTATTTATTTTTTGAAAATTTAATTATTTTTTTTTATAAAAGATATTAAATTGTAATTTTGTATGAAATACAAATTTGAAAATTTTTATGAATCTGTAAAATAACTTGAATATTCATTCAATTTAATAAATTGCCAGAAAAAGAAATTAGAAAATAAATTCTCATCCATTCAGAACAATTGCCAGAAGTTCAGATTCTAGCCAATCAGAACAAGTTTGCTTGCCAGAAGGTTGCTCTTTTAGCCAGACGAACTGGTTTACTTGCCAGAAGATTAGTTTTTAGCTAAGTAGATTAAATTATTTGACATAAGATACGTTTTTCAGTCGTTCACGGTAAAAGTATTTTCTTGGTGTTTCAAGAGTATAAATATGAGAATCTGTACTTTCTGGGATGTATTTCTAAGTGTTGCTGTATTGAGTATTTTAATATGGAAAAGGATGTAATACGTAGTATTGGTGCAAATTCTCATAGTCCAAATTGCAGTTTCACTCGTGTTAAATATATGTCTGAATTTTCTGCTGTAAACAGAGAACTTGTTGGATTAAAGTGCATCCTACAAGGTGATTAAATTTTGATAGTGTATTCAGTATATTATAAATACTTCCTTCACAAGAACAAAATTACGGTCGTTAGCAGTTTGTCGGGCTACAAACTCAGGGCACTATACCCCCGTGGTGGATCATGCTTGAGATGGTCCCTCCTTTCTTCTCATTTCAGTAACTCCTGTGCATAACATGTTTTTGATTCGGTCTTGAATCATCTGCCACGCCTATCTCATAATACCTAAATTAAGTTAAGCACAATACTAAGTTTTTTTTTCTTCTTTCCCCAGTGTCAATTACAGAATTCTCCTTTCAAGTATTTAACCCTTATACCGGAACATCGGTCTCTGAGACCTCTAAAGGTTAGGCTTAGTGTAGGGACTTTCGAATGCGTATTCCTAGAACAGAGTACCGGCACATTTGGCGATAAATGTCCAAGACACCAAGGGTGTCTAACTGAAGCACTAGTCCGACGTAAAATGCACTCAACCTGTAGAGGATGGCATGTCTCAGATCAACCCTTAAGGGTGAGTCCCGAACCGTCTCCAATAGTCCACAGCGTGGCACTAGTGGAATGTAAAATCCGTTCAAACAAGGGAAGCTAACCTTGGGGGGTTGGCAATGAGTAGGGGGCGGATCCCTCTTAGTTTTGAAAAGAAACCTGTAAAATGTTACTAGAATATTAGGAATCTCAATTTTTGAGCGCTGAGAGACACATTTTAGAAATGTCAGTAATTGAGAATTCTTTCTGAAATTTTAAGTTCTATTGGTTTTGTAATATTAGGTAGAATTAGAGTGCTATGAAGAAAGCTGCGGATGGAGTTACAAGTTTTAGGGAAGTTGTGAGTTTCTAACGGAATTATGGTTTTTGGCGAGGTTTTGGTGCTCGAGTTGGATTGGAAAGTATTCTGATAAAGTTTTGTTGCGATGATTTATTCAAATTTTTTTCCAGTCGTCAGATATATTTAAGTAGTATGTCATTTAAAGCAAAGAAGAGTTCTTTGTAGGAAGTCTTCCAGAGCCAATTCATTCACAAGCGAGTCATTGAATGGAGTTTCTTGAGGAGTTATCTGACCTTTGAAAGGTATATTTTATCAGTAGCTATCATTTTTACATATTTTTACGCATTGCGCAGTACTAATGCGACATTAAATCCAGTCAACCATATAATATACCCTGTCGCCCCTGTGATACGTCATGATTGAGAAAGTAAATTTATGGCTGCAAGAATTCATAATTTATCGCCACAAAACTTCACCAAATACATTCAGTACCTTTTTTTCAAAAAGCGGTCTGTGAGACCGATGTTCGCGATAAGCATGATGAAAACATGTTCCGGCCAAAAGGTTAATTTCCCCCAGACCATTAGTTTCCAGTTTCTTTCGTCATTTAACAGTCATGAATCAGGAGTGTCTTCCCAATTCTATTTCCCCACACTTTTTTTTTAAATGTTTGTACTTCCTTCCTTTCGGTGACTAATCTTCAGTGCACAACGACCTTTTACGGCTACACTGTCCATTTCCCTCTTTTCAAGTTTTTTTCTCTATTTTCTCAGCAATCTCTGCGCCTAATTCAAAATTCCAACACTCTGGCGCGTGTTCTGTGCGCTTCTCTTACTTCATTCTTAGAAACGCGGTTGTGCTGATCGAGCAACACGTCCAAGAAAAACTCTGAAAAGTGAAATCGCATTCACAAAGTCCTAGCTGTAAGATAGAAATCTACAGTTAGAAGTCTTAACCTAGTTCCTCCGGTCACAGCTCATTCCTATGGAATCCTCAAGCAGCTAGTACCCAAGTAGCATATAACGTTGTTATAGCGTTGCAAATATGTCTGAACAGTGAAAAATTAGTTGTAACAACATTAAAACAACGTTATGTGCTACTGGGGTAGAGTGTAGTTGGTCACCATGCTGTAATCTGGCGTTATTCATCCCTTTGGACGGTATCAGACTCTTTAAACTTGTCCATAGTCCAGGTAGGTAGGGGCCGTCTAGAGGTTTCCAAGATTCCAAGTTCATGTCAAACTAAACTTATTAAAATAAATTGCATATTGATGCTATTCTTGGAAAGAAGCTCTGTTCAATGTATTGAAAAAAGCAACAGAGTGATCAGAAAAATATAAACACAATGTTTCGTCTGAATTCAGCGATCCATCTGTAGAAGATTTTTTATAAGGCATTGTATCAGATATAGCTAAAAAAAGAAAAAAAAAAGCCATGAAAAAATTAATGAAAGTTTAACTTTTGGTGGAGTATCACCATTAAAGCTACATGCAGTTGTTGCACACAGAGAAAAGTAGCGGCTGAAAAGCAATAGCTGGGCAAAATTAAAAATGCACTGCAAAAGAAGTCTGCTTCAAGTTATGATATACAGGAGAATGAAAAAGTTCTTAAACGTTAGAATTTTGTTGAAGGTAAGAAAACCAAACGAAGAGCTTCAGAATTTGATAGATTAATGTAGATGATTAAAGATAAACATCATGCTATAAAACAAAAAATTCTCACATATTTGAAAGCATGAAATTTATATTTATTAAAATTATGAAGGTAATACAGAATCAATTTATGATGTGTTCATTTTGGAAAATTAACAAGTTAAAATTGTTTGAAATTTCTCTAAACTGGCAATTGTTCTGAATTAACCAGAGTTTACTCTCTAAAACGTTTCTAGAAATTTAGTGAACTAAATAAATATTCAACTTATTTCACAGATTCTTGAAGCTTTTAAAATTTGTATTTCTTATAAAATATTTTTTTTTTCAGAAATAAGTTAAAATTTCAAAAACCAACAGTACATTTGAATAGTTAATAAATTTTCATATATAACTAAAATTCTTGTAAACAGCCAAGCATTTTTTTTTTTAAATCAAACATAAAAACATACCTTGGTTTGTTTGGATACAATGTTTGGTGAAAATTGTGTGTGTGTAGGGAGGGGGAAGGGGAGGGCAATACAAGAAATATCAGTTAAAATAATTGGATTCCTGGATTTTTTTCTTTTTTTTATTTTCAAGCAAAATGTCATTGTCAAAAATATTTGTATTATTTTAGCAACACAAAATCTTCAATAAATAAAAGCTTACTTTATTCTAAACAAACTAAAATTATTTTTATTGTCCTATGATAAAAATAAAAGAAGTTATAGGCATCTATATATTTATGTGCAACATTCAAAATGATGACAAATCGGCCATTTTGGCATATATTTAAAAGCTTATAACTTTAAAACGCCTTGATTAATCTCAAAATAGTTGTCATCTGTAGAATTAGCGTGAAAAGTTCTATCAGTATACTAAATTTGATCCAAATCTGTGTTGGTGGGTGTCATGGCATTTATCTTGGAATGACCCTGAAGAAACCTTTCCTCTTATGAATTTTTTATCACTATATTATATTTTGCTTTGTTCATTTATAAAAATACACATTCATTCAATGTAAGAACCTTATAATCATAGTAACTCTCTTCGCCTCATATATACACTGTAGTATGTATATCATATAAAATATTATAGCAATAAATTGTTTATAATTATAGTCCTTAAGTACATCATGTTTATACGATGCAAAATATTTTATCTTTGGAATATACCTTGATTTTCCCTTCCTAAATTTATCGAAGAAGTGAACATAGATAATCCACTAAGAAACAATAATTACAATTATTTCCTTAAATTTATTTGTCTAAATAATTCTCATGTATATTCATGCGATATTCCAATTCTTAATTGAGCAATCACTTTTGATATTACTGAACGAGTATGGATGCAATTATTAATTAGCTACTAAAAGCTTATTAATTATTTAAAATAAAGCTTTACTTTTTGTCATTTTATTAAGTTTCAGGAGAAATATTTAGTTACATAAAAGATTATGTTTAATTAATATCCGCCTTACTTTATTCCTTTGATTTGATTTACTACACTTACGAGTACTAATAGGATTCAACAAAAATATTTCTTTTGTAGATTACAGAACAAAGAGAACTGTTATCATTTATCCAGATTATCACTCTTCTTAAATATAAGGTAATACTTAATTCCGTAATTCTTATGTAATGTCGATTGATAGATACTGAAAAGTTTTGACATATCTTAGGTCTATTAGGTGACATTTAATAGAGTGCTTTGTATTTATTACGAATTTTCTATATTGATTTTGCTTTATTTTAAGGTTATCATAAGTTTTATATTTAAGTCAAAAATGTTTCTTGTATTTGATAAATGAGATTTCATATTTTTGAAAATTCTAAGGAAATGTAAGTTTTAGAAATAATTTGTGGGGAAAAATCAGGAATAAAAATTTCAAAATTTCATATAAAAAAAAAAAAAAATTACAAAGAATTTTAATTGTAATGATAAAAAATAAATAAAATAAAATAAATTTCATTCAGAAAATTGGTCATAAAAGCTTTTTATTTAGTATTTTATACTCGTTTATTACTATGTATTACTGTACATGGATATGATCTAAAGTTACTTTTAAATCTACTTAACTTTTCATAAAAAAATAAAAGTATTCATATTTGCAATGCACAATGATTTAATTGGGATTAATCTGATAGGAATCACGCATTTCTATTTTTGTTATTAAAATTATTTAGTTAGAACTAAGATTATTAAGTAATTACAATGAAGCAGAAAGTAAAATTTGAATAATTTAAAAGAGCAGAAAATTAAATTAACATGTAAAAAGGCAGATAACCTTATTTTTTTTATGTCAAAAGAGATATTCCACTCTCTATTGATGCTTTTTAAATACGTAAAGTGATATGCAATGTATAAAAGCTGTCGTCTATGGTCTTTTAAGCTATAAGTGTTTTCTGAATTAATTATACAAGTCATACATAAAAGAATATAGTGTTATAATGCCTTATAATATCAATTAGATGAGATGTACGTAGTTGTTTCGCATCATGAGCAACAATGAGGGCGACTCTACAGCAATAATGGCCGTATTCACAATTAACTTCAACTCCCGGTTCAATGCAAAATTTTGAAAAGCGTCTAAAGGCAGGGAACAGCTTTCGAGCAAAATTTGGCAAGCTGTTTCTGCCATCTAGCGTCGAGGATTTCATATAATCTTTGAATGGTTATTTTCACCAAAATAATCTGAAAATAACTATACCGCTAGATGGCAGAAACAACACGGCAAAATTTGCTGAAAATTTGAACCCCGCCTTTATAGCCTTTTTAAATTATCATGTTCAACCGGGAGTTGAAGTTATTGGTGAATAGCAGCCTAAGTGTTTTATGTTTTTCAATTTGCTAGTTGTGAATGTGTTATTACAGTTCCCTCAAATGCTCATAATCCTCATAATCCTGCTCGGAATCCCTCAAATGCTCAGAACATTCGTTGATGGGATAACAAGTTCAAAATAACAGGTTACAGTGTAATTATTCAATTTCGAAGCCCTCAAAAGTGTCTGAAGAGAAGTCTACACGTGTTATTGACTCGGACTCGTTTTTAGTAAGTCTAAAAAAGTCTGTTAGGAAAGCTAGTCGTAAACTTGAAATGCCGTTGATGACAGTATGAAAAGTCTTAAAGAAACGCCGACAGATGCGTCCGTATGGGCATATGTCCGTATGAGGTTTGATCTGTTTCGTGTGTCAAAAGGAGCTCAAATTGAATACATTTAAGATAAACTAAAAATGTAACTGTATCTTCTACCATGTGTTTTTTTTATCGTCACTTACAGTTAAAGTGCAATTAAACAAGTTTAAAACTGTTATATACTTTGATGTACATCCTGTAATAATATTGATTATAGAAACAATATTAAAATTACAATAATATGAATAATAATGATGCATTTATTACTAACATATCTAAACAAACTAATGGTGATAATTTTTAAGGTTAAAATGTCCGTAAAATTAAACAATTTTCCCCATACAGTGTGTGATCGGAAAGCAGTCGTAGATTTATGAGAAAGCACCTTCTTTAATGTGGATAAAACGTCAACTTTGGCAAATCCAAACCTCTATTTCCTATTCATCGAGATCGAAAAAAGTATGAACTGAGCGTAATTTCTTCGTGGGCATGGTGTAGTATTTTGTGTGTGCCCCCTTGCTAATAATAATGATACATTTATTATTAATATATGCATGGTCTAAAGAAAGTAATGGTGATAATTTTCAGGTGTTAAGATGTCCATAAAATTAAACAATTTTCACCATACGGTGTGTGATCGGAAAGCAGGCTTCGATTCGCAAAAAAGCATTTTTTTTTTTATGTGGATAAAACGTCAAATTCGGCTGATCTCATCCTGTATCTGCTATTCGTCGAGATAAAAAATGTATGAAGTGAGCGTAATTACTTTGATTGCTTGCTGTGGTATTACGTGTGTTCCCCCTACCTGATGTATTTGTCTTTTCGAAACTGTTTTTGAAAAACTTTTAAAATTCATACCTGAACTTAACCCTTTAGAGACGGGACCAAGCTCAATTTTCTAACCTTTAAAGACGGGAGAATTTCGCATTGTGAAAATGAAGTTGGACTCGTCCAGTTTTCGTTATCTTTGTCACCACGAAGTTTCGAAAAGAAGGTGGGGTAGCGCCTGGCAAAATGATCTCCTACAATTTTACTAGACAATGGAGCCGGATTACAAGAGACATGGGGAACGGGGAGATTTTCTATATAATTGTAAAGCGTAGCAAATGCCAACTTGAAAAATATACCAGATAATAACATACTAGATTTTTTTTTTTTTTTTTGAAAGAAAATATTTATTAAATTATGTCTTGTTGATTGAAACTTTTCGAGATAATAATTTATAATCAATTATCCTTTATATATATATATATATATATATATAAACACAAAAATTTTAAATAAGATGTTTAATTTAACATTTGCTTTTATCAAGCAAGAATTTATTATTATTATTATTATTCCATTTCTTCTCTGTAGAACAATGAGAAATTAAGCAAGAGAAACATTGAATTTCTAACATATATTAATAATAATCTTTTATAATTGTCTGGTATAACTGTTATTTATTTATTTGTTTATTTGACATCAAAATAGAAAATAATAATAAATATATAGAAAATAATAAAAATTAAAATTATAACAATTGTGTTATCACTTGCTTTACCGGATAATCTCTTGAAATTATCCTAATTTGTGATTAGCATATTGAAAATATTTGAAAGGCACAGAAAGAAAAATATAAAAAAGAATAAAAAAGTTATTTATTTATTTATTTATTTTTTGTATAAATCTTCATGCACACTTCTTTATAGTGATTATATATACAAATATATAGATATATAGTCTAATGGTGAATTCTTTACGATTTCGATTTAAATTTTGTTAGCATTCCAAAATTAAGTATTTGATTCTCCCCTCTTTTCGTGCTCTAAATTTTCAAACGAAACTTCTGTGCCATGTTATTTAGATAAATTTTTAAGAAACCTATATTATCGCGGTACACTTATTTGTATAACTTATTAAAATTAGTTTAGTTATAAAACTCTTTTAGGATATGAAACCTGTTTCTTTCAGACAAGTTAGACAATAAAAACAGTTTTAGTTTTTGCTTTCGTTTGGCAGGAACTGAAAAATAATAACAATGCTTGCGAGGGAAATTTTAAGAAATTAATATAATAATCGTTGCAGTGGAGCAAAACTTCATAACTTATTATTATTTATTTTAATGCTTTATGTATATGTAACTAATAATATAAGAATTATTTTTAATTGTATAGAATAATTACATTAAATGAAAGTGAATTAAAATTACTCAATTTTAATTATTATTTGAATACCAATTTCGTAAACATAAGGAATAAATTTACGTATGAACTATCATGATTTTCTGAATTTTTTGTCATGCTTTTCAAATAAGTACAAATCACTTTTATGATTATAGGATGCCTTTGGCACAAAATTAAATTTTGTTAAAAAAAAAAAAAAAAAAAAAAAAAAAAAAAAACAGTCTTACTAGAGCGAGAGAATTATTTCTTTCAAACTGCAAAAAAGGCCATCGCTGTTTTGCAGTTGATCATTTCGGATAAAATATGAAATCCGCAATACACGGGGAAGAAGGATCTTATCCAAAATATAATTTTATTTAGAACAAAATTTTAAATATTAATTTTAGGGTATATATTAATTTTAGGGTAGGACTCCCTTACGCAGTGGAATATGTTATTCGATTTAAAAATTTTATGTTTTTTATGCTATAAACATTGTATAAGTAATAAAAAATTATATGATGGTGTATTTTAATGGTATCCAGTGGTTCCTAAAATTGTTCCCAAACCTATTTTAGATTTTTTTCCAAACTAGCTTGAACTTTATTATCTTACCTTATTAATTTTACGTTTTACAATGCTATCTGTCTTTATGGTATTGAAATGCATTATAAATGAAAGTCGCGTGAGTGACACAGCAGATTATTATTATTATTACTATTAAATATTCTATTTTATTTAAATTTTAATTAGAATAGTCTATGATAAATTCAGACAAAATACAAATTATAATTCTAATTATGTGGCAATTTTATAAAATTCCACTCATCAGGAATTCATAAAATGGATCTTTTCACATAATTCAAATTTAGAAATTTCATGAACTTTTTTACAACAGTCAAATTCATAAAAGCTGCTCTTTCATAAAATTTCGCTTAATAAAAATGATTTTTATAATTTTTATTTCCACTACTCAACTACTCTAAGTAATGGAAATATTGTATTGTATTTTAGGATACGAATTCATAGTTTTAAAAAATAAAATAAAATAAAATAAAATAAAATAAATTTTTAGTTTCGGAAATTTCTAAATAATCTTTAGATAAAAAATAAGAAAGTTTTTTTTTGGTTAATTGAAATGTGATTTTTTTTTTTTTTTTTTTTTTTAGAGAATATTTAAACGTTAATACATGGAATTTAAAAGCAATAAAAGTAATTTGCAAATTTGAATATAAAATTATTTTTCAGTTTTTTGTAAGTGCAAGCATTTTTCAGAATATCAAAAATAAGAGTGCTTTTTACAAACTATCGAGAAATATTTTTTAAATGCTTTATTTTAAAAATAAATAAAAATATGCTATTTAAGAGATAAAATCAGTTGAAAATAATAAGTTTTAAAAAATTACATAGATTCAATTTTTATAAAAATGGGTTTTATAAAATTGGATGAAAGAATTTTAAAGAAGATAAAATATTATACATTGTGAAAGAACTGAAACATAGAATTTTAAGGAATTATGTAGTCAAAATTTTGTTACAACAAACATTTATAATTTTTACAGATCATTTTGTAAAATTTTCCGACATTTTAGACACAAGTGATTGAAAGTTGCTGACAATTATTATTGAATGAAAAATTTGTAAATTAGTGTTTTTTTTTCTAATTTTTATTTATTTATTTATTTTTATTTTTTTGTTATCCAATGAGCTACATTTTGAGTGTAATTGATTCCCTTGTACTAATAGTTTTCTTCATTAGTCGCGTCATCAAAATTAAAATTAATTTCACTTTGACAATTTTTTCTTCAAGCTTTTTTTATAACTCTAATATAAAATGAAAAACTTTAATCAACTTTTCCTGAATTCTACATTTCACTGCATAAATATTTTCGTGATATTTCGAAAGCAGTGTACACATGAATATATCTTCCAAAAAGTGAACAAATATGATATTCCCCCTCTAGGAATCTGTTAAATTGTTTCATCAAATATCTCTAGAATAACTCTTGAAATAATTAGAAGAATAACAATTAAAAAATTATGTGGAAGAAAGGCTAGACAGTTTATTTTCCATATACTCAAATAAAATGGTAAAGAAAAAAAATGTGTCCTTATCCATTAGCTTTACTTATGTTATTAAGTAAATATACAGTTCTATAGAACCATTTTGAGAAGACCTGAATGTTAAAAATTTTCGTTATTCGCCAGCGACGGGTAGATACTTTGAGCTGACTCTGAAATTCACGACGTTTTCAATTCATTATTTCAATTAGGGAATTTTCTCGACCGATTTTTGAGATGTTTTAAATAAAATAATTTACGTAAAAGATTCTGTAAAAACCTTTATATATATGAAGAAAATCAATTATTATTTTTTATTTATTTATTTTATGTTCGATACTTTTCATGAATGGTCCATTTTAAGTTCACCAATAATTGTGAAAATGTGATTTAAGTTGTTTAATTTTTTAAGTCTATAATTTTCTATTTGATTTAGTCGCCATATGGCAAGTGGGAAATGAATATTTCTGTACTTATTTCCAGAAATTTTACAATTTTGTAAAAAATAAAAAAAATAAAAATAAAAAATAAAAAAAATAAATAAAATAAAATAAAATAAATAAATAAAATGCATATGTCATTAAAAGAAAAATTAAATATATAAATATAATAAAATTTTGAAAAACAAGGTAGGTACTTAAAATTATAATTAAGACGTTTAATGTCTTAATTATAATTTTAAGTACCTCAAGTGTTTAATTTAATAATAATATTTCTTTTCAAAAGTGTCTTTTCATACGTTTAATATATATATTTTGCATATATATATTAAAAAAAAAAAAAAAAAAAAACTTTATTTCTTTACTTAAAATCTGATATAGAAACACAGACCTCCCACAGAGTACTACATTAATCCGACATACAATGTAATATAGTGTATATAATACAATATCCCACTTAAAAAATATTACATCTGCGCGTGTATAGGCGATCTTTGATATATAGAATTAGGGGAAGGAAAAAAAATAATATATATATATATATATATGTATGTATCCGAACAATTTCCAATTCGAATAAAGATTCTATTGCCGTAATATAATGACAATAATATGCAAATCAGAGCAAGTAGCACAATGTACCTTACTTCAATCACCTTTCAGGAATACAACTTTTTCATTCACACAAGCAATTAATAAGTAGTAAAAAAGAAATATTCCGATACCCTCCTCTCTCTCTCTCTCAAAAAAAAAAAAAAAAAAGAAAGAAAGAAAGAAAGAAAGAAAGAGAGAGAGATATAAAATATTTTTACTTACTTATTAAAAGAATTGGTTGATAAATTAAAACAAACAATAGCATTATTAAAATCTATTTTATAATTTTCAGAAAAAAAAAAAAAAAGATAATTAATTTCTTTAAAATAAAATTTCATTCTTCCCTATTGTCTTGAACTTGCAGGTAAATTTGTATTAATTCTAGCTGATTAACTGTAAAAATTAAAATGGTTACAATACTATTCAATTTACTAATAACAAATTTCCAGAGACTACCAGATTACATATCTAATTTAGTAAGATTAAAAAAAAAAAAAAAAAGAAAAAGAAGCATTTGAACTTTTAAGTGTGTATCATGTTATTGGATATAATGAAATAATTCAACGATCCCTTTATTTCAGTAAAAAATAATTGTCACTATTACACATAATATTCCCGTAAAAAATGTGATATTTCAATATATTTCTTCAATATGATCTTTTATGATAAAAAACAGAGATAATTATTAATATATAGTAATCTAAATGTAACTATATTTATTTTAGCAAATAACATCTAACGATATATATATATCATAAAAAACGGCAGTTTTTTGAGTGACGCAGCAAAGCTCAAACAAAGCTTAGCAGCGACACTCTATTATACAGCTAATTTAACATCAAAGGGATTTGGAAACGCCGACATTTAATATCTCAGTAAATAGGAGATATTTTGATCTGATGTTTTCAGAATAACCTTTTTTCTTCTGTCTGATGCTATCCTGAAAGTTTCACACTTCAAAATTGTATATATTTTGAGATCTGGAGTTGTAATTTAAGACTTCGAAGGAAAAATGTGTTTTGTGTGAGTTTTTTTTCTCGAAAACGGCTCGAAGAAATTTTATGAAATTGATATATGATATTAATTTATTTTGTCTGTGAAGCATGACGTCGCCCGTTTTTCCCAAAAAACTGTTGTTTCTTAAATAATTTAGCTTAAAAATCGAACTATTTTTTCCTCCGCCAATACATGTATTTGAACTGCATATTCTCAGAATTTAGAACAGGCGTCATTTGGTTTTCTGAGGCTGTGGTTGGTTGGTTTAATCTGAATGCAGTCAATAAAATAGTTAGATTTTTTTTTTATTAAATGCAAAAAAGAAACTTCATTGTTTGTTTTAAATATTTATTATATATTTAAAATAAAAGAAGTATTTTTTAATTATAGATATTCTATTTTATCGTTATTCATAATAATAAAAAAAAAAATTTAAAGCAAAAAAGTTTAAATCACTCATGCACACGAATTTATACTATGGTCCATGGTCTTTGGAGCGCATGCGTACTTTATCCAGATCCAAAACTCTTGGCGCTCGCTAAAGACAGGGCTAGCTAGTTTGGTTTGTTTACGTACTGTATTCCTCCGCTTGTGGCGGCTTGTTAAGAATATGATACGCGTTTTATTTTTTATTTTTTCCAAAATCAATACAATTTTTTATTGAGAAGTATTGTAGATTACATTTTTAACAGGTCTTTGATGATCAACTAGACTGAAAGATTATTGTTCACGTATGTGTTTATTAAATATTTTGTCACATACTACGGCAATTTTATTTCAGTCACCAATTATAAAATCCGACATTCGGGAGTCACACTGTATATGTTTTTTTTGCACTACCCTTCTTTTTTTCAGGTAAGTGTTTGTTTATATATATCATAAAAAATAAAATTACATTAGTTTAGTGAAACTAACGGCTATATTAATCACTTTCGAAAATATCCTCATTTGACTTGCAGGTCTCTAAAACCTATCTGTACTAATTTTGAACGGTCTAAATGTGTTTCTATTTTTTCACTTATGCATTACATTTTATTTTTGTTTATTTATGTTTTACATTCCTCGAGACATATAGTTTTCTTTACATTGACAAACAACTGTTTTTTCTTGCTTATATATATATAAATTGTATTTTAATAAGATAATTATAAATTTTTTTCACAGAAGACTAGATTTTAATAACTATTTAGTGTTGCTTTATTCAGGGGTGAAACTTTTCATTTGCTATCCCTGAATTCAGGGTTTTTGAAATTTTTGCTTTCTTTGAATTTCATGTTAAATTATTTTGTTTTTGCAGAAATTACTCATTTTTAATGTTTAATTAAAATGTAGTTGTTTCCTTAAAATGTATTAAGAACTCTTCAAATATCACTTATAATAAGTAGCCATTTAATATATCACTAATAAGTGTGCCCTATCTGCATGCAGGTATTAGTTTTCAGGGTTTTTGTGGCCATTGCTATTTGGACCATCAGTGCAATTAGTGTGGAGGCTATTCAGACCGCTTCCTTGTTGTGTTGGTCATAATAATGATTTTGCTTGTTTCATCTTGAATTTTCTCTGTAATATACTAATGCAGGGCCTAAAATTTCAACTCCGATTACACCCACCCCAGAAAAAGTTATACTCGCTGCAAAATAGGGTTGTCTTTTTTTTTTTTTTTTTTTTTTCTGTTTTACGCATTTTGGGTTTTTTTTATTTTTTCTAACTATCTGAAATGTTAAAACAGGAATAAACTACTACGTCAGAAACGCCAAAGAAAAATTATTGAAGTGCATACAGCTGTTTCGGTAGCCTAAAGCGTACCGTCATCAGTGCAAAAAAATAATTCTGAATCTGGAGAAGTACTCGTATATATAGGAGAGGGACCGGATTTAGTTCAACCAATAGGATTACGGAAGAGGTGGGGAGTGTGGCCAATAGGAATTAAGGAATGTGTAGCTGTGTAAACAGTAGAAAAATTAAGGAAATGTGGACTGAATGTAAAATTTCCAACAATCAGACAAATAGGGAACAGCGAAATCACAATTTACAAGGTTTTTAAAATTTTTATAAATATGAAAAGCTTCAAAGAAATCGAGTTCATGAATGGATTTAGGTCTGCAAATTATTTTAGCTGAATTAAATTTAAAATTATGATTTTCCTCCCAGCAATGTTTAGAAATAGCCGATTTATTGGTTTCTTGTTTGCGGACGTAATTCATATGTTCTTTTAGACGAAATTTAAGACTGCGTTTAGATTGGCCAATATATGATAAACCACACTGACAGGATATACTATAAATGCCCCAAGAATTATGCATATCAATAGGATCTTTTAACTGAGAAAAGGTGAGTTTATTGGAAGGCGAAAATATTATTTTAAAATCATATTGTTTGAGAATTTTAGCTATGGTTTGACTGGTTTT
Source organism: Salticus scenicus (assembly GCA_963930645.1). Lineage (NCBI taxonomy): Eukaryota > Metazoa > Arthropoda > Arachnida > Araneae > Salticidae > Salticus > Salticus scenicus. Next base: position 222,323,038 of record OZ005651.1, on the reverse strand, counting down.
AGAAAAATAGGGTAAAACAATACTGATATTAGAAGTGACTGATTTAGTAGACGAAATACTAGGGAGTTGTAATTTTAACAACTCCCTCGTATTACAACTCCCTTGTATTTCGTTAACTCACCTTTTCTCAGTTAAAAGATCCTATTGATATGCATAATTCTTGGGGCATTTATAGTATATCCTGTCAGTGTGGTTTATCATATATTGGCCAAACTAAACGCAGTCTTAAATTTCGTCTAAAAGAACATATGAATTACGTCCGCAAACAAGAAACCAATAAATCGGCTATTTCTAAACATTGCTGGGAGGAAAATCATAATTTTAAATTTAATTCAGCTAAAATAATTTGCAGACCTAAATCCATTCATGAACTCGATTTCTTTGAAGCTTTTCATATTTATAAAAATTTTAAAAACCTTGTAAATTGTGATTTCGCTGTTCCCTATTTGTCTGATTGTTGGAAATTTTACATTCAGTCCACATTTCCTTAATTTTTCTACTGTTTACACAGCTACACATTCCTTAATTCCTATTGGCCACACTCCCCACCTCTTCCGTAATCCTATTGGTTGAACTAAATCCGGTCCCTCTCCTATATATACGAGTACTTCTCCAGATTCAGAATTATTTTTTTGCACTGATGACGGTACGCTTTAGGCTACCGAAACAGCTGTATGCACCTCAATAATTTTTCTTTGGCGTTTCTGACGTAGTAGTTTATTCCTGTTTTAATATTCCAACGCCAAGTCTCCTGCTATTATCTGAAATGCTTTTACAAATATGTCTAAAATTATATATATTAAAAGTGTATCGTATATATCATCATGTCTCATAATCATCTATAATCAAAAATTATTATAATGCATTATATTTGAGATCTGAAAAAAAAGGTTAAAATATCTATCAATGGGAAGAGTCATTTAAAAAAAAAAAAAAAAAAAAAAGAAGAGGAAAAAAAAAAAACTTTTTCAATCAACACCCTGTGAAAATCTTATTATGCAAGATTAAGCTTCCTTATTTACCTATTTATATATTTAACTTTTTACATCAGAAATATCTTTTTCGTCCATTTTATTTTTATGATCAGAGGGAATGTCGATGTGTATAACTTGTTCATTGTTGTTATTTGAAATAGCCATTTCGGAATTACATGTTCGATAAAATTGTTGCTTACAAATCATAACAAGCATAAATTCTTGGTGTTTCAGCAAAAACTGGAAAATGTTAACTGTTTTTTGATCATTATTCAACAAAATAAACATAGGCAGTATCTTTAAAAGGGCTCGGGATCATTTTCATGCGCCAATATCGCATAGGTAAACTTTCGAATTTTTTTTCTCTTGGATTGTGGGCGTCTAGCAAAGAGGCTCTCTACTTGTCTATTCTCACTCTGCTTAAAGAAATCACAGCGGGAGAAACGAAACTGCCTAGAGATTAAAACTTTTATGCGTGTACTTTTATGCATTTTTCCTTTCTCAGTCTGGGACGATTGTCGGTCAATGCGCACACAGACTCAACACTCAAAGAAGAGAAAAAGGAGAGGTTAAATATGAGGTTATAAGATGGCAAGATTTTGCCATATTTAAATCTATAAAAAGAATGTTTTCTGTCACCTTATCATGTAAGAATTCTACCTATGACTAGACCAAATTTTTACTCGCCACAGTAAAAATTCCACTCACCAATGGCGAGAGGAAATTTCGTGCCCTGTACTAATGATTTTGCTGGTTTCAACTACAAATTCAAACTTTTAACATTTTGAAAGTATATAATGCGATTGATCTACAGTCCATGTTTATTTCAACATTGTTGTTAGAAAACATTACAAAATAAGTACAAAAGTCATTTTCTGAAAAATCATACATATATTTGTATAGAAAATTGGGTTTGGTTTAGAGCTGTACCGAGTACTCGGTACTCGGCTAATTTGCCGAGTACTCGTTACTCGGGCGAATTTGGACTAAGTATTCGGCCAATACCGAGTAGTTGTAAGAATTTCATTATTTTTATATATTATTGAAAGAAATGTAACATTCATAAGAGTTGTTTATTAATAACTAAACTAAAAAATTATGAAAATATAAATATAAAGTCATTAAACTTTTGCTGCAAACAGTTTTCACAGTGAAAATGGGCGAGTATGCCACCAAACTCGGTATAGCGACAATTCATGGTATGAGCTTATCCCTTTTAGTTACAAGCAGGGTTGGCAGGTTTTTGACACATGACAGTTTTTGACGGTTTAAACCATGGTTAAAACCGTCACGTCAAAAACCTCCTTGTCAAAAATGTCAAAAACTGTCATAAACCTATATTTATAATTTAATTGTCATAAAAAAACTTAGTTTAATAAAATATAGTTTATAAAGATTTTTTGAAAAGTAAATAGATTGATGTTCTTTAAAAAACACATTTTTACAACATTTTGATTAATATAAAAAACAAAACATTAGGCTTTTCAAATTTTATTATGAGTTATTTTTATGTTCATTCAAAATATGCTGTGGCTGTGATACTTTTATATACTATTACGAAATTTATTTATAACTATGCTTAATATAGTATATGTTAAACTTAGTTATGTGTACTTCAAAAATATAGTTGTTTTCAATACGATATTATTTATAAGTATGTTTTAAAAGGTAAACATGTTAATGTTTTTAACATTTTGATTAATATAAAAACAAAACCTTTCTAAAAATTTATAATTTTATAAATAATTTTGGTTGAAAATCATTTTATTTGCGATACAACATTGTATATTTTAATTTTTTTAGTATTATGTATTTAACCAGTAAAATAAAAATGCATAGCCTAATATTTTGTATTTAAATATTTTATAGAAAAATATAACTTTTTTTTTTTTTTTTTTTTTTTTTTATGACTGCTGATATTGCAACTTTTTATGAAAAAGCAATAATTCTGAATGTTAAACAAGCTTGAATTGCATCTGAAATTCTTATAATTACCGTGAGACAAGAGAAATATGAATGCTTTCTGGACATGTATAAATTGTAATACATTTAATATTTACTCGTACAGATTTTTAAAAAATTATTAGTCTAAGCTGTAGGGCCTATCAAAAGCCAAGCGGTTCTACGCTCAAAGTTGGTAGATGTGAGGTGCCGGGTTCGATCCCAGGGCGTGCTTGTCGGCCTAGCTGTTCAGAGTTTTTTGTGGTTTTCTCCGAAACTTTTAAAAATATGGGCTAGAACCCTTTAGAAAGACACCCCCCCCCCACAGAGGACACTCCCCCTTAGGTCTAAGACACTAGAGTAGTCAATAAGCCTTACTCCCAAAATACCAAACACCAATAGTCCAAGCTATAAACAGGTACAAATATTTATACAATCAATAATAATAATAAACAGATAAAAATGTATTAATAAATGATAAGTGTAATAAATATAGATTATAAATATAATTATTTTCAAATTAATATTAATTTACAGCCCACATATATTATGTATGTTTTACTTAAAAAAAAAAAAAAAATCCAGTATTCCTGTGTTTTCATGGCTTATGTGAAAATTCATAAGTAAACTTTCGCATCTGAGAAAGACTATATAATAAAGAATGAAATTATCAATTATTATGGTTTTAATAATCCACTAAGCTGGACATATCAAATATAACAATGAACCTAATTGTGTATACTATACACTACAAAAGTTCTGAAACATTTCATGAAAACATGCTGTTTGCCATTTAACTTAATTTAGTGTTCAAAAAGCCTTTTTTTAATTTTAACATGTGGAAAATTCTTCATATATACATCAATTATTCATTCTTTCTTATGATTGTTTTTTGAATGAAAAAGTAATTTACATCTCATATTTAAAAAAAAAATTCACATTATTTCTTTTTAAAACAAATTTTTAGCTGAAACCTTATTTTGAAACATAACTGGGGAGAAGGGGGAATAACAGTCTTGTATTTATTATCCTGCAATTCATACAGACTAGTGCTTAAAACAAATCACTATTGCATCAACATTTAACAAAATTAATCAGTGATGAATATTATTTCCGAACTTTCAAAAATATTTTGCTTCGTATTTTTTAAATTTGTTTGTTTACATTTTATATGTGCCTATTATTTGAATATACTTAAATTATTTACCATCATATATGAATTATGATAGATTAGTTTTATTAATATTGAAGAAATATTTTATTCAAAAATTATTAGAAATCGTCTATCCATTTTGATGTCTATTTATGAATTAATAATAACTGACTCTGTATCTGCAAAAGAAAACTGTAAACAAAAGCAATGATCTCTAATCTGCGAATTCCTGTAATCCGCCTAACCTCTGGACAAAACTTTTGAGAGTTAGAGGGAGTTGACTGTAAAACAAATAAAAAGTTTTTTAGTAGTTCAATACTGCACTTTATTTTTCAATCTTGGAGAACCTGCAGGTTAGCCATTAGTGAGAAATCTTTTAGTTAAAAATAGATTTTGTTACTTATTTTTAAAATAAATAACGCATAAAAATTTTATAAAGGACTGAAATTCAGTTTTATTGAAGAATTTTCAGTTTTTTTTGTGAAAAGAAAGTAAACAAACATTTTACAATTTTTAAGTTTTAGAAAATTTTGAATGTGAGCAAATTTCTTGTAGAAATATATTTAAAATATTCATTTCACGTATAATTCATGATTGTTTAGCATCATTAAGATGAAATATGCAATAATAGGTATAGCGATTTTCATAAGAATTTAAAAAATAATACTTTGTTTTCAACGCCGATATTTCTGGATCAACAAAATTCTGTTAATTTTGAGCCATGTTATTATACTATTATATAAAAAGTTTTTTTCAAAGTTTTGTACTAATTACTTACAATGTTATTACTGTATGTATTATAACTGCAGTGAAAACTTTTTATTTTTAATTAACAAATCACAAAACAAAGACGTATGTAGGTTTAAATAAGATTAATAATAGGAAAAAAGTTGCCAATGCAAATTACGAATATGCCACGAAACTTTGAGTATATATCAGCCAGGCCAGCCAAAGCTTTGACCTTACCAAGGCTTAATTCCATCTCTAATTTTTACAGTATATTTACCAAAAAATCTGCTCAACGTTTAAAGTTTTTCAAAATGTAAAAATTGTTAAGTATCTGTTTACTTTTTTTCCCACAAAAAACTGAAAATTCATTAATAAAACTGTATTTTAATCCTTAATAATACTGTTATATGTTATTTGTTTAAAAAGTTAGTAATAAAATCTATTTTTAACTAAATGTTTTCAAACTAATGGCTAAAATCAAATTTTGGAAGGAGTTGGTTATTGGTGTTGAAAACGCCAAGTACTATTTTTTAAAATTCTTATAAAAATCCCTGTATTATTCCATATTTGATCTTACTGATGCTAAACAATCATGAAGTATACTTCAAATTAATCTATTTTGAATATTTTTATTATATTTTTTACAAGAAATTTGCTCAACATTCAAAATTTTCCAAAATGTAAAAATCATAAAGTTTCCTGTTTACTTTTTGTTCACAAAAAAACTGAAAATTCATGAATAAAACTGAATTTTAATCCTTTATAAAATTTTTATATGTTTATATATATTTCAAAAATGAGTAACAAAATCTATTTTAAACTAAAAGATTTCTCACTAATGGCTAAAAATCAATTTTTGCAAGTTACCCAATATCGGCATTGAAAACAATGTATTATTTTTGAAATTCCTATGAAAATACCTGTGTTATTGCATATTTCATCTTAATGATGCTAAACTATTATGAATTATATCTCAGACAAGTCTCTTATAAGTATTTTTACTATATATTTACAAAACAATTGCTCAACATTCAAAAGTTTTCAAAACGTTAAATCTGCGAAGAATTTGTTTACTTTTTTTTCACAAAAAGCTGAAAATTCATTAATAAAATTGAATTTTAATCCTTCATAATACTGCTATGTTGTATTTATTAAAAAACAACAACAAATTAATTAAAAGATTTCTTAATATTGTGTAAAACCAATTTTTGGAAGCTACCAGATACATTAGAAAAAAAGTGCTTTTTGTAAAATTCTCAATAGCAGCTATGCGATAGAAAAAAAAGAATCAACCTACCCTTCCTATGAGGTGGAAGGACTTGTTTTAATCTTTAGATCAGTTAATCATTAACCCCTAAAAAGTAATGATATCAGAACAAAAACCCTTAACGGGTTAAAAGCTTGTGACGCAGCATTTTATTTCGATATGAATTGGAAATATGGGTCTTAAAAGTAATGATATCAAATTTGAGTGACGCTTTGCTATTAATTGAAATATATTACATAGATTTTCTTATTTCATCATTATTTTTTTTTTCTTCTATTTACATCACAGTGTATACATAATATTTTCAATTTCAGCACGAAATATATATAGAATTTTCTCCCCGATACTTTTTCATCTGCACCTCGTGAATTCAAAATATGAGTTTTAAAAGAAATGATATAATTTCTGTGACGCCTCAGTGTTACTTTAAAAGATTTATTTTTAGATTTCATTACAATTACTTTTGTTTTGTTGAATAAAGTATATTTACACATTGAAGTAATGCTTTTAATTTTCAAATATACTGTCAAATAATCGCACTTTTATTGAATTTATATTATAAATTGAAATTATCTAGTTCAATAAATTGATTTGTCTATTGCGTCACGCTATCCAAAACTGAAAGTAAAAATTATGTAAATGTTACTTTGTATCATAGTACTAAGTGAAAATGTGTGCAAAGAGTTTGTGTGATGCAAAGAAAACATTTACATAATTTTTACTTTCAGTTTTGGATAGCGTGACGCAATAGACAAATCAATTTATTGAACTAGATAATTTCAATTTATAATATAAATTCAATAAAAGTGCGATTATTTGACAGTATATTTGAAAATTAAAAGCATTACTTCAATGTGTAAATATACTTTATTCAACAAAACAAAAGTAATTGTAATGAAATCTAAAAATAAATCTTTTAAAGTAACACTGAGGCGTCACAGAAATTATATCATTTCTTTTAAAACTCATATTTTGAATTCACGAGGTGCAGATGAAAAAGTATCGGGGAGTAAATTCTATATATATTTCGTGCTGAAATTGAAAATATTATGTATACACTGTGATGTAAATAGAAGAAAAAAAAAAAAAATGATGAAATAAGAAAATCTATGTAATATATTTCAATTAATAGCAAAGCGTCACTCAAATTTGATATCATTACTTTTAAGACCCATATTTCCAATTCATATCGAAATAAAATGCTGCGTCACAAGCTTTTAACCCGTTAAGGGTTTTTGTTCTGATATATATATACACAAATATGCATGTGTGTGTAAATAATTGTTTTACATAGACGAATCATTGTTACAGAAAATAACAGAAAGAAACATGAACTGTTTAATCCTGAATGTCTCCTAACCCCCCTTGCACCTTTCATCCATCACTTGTCATCGTCTGACATCTCTAATCCGCCCTCCTGTCTCAACAATGTGCATACAAAAGGATTAAAATAGTTCTTTTCTATGGTGGATACAATAAGTAATTCACCCCAGCACAAACTTTTCCGTTTATACCTGTCTCCCCTCAATTCTCTCCTACCGGCCGAAAACGGCCCACTCCGTCCTTTGACGCGAAAGCCGTTATGGGCCGTATCCGTCTTTAAAGAGTTAAAAGAAAATTTCTTTTATAACAAAAAGTGCCTGTAACAACTGAGTAAAAAAATTTTCATATTTACATAATTATAACGCTATTTAAGTAAATCGTAAATTTACTGTGTGCCCGGAATACAAATGGCAATATCGTAAAAGAGTTAAGATTTTACGAGTAATTTCAAAATATTACTAGCCCTCAGCAGTGGTCAAGACATTATGCTGTCGAAGAGGTGATGGAGGTAAGTAATTATCTACCGTTGGAAAAACTGTCTGTACTGCTAGGTGGCTAGTAGACAGGAGGCTTCGGGTTTGAATGTAGATCGCTCTCATCAACCTAACCGATCGATGTTTTCTGATATTTTCTCCGGAAAGTGTAAATAATAGCCTCTTAGGAAAAACCTTCACATTCCCCCTAGGCTTGGGTCACTGTAATATAAACTCATGCACATTAGCACATCAAACACTACAGTACCCAATAGAAGAATGGTTATATACGTACCTGTTCAACTCATGGAGATGAATTAGCTCTTCGGACAATGACAAAAACCAACTCAATTATAGAGGGTGAGAATGGTATATAGGGATGAGACAAACCCTGGGTATGAAAAATCCGCTTTAATGAAACAGTTAGCAATAACGCTTCGTTAAGGTTATAAATGTATGACCGTATTGCATTTCTTGTCCGACGACATTTTACACTCGACAACCACCAGAATGTACAGGCCATAAATGAAGCTCATTTTCGCAACCTCCAGCAATTGAATGCTTGTTTCTACAACAGTAAAACTGTAAACACCGTTTGTAGCATCCGCTCTGTTTATGAATGAGGTGGTTCACAAGTGATAACATATTTAATATGTGCTTATGTGGGGTAAGCAGCACAGTAAATCTGCATGTTGCGCATTCGAGATGGTAAAGGCTATTTTTTGAATACGTGTTTAGGGAATATCTCGGACATCGAATTTTACCTGTATCTTTTACCATACTGCCTATATGGACAAATTTATTTCAAATTGTTTTAGCTCTTTATCTACCGACGATACTTTAAAATACCTTTAGTTTAAAAAGCGTATGAAATCTAATTTATGGAAGAAACGCCGACGTGTATACCTCACTATAATCTCGCTAAAAAGCACTAGAAGATGCATGTTGCCGTTTAAATTCCAGAAAGGATTTTATATGGAGCTTTCGCTGTTTTCGCTTGGCATTTTTCATGATCTTCATTTTATAATAAATTCTTATATTATTTCAAGAATCTTCCTTATCTTAGGAAGAATATAAAGAACATAAAAGTAAATATTTCTTTACACATTTTTCAGGTCGAAACCGATTTCAACCGCCATGTACCAGTGTACACTAAAATACCATCTCACAAAATTATCATTAATTACTATGATGAGGTGATACGTATATTTTTTTGTTTTATATATATCTTAAAATAATGCTCTTAAGTAACTAAAAATATATGTTTCAAATGCAATTTTTGTCTGTTTCATAATGCGGTTGATAAAGGATTAACAAGTACATTTAAAAGACCACCACGGAGGGCATTTCAGCCAGGTCTAGGACCGAAGTGCAATTAATCAACCTTAGCACTATTCCATATGTAACAACGTATTTAAAATATGCAAACCTATGCAACGGGTGATGCAGCAAAATCTGGACTGCCCGCAACTAAACATATTAGTAGCAAGTTATTAACATAAAACAAAAAGGAAGGGAGCAATAGAAAAAGAAATACAAGTTCAACGAAACACACATTTATTCAACTCTCAACTACACCACTGCGCCTAATTTGATCGATCCTCTTCTTAGTGCTTTCCGCCAGGCGGTCTACAAGTCTGACGTCCATTTTTTGCAGGCATAACTTGATTCGCTTCGTGAGCTGGTGAGTGTTTTAGGCTCGGGCTTTCAACAGAGCCCGAAAGTCTTCAATACATCTGGATATGGCCTACGGGAGGTTGGCAGAGTTGTCTTCCTTCGCGAAGAAATGGATGCTTTTATTCAAAGTGCTCCACCACCACTTTAGCTGAATGCGCACTGGCTTTTTCTGGTCCGAACACGTAGTTGTCATCGTAGTGTGCTCTAATGTATGGGATCAGACGTTTCTGAATGCATTCCTCCAGGTAAACCCTGACATTGCTGGCGAAATTGGACTCCTTGATCAGCGGTTCTGACCATCCGTTTGGGTTTGATGGCAATCCAGACCAGAACCTTCTTCTCAAACTTAATTTTGTGATATAATTTCATCCTAAGTAGCGTATCATGTATGTTCGAGGTGTAGAAGGTGTTGTTGGCGTGAATGTTAGAGTGGGATAGCGTGAAATAGAATTCGTCATCGATGACCAGGAGGCCTTTGAAAACTTTCAATACAGCCGACCACACAATCTCTTAGCCTCGGACTTCTGTCTGTCAGTAGGTTGTGGAATACGTTTCTTCTTGTATGCCTTCACATTCACCTTCTTTAGTTTCCGGTAGATCGTGCTTTGATTTCATTGGAGCCGCTGAGCTGCTTGTCGCCGCGACATCCAATCCTTGTGATTGAACAAACACTTGAGGATGGTCGATTTCCTTCCAGTGACTTTGGTGTTGGATTCACCTGATCCAAGTCAAAGAGACGCTGGTGTGTTGTCGTGAAAACATTTCAAAATACCATAGATAGTACTTCTGGACACGCCTTCAGCTTTAAAGTGTCGTACAGTGGACTGGATGTTGGCCGAGTAAAACTTGTACACTAGGGAACGGAGGGTGTCTTCGCTTGAATCCATTGTTCTAGTTATTGGTTCCTGTTTAAGACACAAACAAAAGCATATCAACACTTGTTGAAATGTGCTGCATATTACATATAATAATTTTGTCCCTTATGCTTAGCATTAACTATCACAGAGCGCGACACACTGTCCAGATTTTGCTGCATCACCCGTTATTATTATGGAATGAGCACAGGAAATCTGCATGTTACGCATTAACATGTATCTTCAGGAATTACACTTAACAAGTATTTCCTGACAATTACTAAAGTGTATCAGCACATTATCAAGCGAATGTGTGGTAAAGAAGCAGTTGTACCTTTCACAAATTACCTGAAATTTGCAAAACTACCAGGGCACTGTCTTTAAGAACTAATGGATTGACTGTAAAATACCTGAGTTTTGGCCTTTCAGATTTCTTGATCTTTCCCGGCTGAATTCGTTTATTTTTTGACAGCTAAAATGCGTAATTTACAAATTCATTGAGACTGTACAGAACTTTATCTTCCTAAGTGGCATTGTAACTTCACAGGTTCATGAAATATGTAGAATCTCCGAATGTTTACGAGATTCCCTTTGTCAATGATGGGAACATGAAAATTTCAGTTTAGTAAGATCTAGAAATGAGTTTAATATTTTATATAAAGCAGAATCTAACAACTTACAGACGCTAAACATCGAGAAAATGAATCCCTGGAGTTGAAAAACTCAAACTAACAGTTCTTGCTATAGTTCAGTGACACTATCTAAAATTATAAGACCAACTAATATATACATATATATATATTAAAGGAAATTTAAATGTAACTGGAAAATTTAGGCGGTACTGAATTTTTTTAATCAACCATTTTGTCATGCTCATTCACGTATTTTATTCATTAATCCATTTATTTATGAAACCGCGTTCCAATCAATAACCATCTGTCGATGGTGGTACCAAGCTTAATGGTGATTGTCTGCGTAAGACAGCAAAGCTTGGGAGGAATGTCTTTCACGGACATTTTTCCAAGTGGGAGCCTATCTCACATTATGCCAATTTCAGAGAAAACGTGTAAAACTCTGAACGACTCAGTCGACGAGGGCAATCTGGTTCGATTCCGTCTCCTCCCGTCTGTCAAGCTAATGTGTAAAGTGTGTGTACCACTAGTAGGGCAATTATCAATTGACCAATCAATACACACACATATATTCTTTAACCAAATTTCTTGAAACCATGGAAGCTTCTGTGCAAGTGCTGGCTCAACGAGTCTAGTGTTAAAATAGGGGTGATAGTCATCTGATTCAGAGAAAATAAACAATAAAAGAGCGCTAAATGACTCGATGATTTCAAAATTCCAATTTTTTGGTCATTTTGGAACTCCTCCAAAAACTTTGGACTCATCCTCACTGCTAGTTTTAGGAAACGTGGTTATACTGTATATTAGAGACTTATATGTATCTTATAATACATACCACATTTAATAATTTTTATTGCACAAAGAATACATAAAATATACTTAACATACATAACGGATAATGTATATGGCAGCGCTTTGCAGAAAAATTATATATTCAGAAACTTTACGTAATCAGGTGACATAATTCTTAATCTAAAACTAATTTTAATAATTTAAATAACCTTTCTATTAAAAATCATTATCGTCGCTGTATGCAGTAATTTTTTTTTTTTTTTTTTTTTGAGCAGTCAGATTTTTTAAGTGTATGGATAAATTATTATTATTTTTTTTAAGTTATAACATGTTCCAAAAAGGAGAACAATGGCGCCTAATGAGGGTTACATTTTGGTACACATATATGTGTTAGCAGCAGAAACTGATTGTCTCAGTAGTTAATAATTGTAATTTACTATTAGAATTTGAATAAAAAAAGTAATTTATTAAGTGTTATGCATTTGCTTTTGATAACTTCTATACTTTTCATTGTTACGTTACGTTTTCATAATTTTATGTGAACGTATGTTAAATAGTTTTACGTAATATTTTTTTATCTAATATTTTACTGATAAAATTTGTACTTAGATCGCCTGCCTGTTTTACTATATATATATATATATAAATAACTGATGCTATTAAAAAACACAATTTCTGAATTCAGAAGAGGCAGGACGAATATAGTCTATTGTCTGTATGTAAAATCTCGTATAACCCTCTAAAACTTTGAAGTTCTTTTACCTTCAAAGAAAATGCACTATTTCTCTTTGAATTTGTTTGATGCTCAATTTCTGCAATAAAGAAATTAATAATTTTGTCTTCAAATTTCTTATCCGGATTCTATCACCCGATGCTGATATTCTACCTCTAATGCAAAAGTTGTTTCCTTTGCTATAAGTAATATAGCTGAACACCCTAATTTGTCCTGTTTGACCACTTTTCTTTTTACGTCGTTTGTTCACAAATAAAGCAAATAAATAAGAAGAGGAAAATAAAAGTCAGATTACTTTATATAACTAACGAAGTCGTCATTGTTCATATAATGGGAACAAGCTCTTTTTAACTCACTTATGAGCAAACTGCCACTGAGAAAAAAATATACCACCTTCGTCTTGAATGAATAAATAGTCATTTTCTAAATCCTTAAACTAGAAATATAGATTTCCGAGCCATGCGCATAAGGCACGCCAACAAACTGAATAGACGAAATGGTCGAGAATTTCTAATCTACACATTTCTAGATGGTGAAACAATATTCTGAAAATTCTGAATATTTTGAAACTTTTGTATTACGAGAAATTCTCGCTTGATTTTCTAGAATTGGGTCATAAACCAAAATTATAGCTGCTGAAACCCGCCTCTTGTATTCACATTTATTTGGAGATATTTTCAAATAGGTTTTTCTTTTATAGTGCAGACAAACGCTCAAGAATTCTAATAGAAATCTCTAGAATTCGCTTTCGCAGTGGACTAGAATTTTTTTTATAAGATATTTATAAGGATGACATGGAACTATTTTTTCTAGAGCCACAATTTAGATTCTAGATGTCAGTTATAGAAATGTTTCTCAGTGTATTGGCGTGCCTTATACTCATAGCTCGAACATCTATATTTCTAGTTTAGGGATTTACAAAAGTTCTAGATGAAAGCGGTATAATTTTTTTCTCAGTGTGATTGAAATTTTCACTTTCCGTTAGTCATTTTACATTCAGCAGACATTGATAAGTTATTTTCAAATACGAAAATAATTTTTATCGTTATGTTATTTAAAAATATAGATGTGTGTGTGTGAAGTGAAAGAAGCCAAAATGACAAAACTCACATTTTTATATTCTACAATACACACACACATACATATATAAATTTAAAGAAAAACCTTAAACAACTATATAGAATGTGTCGCATATATCTTAATATATATAAATCTCGTGTCACAATGTTTGTCCTCAATGGACTCCTAAACCACTTAACCGATTATAATAAAATTCGCACACCATGTGCAGTTCGATCCAACTTGAGAGATAGGATAGTTTAAATCTCAAATTATAGTCGCAATTTTAATTTATTGCTAATTATTTGTCTGTTATTATTTGACAGTCACAATTATCTGTTAACTCCAAATGATTTTAACAGATGTCGATACCTTTCGACTGGGTTGAAATGAAAGCTGAAATATATTTGGTGCTGCCATCTACACAAAGAATCTTCAACTTTTTAACCTATTAATAAATTTCGTATAATTCAATTATTTCCACTTAACAGATGTCGATACCTTTCGACTGGGTTGAAATGAAAGCTGAAATATATTTGGTGCTGCCATCTACACAAAGAATCTTCAACTTTTTAACCTATTAATAAATTTCGTATAATTCAATTATTTCCACTTTTTAAATTTTTGGTGTTAGCATAGCCGGCCACGTGTTACTTAGACTGAAGTGTAAATTGAATTCATATTATAGTGAAGATAATACAGTGAAATTAATCCTGTTTTTTACTTATTTGTGCTTCATTGATCAAAACTTTATAATTTAATATAATATATATATATATATATATCTTTATATATAAAATTTATTATGTTTGTCCGCGATGAACTCCTAAACTAATGAGCCGATTTTAATGAAATTTGGACACTGTGTGCAATTTGGTCCAACTTGAGAGATAGGATAGTTTTTATTGCAAAATTCGCCTCCCAAAAGGGGGGGGAGGGGCCAAAACGTGATTTCACAAACAAACAAACAAACAACAACAACCAAAAAAAAAAAAAAAAATAGAAATGCAGATAGACTGTTCAAAATTGGTATAGAGAGGTTTTAGAGGCCTGCAAATCGAATGAGGATATTTTCGAAAGTGTAAAGTTATTAGGAGGGGCGGGTAAGGGGGCGGAGGGGCAAAAAAATAAAAATAGAGTTACATCGCTAAAAATTGGTACATAGAAGTTTTTGATACGTACAAATCGATTGCAGATATTTTCGAATTTGTAAAATTATTAAGAAGAGCGGGAAAGGGGGGGGGGCAGAGGAGCAAAATATAAAAATGGAGTTAGATCATTCAAAATTGGTGCATAGAATTTTTGATACCAACAAATCGATTGCGGATATTTTCGAATTTTTAAATTTATTAGGAGGGGCGGGAAGGGGGGCAGAGGGGCAAAAAATAAAAATATAGTTAGATCGTTCAAATTGGTGCATACAGGTTTTTGACACCTACAAATAAACTGTAGATATTTTCGAATTTGTAAAATTATTTAGAATAGTGGGAGGGGGGAGGGCAAAGGGGCAAAATAATAGAAATAAGAGTTAGAACTTTGAAAATTAGTATTATTAAGTTTTAAGGCCCGATAAATCGATTGCGGATATTTTCGAAAGTATAGAGTTATTAAGAAGGGCGGGAACGGTGGATGAAGAAACGGTGCGCATGGTTTGCGCAGGTATACACTGCCGCAGGCAGTGGGGGTCCGAACAGATTATTCCACCAATGAGAGAAGATTTTTTTGTATTTTATATCATTTTCCTTTCGATAATATATGGATTCATTATGAGTGTCGAACATTTTTCCCGATCAGATTTTTTTTTCTCTTTTTTTTTCACATGTTAAAAATTAATGCAATTTTCAGAATTCTTTAATTATAGTGAATCATTTAAAAATAGGGACCAGCGAAGCGGGCTAAGTCTGCTAAGATCAAGGATGTTATCAAGGATGGTCTTTATTCGTAAATAATAATTTTAATATATTGAATATTTTACTACATTATAATTCAACGTATAATATAGCCACAGCAACGCGTGGCCGGGTCTGCTAGTATGATATTAAATTAAAATTAACCATTAAAAAAATCTTAACAATTTTGTTTAGGAAAAAAAAAAAAAAAAGATAAACAATAAAAAAAAATAATGTTCCCAAATTAGGAACAATGGCACCTGATAGGTTTTAAGTACCATTCACTAATAAAATAGATGATAAAAAATGCAGTTGGTGATTTATCATTATATAATAAATGAAGAAAAAAACTATAACTAATTTAATTATTTTTGTGAGAATGATTTCAATAAGTTTGTTTATTACTTATAGTATTAAGAAAAATCCCCTTTTCCCTAAATAAATATTTTAATAAAATCTTTAGATATTTCTTCACTAATAAAAGTTTATAAAACAAAGTTACCCGATTTATTGTTTAATGTCCGAACGCTGTATCATAGAATACTCTATTGTTATCTTAGAAAGCGCGTTTATTCCCTATCAAAATATATATTTCGAGGAAAATTAACAATTAAAATCGGATAAAAATTCTTCATTTCCTTTACACGAATTTTAAATTTAATTAAGATTATGTAAATTTGAATAACTATTAGATTGTTTTACAGAAATAAAATATTTTAATTACGTTTTATGAAAGCGTAAGTTATTTTATTTAATATCAAAACATAATTAAATTAAGAAGTTTATTTTTCATTCAAAAGGAGAACTTCTCAGCGGAATAAACATTGGTGCTTATTAAATACTGTATTATCTAAAATGAATATGTATGAAAGTATATTAATTTAAAATTCCATTTTCTAATTATTTTTGTTAGCTGTTAGGAATGTTATTTCAGTTATTTCAGTTATTTCTGTTTTTTTTTTTTTTTTTTTTTTTTAATAACAAAATTATAAA
This sequence comes from Salticus scenicus, assembly GCA_963930645.1. Classification (NCBI taxonomy): domain Eukaryota; kingdom Metazoa; phylum Arthropoda; class Arachnida; order Araneae; family Salticidae; genus Salticus; species Salticus scenicus. Next base: position 222,306,549 of record OZ005651.1, on the reverse strand, counting down.
AGATAATAAATTTTTAAAAAATTAGTATATTATTTCTAAGAAGAAAATATTAAATAACGAAAATTATTTAACAAAGGAAAATAAAAAATCATACAACGAACAGCTAATATAAAAAACATAAGTAGATTGTGTAATAGGTAAAAAGTAAAGCTTGAATTCATAAAAAGTAAAGCTTGAAAAAAAAATGATGGTACTTATAAATTAAATTTTCGATAGGCTGATTATGCTTACTAGCTAATTTTTGTGACTGAGCATGATAAAATCAATATATATATATTGTATATACAGGTGATGGACAAAATAATGAAAACACAAACACTTTCATTTTTTTTACGTTTTATTGATCTTCTTGAAAAATTATTATTGTGTTGTTTAAAAAAAAAAAAAAGTCTTTCCTCATATTTTACAGCTAAAATTTTGTCAACAAATCCAATAAAATAGGAAATATTTGTAAATGCCTTGTATCTGGAAGTACAAAGATTCGTCTGCAAATTTTAGATACAAATCATATATTTTATACTTACGAGCAGAATTTTGTGAGGATAGCTCGATTATTTAAAAAGTTATAATTATTTTATTAAAAGATGCAGATTTTTTTAATTTATAACTCTAAATGTTTTTATCCAATTTCATGAAATGTAAAACAACATATTTCTAAATCATTATACTGTAGTTTAAAACAAATACTTATTATATTAAAATAGATATAGACAGTTGAAGTAAATAATTTATTACTGCGGATGCGCGAACTGTACCAAAAAAAACTTTGACAGAGTTCAATACTCAACTGTATAGAGCACCTTATAAAAAATATGCAGTTGAATATCATAATTCATAGAAATATCGGTGATTAAATGAGCTGTTTTTCAGCTGTTTTCTAAAAATTTCTTTGTGATAAAGGGTTATACACTTATGGAAATTTGTATCAGAAAAAAAAATAATAATAATTTTTTTTCCTTACAAATATACAGAAATTTACCAATTTTTTGCATTTATTATTCAATCAGTGCCCATGAAGAAGTATTGTTTAATGTATGCTTTCATTCTTGGATCTTGATTATCTTTTCCTTAAATTAAAATTTGCATTTTTTCATAATGTTTTAAAAGGTTTTTCATATATATATATATATATATATATATATATATATATACAAAGAAAGAGAGAAAGTAATGAACAACTTTATTTCTATGCGCTAATTGAGTTTTTTACAAATTTCTTTTCTTTCTCTATATATTTTCAAAATCATTATAAAAATATGTAAACACCCTGTGTATCAGGTGTGTTTGAAATTCGAAGAAAATCAACATTTTAAAATTGCGCTCTATTAGATGATTTATTAACATAGCGTTTTTGTCAACAATAAAATTATTTCATCCTGTTACTCTGATAAAGTTATTTATCTAGATGCATCGATTCAGACGACTTTTATCGCAGTATGATACTAACTTAAAAAAAAAAAAAAAAAAAAAAAAAAAAAAAAAAAAGAAAGAAAAGAAATGTAAATTCTGTGTTTTTTAAACGAAATTTGAGGAAATGCATAGTATTATTGCTAACTTTTTTTTTTTTCGTCGAAAAGAAAAAAAAAATATATCATTTTAAATTATCACAGATATATGGTTCAAAAATTCGTTTTAAAATTATTCACGTGTTCGTTTGAAAAATGCTCATATTTAAGACCCCACCCCCCACCCCCCCAGGTGGGGTGTAACGATTGATGTAAATAAAATGTCCCATATTACATATACAAAATTTATTTCCTACATGCTATTGTAAATAATTCTTTTTATTTTACGATGATTCGTTAAATAAAAATTCTCATTAGGCACATTTATACAAAGTTTTTGAATATTCTGCCATATTAAAAATTATAAAAATACGGAATCACAACGCTACGTCGACAACGAATTTCAATAAACAATAATTATCACCAACTAAAGTCAACGTCGAAACAAATATAAAATTATAATTATAACAATTATAATCAACTATATAAAATTAATGCCGTCTATTGTTCATAGAATACAGCGTACACAGAATTTTTTACGCACAAAGATACACACAGAGAGCCAGACATACATTTTCTAAAAATGGCAAAATCGTGTTCAAGACATCTCTAAACGTGTTATTCTATCAAAAACCAGAAGTCGAAAATTCTCACGAATGTAATACTTTCTTAGTATGCATATAGAAGAAATTAACTGATTTCACCAACTAAAAATTTTGTAAATATTAAACATTGCTACGCAACTCAAACATTTAGTTGAAACTAGAACAAAAATTTTAACAACGAAAAGTAAGTTAGACATGGGTATGAAATATATAATGTAAAAGAAATTTGTCTGGGGAAAAAGGCATTTTCTCACAATCTACATTTTGTTTAATTTAAATACTTTTATTAATTTATGAGAAAATCACAAAGAATAACAGTCAAAATATGTGTTTAAAACTATAGCGTAATTTCTCGAAAGCGGTTCCACAGAAAATTATTTAAATTTTTGAAAAAATTGTTAAAATTTACTTAAATTAGAAATTACATTATTAAAAGCATCGTTCATACTTAAATGTCGGTTTTAAGACTAGTAAATATCATCAAACCCTCTAATCTATTCACTTCAACTGATAAATTAATTGTTTGCAATTAACAACGCGAGAATTGATAGGGCGACCTGATGGAAATCTATTAATGGTAAATAATAATAATAATAATAATAGTAACGCATATCAATCCTTATTTAACAATGCCATTTTTTTTTTTTTTTTTTTTTACATCATTGACTTTGAAGTCCCTTTTTCCTCGCTTATTGAAATGTTTTAAATTAGGGAAATTAAATGCAGAGCTGCCAACCTAATCCGGCAAATTGTTAGTACCGCCCCCTTTTCTACACCACTTAATTTTTAGAGTATTTTTCTACTTAATTCATCATAGATATATTTGAAGAGAATTGCTCTAAAAATTAAGTGGTGTAGAAAAAGGGGCGTTTTTCAATAGGCGTTAACAATTTGCCGGATTAGGTTGGCAGCTCTGTAAATGCATACTTGCCAACCATCTCATTAATAACCGTACAATTGTTAACGCCCCCTGGAATAACGCCCCTTTTCTTACGCCACTATATTTTTAGAGTAATTCTCTCCAAATGTTGTTACGATTAAATAAGACTAAAATTATTCTAAAAAATTATTGGCGTGTGTAAAAAGGCAGGTACTAAAAATTGTACGGTTCATAATAAGATTGTTGGCAAGTATGTAAATGTAGTTTTTTTTTTTTTGTCTTTATTCTAAATAATAGCGAAATATTTATTTTTTGAGAATATTTTTCCCTTCTAAAATTTCAAAGATATGCAGTGTGTTACGTACTAACCAATCTAACCTGGAAGATTGTTAGTCCCACCCCTTTCCGCCTATTATTTCACACCAATTTTTTTTTAGAATAATTTTCTTCTTATTTAATCGTAAATATATTTGAAGAGAATTGCACTAAAAATCAAGTAGTGTACAAAATGGTGCGGAAACTAACAATCTTCCGGGTTAGGTCAGCAAGTATGGTTTTATTTTATTACATATATTTTTTTTTTATTTTATTGTTTTTCATAAGAACAAAATTTTAGAAGAAAAACTAATTACATTAGGTTTTTAGAAAACTAGGTTTTGCATTATTAAAAAAATGAATTAACGTTTAAAATATGTCTTTATTTTGTTACATTAAAGATTGGATCAACAGATTCAAAATTCAGAAAAGCTTTAAAACTTTTTACAGAACGGCTTTATAATTTTTTAAACATTTATTACGTATTTGTAAATATATCTCTTCAGTATTTTTATGTATAAACATTTAAAAGATATATTTAGTATAAATTTACAAAATATTTGACCAAAAATGAATTATCAGCGTGATTTTAAACTTATTTAAACTTAGGAATGAGTAATTTTCCGCCACTGTAGTGAGTAAATACGAACTAGGTCTCTTTAGAAAGACCCCCACGGAAGGCTTTCCGTCTAGGACCTTAGTATAGTCAATCAACCATAATCCTCAAAACCGCAACCAATACTGCGATATTGCCAATATTGCGGTACATTTTGGCAACCACATATTTATGTAGTGCCTCCCAAATCATCTTATAAAAAGGTCCGGTTAATCACATCAATAAATCCCCAAAGAACAGTTAAAAATAAATATGTTTTTATTTCAATTGAATTTTTGCTTAATTAAACGTTAATAAATAAAATACTTTGTAAATAAACTGATTTTTACTTACAAAATTATTTTTTTATATATTAATTTTCAACACGAGTACTTCGATGCATTTTTTACTATTTCTTTTGAAAATTAATCTCATTCAACGTACCCTCTTCTGAATCACTTTTAAGATATTTTTCTTTTGTAAAAATTTTCTGTAACTTTTAGATTAACTTAATGCTATAAAATATCCATACATATTTGATTACAAAATTCAACATATAGTATCATGTTTAATAATATGTGCCGATAATAATAATTCATATGTAGTACCAAACAAATAACACAATGCATATTTTCATTACATCTTTTGTATTTAATGAAATACGTTGTTTAATAAACCTGTTTTTAATTAAATATTTTGTAGAGGAAAGAATTTGCTTGTTGCTTTTTTAACAATTTTGATCAGTGAAGCACAAACTCAACTTTTCAAATATTGCAGTATAATATTTCAAAGTATTTTGAACAATTTATCTATTTTTTTGCAGACAGGAAAATTCTCTACTTCTATTAAAAAAAAAAAAGTTTAAATGGAAATCAGGGTACAATCGGTATCAAAAGTTTCCGAACACTAGCAAAAATTTCTATATAAATAAAATTATACTTTTAAAAAATTAAAGAACACACTTTTAATGAAATGTAAACTAAAAACCACAAAATATCTATCTTTATAGTATTAATAATTTAGAATTAAACAAAAACCGTTTTTAAAAAACCTCCCCTGACAGGAATCGAACGTTAGACCTTTAGATTCGTAACCCGGAGCTTTACCCCACAGCCACAGCGTTCACGTAGGTAAAGTCTTTTTTTACAATATAGATTTTTTGTTTGCTCCCAGAGTGTTTACAAACATACATACAGATGAAGATAATAAAAGCGTGTTAAAAGAGTACACTTAATACAGTTTTGTTAAATAAATCCCTGACAAATCATGTTCTTAGACTGACTAAGAACAGGATTCGACATTAATTTATTTAACAAAAATGTATTAAATGTATTTTTTTATATAGGAATTTTTGCTAGAGTTCAGAGACTTTTGTTACCGATTTATATATGATTTTTTTCTAAGTACCATTAATGTGCGCATTCATCTGTGTAATTATGAGAAAAATATTGAAACCAATGGATACTTTTGGGTAAAGTAACAATTTTATTTGATATTTAATTGTTTCATTACATTAGAAAACATTTGGTACACCATCTTTCCATAAAAAACCGGACACTTTCGATTTCAGACGTTTATTGAAATATCTTAAAAAGTACTGAACAAATTATCTCGAAATTTCAGGAGTGAGAAGAACATCTAGCACCTTATATATTTCAATGAAAATTTTGCGCCGAAAGTGAAAGGGGGATCAGTAAAAAACTAAAGAAAAATGAAAGTGTTTGGCATCACCCTGTAAAAAGTAATGCTTGAAATGCAATCTGGCTGTAACATGTGATTATAGGGCTCTTTCTTATTATCTGTATAAATTTTTATGTTTCTACCGCATGTAATCAGGGAGATATAAAGGTTTCATTAAAAAATTGCAAAATAAATAAATTTAAATTACAAAATGCTTTATTCATTTGAACAATTTTACTAAATTTATCTTTCAAACATAAAAAAAAAAAAAAAAAAAAATCATTTTTATTTTTTTAACTATTTAACCGAAGCAAAGAAATATAGATGTTTCAGTTTTTATTTTGTGATTCCCACAAAAAAAAAAAAAAAAAAAAAAAAGAAGGCATTGAAAACGAAATTTTTATATATATCTTATACAGACTGCTTTATAAATGCATCTAGAACGCTGAAATAGAGTACAGCATACTGAAATTGAAATTAAATCAAAATATTTTCCAGTCTTCATGTTAAACTGCATACGGAAATTGTAAAATAAACATAACAATAAAAATCTGTAAGACTTGTATTTCTAATTACTTATGTTTGAGAGATTTTAAAGCAACATATTTTCAGAATAAATGGAGGCTTTGCATTTGTATTAACTACTTTGGTGATTGAATAAAGAATATATTTTGAATTATTTTCATCTAATATTTTGATAAACATTATCAAATATATATATTTTTTAATTATTAGTCAAAATAAAAATCTTTTCTCATTTCGCTGTAAGAGTAAAAACTATTAAATGCATAGACTTTTTGTTTAAAACTCTGTTATTTTTATGCATCTATAACAATTTATTTAACAATTTTTTGAAAACAAAGTCTTTAAAAAATGAAATACTTCTGCTGATAAAATAAATTAACTAAGGTAAATCTAATTCCAAAGTTAGGTATCAGTGAAGAAAATAGGCATCTAAGCAATTGAACTTGTGACATTTGAATGTTGTTTGATTTTACGCAGGGTCAATTAAAACACAAATTCTTCCAAACATCAAAAGTCTATTGAAATCCACAAATAAAAGTTTATATACATGTCTATATTAAATATGTCTTATCTTCCAACGGAATTTGAAATCCACCCTAAAACTAACAGTAAACCTCTTATTAACAGTAACCCCCAAACCTCTTTATTTCATGATTATGTCATAATTTAATGACTGATTGTTTAATAAATCGATAGTATTGCAAAGTAAATAAAACATGTGTCAATTAACAAGTAGGTGACTCAAAGGTGGCCATAGTTAAGCTTTGAGAATTTTTTATAATTTTCTGGTTGGGTGTATGTGGTTGGAGCTACACCTATTTCTTCTTTCTTTGTAAAATGTAATTTAGATATTTCTGTGATATATTTTCAAAATTGCAGCTTGTGGGTTACCTTTGACGTATAGTGTTCCAAAGGTGGCCCATATAAAGAAAGTACTTTTAAAATCTGCTTAAGGTGCTCTTTTGTTATTTTTCGGGGTTTCTTCTTATTCATCTTACCCTTTAACAAACAAACAACAAAAAAACTTGCAACCACTTTTTGTGCAAAGTAGTTCAAGACTTCTATTCTGGGATTCATTGACTTCTTTCGGGAGTTCTCTATGGTATTCCCATTAGTGTGGAAATTGTTGGAGAATAAATGATAATAATTTTTTTCAGATATTTAAGCAGAAATTTTGAAATTTACCCTTATTACATTAATTCGTATATTTATTTGCTATGTTACCAACGTGTCCCAAAGTTGCCCGACGTTTGGGCCACCTTCCGAACATCCATATGGTCGCCATTTGGAAGGCCTTAAACTTTTAATCTGATAAATTTATTAGAAATGAAGAATGTGGTTAAAGGAAAAGAAATAAATTTTCAGAAAACATATCACAGCTCAAATTTCAAAGAACGTAGCACATGTAAGTTAAAATAACTTCTTACCTGGAAATCAGGACTACCCCTCTTCTTAAGTGAAATTACTGCACACAATGGCTGTCGATCAAAATAATTTCTTCAAATTTGGTCACATACCCTAGATATACATGATTTATGGTTGCACCATTTTGTGATGGAAAGTTAAATTAAACCTCATTTAGGGGGGGGGGGGGGGTAGACTACCTTGGGAACACTGGCCACCTTCGTCTCACCTACCTTATTTTAATAAAAAAAATGAGTTCCTTTATTTAAGAATTTAGAATTTCATTATTATAAATAAACTGTTTAAATAATGGTTGCATTTCTAAAATTGCCATATACAGAATTTCGTGCACTAAATCATAGAATTTATTCTAATTAAACCTACGAGATCCAAAGTTTAGAAGTTAGTTTTAGGATTGTATTAGAATCTTACGTTAGGATCCCCTATGTGTAGAATTCATTGGCTAAATTGTTGTACGGTAGCAAAAAAAAAAAAAAAAAAAAAAAAAAAAAACCTTCAGTAAGTGCACTAAGTTATGGACTCTAAATGAAAAATGTAGTGAATAAAAAATATTATCACAGGAGCTTTTGAAATGTGAATCATGTCTATTTATTAATGCAAATTAAGTATTATAGATACTGTCCGATTTCCGATTCGAGTCGTAAATGAACAAGGACATTTACACTCCGAGTCTTTGTTTGTTTACGACCTGAATTGGATAACGAACAGTAAGTGTTTTGAAATTAGAGTATAAATAAAAAATTAGAGAACTATTGATGTAAAAAGTCGAGTTAAAAAAAATTAATAACTTTCTTTTTCTTTTTCCAAAAGAAGACATTTACTAAAAATTACACCCTGCATGAAATTTGTATCAAACATTCCTCTACTTTTTATAGTGTATATTAATTAGTTAAATAGTGTTCTTTTTTTTTTTTTTTTTCATTTTCTAATTTTTTAAATTAAAGATTAACTGGTTATATTTTTTCTGTTGAGCTGAGTAACACGAACTTTTATAATACAGAACAATGTTAACCATATCAACAAAGAACACTTTAATAACAATTTCTTTATTCTCGTTTATCAAAAAGTTGAAGCGAGAGAGAGAGAGAAAACAGCCTTCTTTGACGTTTATTAATTTAAAATCGATTATGAAGCATGTAGTTTACTGTAATCTCAATCTAGCCTTTTTGTTTTAAAAGTGAATTTCCATTAACAAAATTTTCTATATTAATGTGCGTTTATTAATAATGCAAGTTATTACGATACATAAAAGTTACATTTCATAATCTATTAATGGAATCATTCTATGAATATTTATCTAATTTAAAATTTATAAAAATGTACATTTAATGAAATTGAAATGGTATGTTTTACGATGCATTTATCGATTTGTTAAGGTAAATTATCTGCGCTCTTAAAATGAATGATTAAAAAAAAAAAAGTTTTCTAATTAGACATTTGTTTGTCATACACATATTTATAATTTATGATTTTTATTTATTTTTTTTTTTTAAAGAAAGATACCTACATCGATGTATATGCTTTATAATACTTTGAAGGACAAATTAAATTAATAAGAATAATTTTAAAATTTAAATAACCTTTCAAAGTATTATCAAAATTTATAATATACAGAGAATTATATGCTTACACTTAATGCATTAGTGCTTTTTAAATGTATGGAATGTTTATTGATCTTGCTTTTGATGATCCATCTCAATATTAATTTGTGATGAAAAATTACTCTATGTCGTAAACTTTGTAAAATATACACTTAGAAAATGTTACTTTCCACAAAAGTAAAGAAAGGTAAAGTGGAAAAATGTTATTAAATTTTTGTCTAGCGATAGATGTTCGTTATAAATAAAGACTATATGGGATAATTAAAGGAAGGATAAACTTCATTGGCATAAATATAATAAAGAAAAGTTAAAAGAAATGAAATAGAACATTAAAAATGCAATCATAAAACTTTACACATTGTATATTGTATGCGTCAGTATATTTTCATGCATAATTTTTAAGTAAAGATAAATAAAAGTAAATCGTAAACTATTTTAGAAATACAGAATAAATTAAACAATCTCATTTGTCTGGTTTAAGACACATTCACATGTTGCCATAAAATTTTCCTACTTCAGATAAAAAACATCGAAATATAATTAGACATTTCGGAGGCACCATTTTAGCGTCATTGAAAGGAGTGGATTTTAGCTTCGCAAAGATACCCTCTAGGAAGATGCGCCAGTCCTGGATGTTTAAACTGGAAGCTATGATCTTAACATTTTTGAAATCAAGAACATGTTCAGTGTCTAAAGAATTATGGATAAGTTTAGATTTAAGGTCGCTAGATTTATAAGCCAGTTATGTTCTTCAATTCTAATCTCACTGAATCACCTGTCTTGTTTTTGATGTTTTTAAATTGGGCTTTTATATTTTTTATCGTAAATAAATGTGATTGTTGTCTTAATTTTATTCAATATTGAGACATAAAATTGTCTAATTATATTAAATTCCAATAATATGTTAATCCAAATTCGAAGTATAAGTGAAATACGTTGTAAACTTTAATTTCAATCAACTTGGAATACATTTCAGTTAAAAATGTGATATTGCAAGCTATTTTTAAAACGAAAAATGAGGTGATATAAATAAATATTACTTGACGGTTATCACTTATCATCAGAGAATAATATAAATTGTTTATGGTTCATGTCAACACAGTTTTCGAATTTATTCTTTTAAATATTGAAAATAAACAACTACAAACTACATTTAATTTTCCCAATTTATCACTTTTATTTTCATTTCTTATACATATATTATGGGTAAAAAATAATTAAAAATTTTTTAGGCGAGAGCAATTTTATGTCAAATAATTACCTTTTGAAATTGTATGTGATTTCTGAAATTTACATGATATTACTTGAGAAACCGAATAATAACACTGTGCAAGAGTTCCACTCCTATATTCATTTTAAATTATTTAAAAAAAAACTTGATTAATTAAATATTATATTTTTCACGAGAGAGATTGCCTATCAAAAGTAAACTTTGTTTCAAATTATGTACTTGTATATTTAAACAGAATTTACATTTCATTTCAGAAAAATGTATATCGTAACTTTAATAATATATATTAATTTGCTAGTCAGTTAATTTCAAAAGTTAAATGCATATTTTATCAATTAATAATTTATGTGTGTTTGTCATTAGCTAAAGTATAGTCAATTCTGTATAAAATAATCTTTTTGAAATATAATGTAAATTTAAATAATGGATTAAGTTAATCTAATAAGATTTAAACTGTCCAATTTTAATTATATTGTTGTGTACACGTGAATGAATGACAGGCTTTGCAGAGGCTTAAAAATTTATTTACTGAATATTTTAAAAGATTGCAAGTCTGTCGATCAAGTATCAACCTATGTTTCATCAGAAAACACAGCTTAAATAATGGCTGACAACATAAACACCACAGCATAAATTGTACCATAAGCATAAAACAGAGCATTAGCTGTAATTAATAAACGTAGCCCACAGTGTAAGTTGTATTCATTTTAAGAACTCATAAAGGTAGCTCTTAACATATCAAGGAACTTGGCTTCAATTGAACTGAACGGCCGGAATGCGATCCCTTTATATAGCCTCGTACATTTCCAGAATATTCCTGGCATTTCGAATATTCTATTTAGAGCTTAGATATTATATATATGTATTATATATATATATATTATATATATATATATATATATATATATATATATATATATATATATATATATGTAATGATTTTCTCGCCACAGTCGAAATTGTCAAAGAGCGATAAACACTCCAAATCCGTTGCCAAGGCCATTTCTGCTCTGGTGAAGCTCTTTAACAGGTTTTTAATGAAAAAAAAAGAGCTACTTTAATGCCAAATCGATGCAGAAACGCGGATAATTAACATCTTACAACTGACAAAGACTGTTTAATTGAAATTGCATAAAAATAACGACTATTATTTACAAATTTGTAACAATAGTAAACTTTCATAATAAATCTGATGCAATATCTGTTAAAATAGCAATTTGTAGAATTTAAAAGTAATTATTTTTCATTTCTTGTCATAAATTGGTTTCACCAGTCTTTGCATTACCTGTTGCTCTTGACGAGTCTGTAGCTGGCAAAGTCAGGGTTATTTTAAGCAATCGTCTTTTCAAAATGCAAAATTTTTCCTTTAATTTTCAATAAAACGAAGAAATGGCTTTTGGTGCGTATTTGGCGAGAATCGCGCTGTTCTACCCTTTTTGGCGTGTTAAATTGGTTGCTCACACACTTTGTACGAATAACAAAATTCTCGCCTTTTCTCTCACCTTTTATGACAGGACTCCGAGCTTCTATAAAATTATTATAAAATATTTAATGAAATTTAATTATATCATAAGAGTTTTTAATAATTTAAATTTAATAAAACTCATTCATCAACTCAATTATGGAACTTATTTTTGTCAGAATCATTTTTTTTTTTTTTTTTTTTTTTTCCCTTTTTTAATAGTTTTGAATCGGACCTGGTGATCATGCTACTTAGGGTCTAATAAAAAATAATTTCAATACTACAAATACTATATGAATTAAAATGTAAATATTGTTCACTATTTTTACTTTATAGTTTTTTATCTTTAAAAATTTAATTATAGGTAATTACAGGTATTAATGGATATTAGACAATTTTAAAGTTTTAAATAAAAATGAATTGTTAAAATTAAACTCTCTAAGTTTTTTAGCATTGTTCTAGGTACAGAATTAATTATTTTACGTATTCTGAATACAGATTAATTATTACATTTAGCAAAACTTCTAATATAAATATTCTAATTCATTTAATGAAAACTATCAGTAAAACAGCAGAAAGCGTATTTGCTTTAATCAAGCACTTGAATTTTAATTAATCTCGCGCTGTTCTATTTTTAATGAATGAAAATTAATAAAGTAGAATGGATAATTGTTTTAGTTTTTGATGCTGTTAACGGTAAATAAGTAGTAAAATGCATATGTCATTAGCTTATGTAATTATAACTGAAAATTTAAATTAATTTCTTAATAATTCATCGAAAAATAGCAGATAATTTAAATTTTTCGAAATTATATTTATTTCAATTCTGAAGACTATTTAACGTGTTGTACAATTAATCGTAAATTAAGTAAATATTATTACAAGTAATAATTCCCATTAATATACAGAAAATTATGCAATAAACGGTACTTTAATGAGTTTATATTTCAATAAATTTAATCGGCGAATAAAAATGAAATATACAATAATAAACTATTTTGATAAGAATAAAATATTCACAACTTTATTTCTAGTTTCGTCTTTCATTAAACTGTGTTGTTTGCGTTTGAAGATTTAGTAAGATATTAATTTATACTCATAAAAAAAATTGAATAATTAAATAATATATATCTATTCATAAATAATAAGACTTCTTCAAATTCCATATTGATGAGAGTAAACATTGTTATATGAACATTCCCGCAAATATATAAGGAAAATGCATTAAACAGTATTTTAGGTTTACCTTTCGATGAAATTCACTCGAAGGAATAATAATGAAAGGAATATTAGCAAATTATTTTGGTTCGGGTTGGGTTGGATTACTGTCGCTTTAGAGTTGCCTAGTAGGCTAGTGACAGTTTGGGATTCACCGTCATAGGTGGTTTAAAGACATGAGATTTTCAAAATACGCGGAAGGGATAAAACTACCCCGGTTTAAAAAAATCCAAAGTTTTTTTTTTTTTTTTTTTTTTTTTGGGGGGGGGGGGGCATGGAGGACATTGACGCCAGGAGAAATGATTTTGATAAGAATAAAATTTTCAAAATGTTATTTCTAATACCGTCATCCTTTAAACTGTGTTGCTTGCCCTGGAAATTCAAGTAAGATTTTAAATTGCAATAATAAAAATTCTAATTTAATAATTTAATATTAATTTTAAAATATTGTCTATTGATAAATGATAACCCACTTTAGAAGTTTTACTGATGATTGTAAGCGTTATTGTATACGGAAATTCTTACAAATATAAAGGTAAATATGCATTGAAAAGTGTTTTAATAAGTTTAACTTTGAATCTTAATTTTACTGAGGAGTAATAAAGAAAGATGTGGTAATAAATTATTTTGATAGGAGTAAAATGTTATAAATTTATTTCTAATATGGCACTCAACAATTGTATTCTCTTTACATACTTCTTTTTAGAAATAGATATTTATTCATTCTTTTTTTTAAGGGGCAAGGGGCATTTTAAAGCATCTTTGTAAATCATTGTCGTAAAAATGCGAAATATATCAATGCATCAAAATATATATGGGGTTAGTTGGCATAAAAGGACACCTGGCACTCAGCTTCTATTCTATTCCACAATAGCAATACAGCACTGTTATTTTACTACATGAGTGTTTTAGGTTCACCATCCACCATAAATTGAGTCTGATGGAACTATTTCTGTTTTATCATTTTTCTTATTCGTGAGTAAATGTGGGGTTATTTGACATAATTAGGTATGGGGTGAATTGGCCCAGTTATAACGTAACTATGTCATAGTTTGAGTTTCCTTAATGATTAGTCAAATGCTAAAGAAGAATGTCGAGGTGGTGGGTTATTACACCCTAATTCCTGCCAAGACGGTGGTGAGAGTTTTTATTCGACAGTTCCTATAAACACCGGTGAACCTCAAAAAGAGGCTGATAGGTCATAGAAAACAAGACCAACAACAAATCGTTCATAAAATCAAAGGCCACGTGATCACCCTGATTAAAATAAATAATTAAAAATAATAGTTTGTTTTTGTAAAATGCCAATCCCGTCAGTACCTGAGGAAAATTGAAGAAACCGACGGTGATTTTATTCGCATGTCCACCATAGTCAAAAAGGGGCAAAGAGGGAGATGGCCGGAAAAGGATGATTCAGTTTTGTACAACCAATCTAAAATTGTGCAAAAGTGGAACCCACCTGTTCCAATAAACGAGCTGGCAACCCCTGTTTCGTGATTAATTTCAAATATTGAGTTAATTCTATTTCAATAATTGTAGGTAGCTAGAATACTAAGCGGAATTTATTTTACTTGATAAACTCATTATTTGTTCATACATTAAAGCAAAAATTTTTGATCAAATATTATTAAAATAAAATTTTTTGATAAAAAGAATATATATATATATATATATATATATATATATATATATATATACCGGGTGATTCAAAATAGATGTTACAGCAATTATCTCGTAAACTAAGAAAGATAGAAACATACATCCAATTACAAAATTAGAGCAAATTAAGAGTAGATTTCAGATATGGCATTTTTTTTTGTCAAAGGGGCTGTATACATATTAAATACGAAATTTAATTGTTATACGGTCCCTCCTATCATGTGACTTATATTTAGAAAAATATTCCCCTCGATCTAACAAGCAAAATAAAAAAAAAAAAAATAATTCCTCTAAGTCAAAATCACGCCGAGTTAATGCAATTTAAAAATGATGACTTACACCACTTTTTCTTCAATTTTGGCATCTATTTTTCGACGCCAACAAGCTCACTTTAGGGGGTTATCTATGAGATGAGAAAAATTAAAAAAAAATCCTTTATTTTAAAATAGCAATTAAAATCGTTCAAATACGTGAAATCAACAGTTTTAAGAATTCAATGCAAATTTACATAATTTCGTATTGTTAAAAAATTTAATAGTTAAATTTCTTAGGGGTCACCTGCAAATTAAAACACGTTAAGAGAGGGAAAAAACTAAAAGGCTAGCAAAACCGTGTGGAATTTTCGCGCTCTATTTTTACCTTTTTCCATCATGGTTGATAAATTTAATGACTTCGGCTCTTGAACAATTCCAGCAAGATTGAAAAGTGTTAATGACTTCGATCTGTCTGTCTGTCCATCCGTCTTTCTGTGTGTCTGCGCTCTAACTCCCGTTAATATTCATAGAATTTTCTGAAACTGATATATGTTATTTGAGTTCACTATCCTGTATTCCTTATTGAAAATGGAGTGACTACCTCTGCTAGCTTGTGCACAGGGACACCCGAAAGTATTCCAAATCATTGTGTTCTATAAGAGGTATTTTTATAAACCATATTTTAATACCTTTACTTTATGCATATATTAATAAAATTGAAATACATTATTATAGTTTTATATCGGATATTTTGTACAGAAAATGGAGTAAACACCATCACTGATTTATATACAGGGGCACCCGAAAATATTCCTAAGCATTGCGTTCTATGTGAAGATATTTCTATAAACCAAAATTTAATTACTTTGCATAAATCTTAATGAAATTGAAATATGTTATTCATATGCACAAAAGAATGCTTTCTATACTGTACAGTACGATTAGCATTAGATTTACAGAGCACACAAAAATATTCAGTTACGTTAAGGGTTATTATTGGACATTTGCTGGAATTGCATTTTCGTTTACATTAAACATTTTCTAACAATATTTAACTGTGAATAAGATTTGAATTTGCAATTTTTTCTTTTTTGTCCATCTGTCCGTCTGCCCGTCTGGCCGCCCCCAGCGTCTGTATTTCAGAAATTTTCAGAAATGATATATGTTATTATATGTTATTAAAATGGCATTAATTAATTCTGTACAATTGGTTTATGTACAGTGACGCACAAAAAATGCCAATGTATTGCGTTTTGGGACAGATATTCTTATAAATTACATTTAAATAACTTTATACTGTAAAAATCATAATGATATTCATATTTATTGTTAATATTCTAAAATAATGTTTTGCATAGAATATGATATGGTATAGATGTATAATTCTATGTCAGGGGGGTTACCGCCCTTCTCAACCCCCGTTTAATTATAGTGCCTATACTTATGAAAACAAAAATCAAGTCTGTTATCAATTTCCTTGAAACTTACAAACCTTCATCAGCTTTTCAAGTGGCAACTAGATATGGAATCCAAAATACCAAATTCGCATTTCCTGTAGTTATTACTTCCTCATACCCATAAGGTAGAGAAAGTATTGTTTTTGGGCCAAATTTTCGAAAGTGAGTTTTTGTTATATTTAGACGTTTTGAGGTCCCCTGAATATGAAAATCGTGTTTTTAGCGGTTGGTCCGTGTGTGTGTGTCTGTCTTTTATCAGTTTATCTCAAGAACAAATAGCAGCAGATATTCCAAACTTGGTATTCTAAATATGTATCATATAAGGATGCTACACTAAGCTTTTCATTGAGATGAAGCAAATGGTTCGTGTACAGGGACACTCAAGATTATTCAAATACATTACGTCTATGGGGAAAATTGCAGGTAAGTAGAGTTGAACACCTATAGACTTCACTAACCAAATAAAATGAATATATATTTTTTATATGCATCAAAACATGCCTCATGTAGAATATAGCAGGGAAATCATTCACTGTTCATTTACAGGGCTACACAAAATAACTAGATTATAATGCGACAATAGCTGAAAATTGGTGGAAGTGCAGTTTAGGTTGTGCCGTATATTATTACTATAGGTTTATATTTAGGTGCACTTTGTGGTTTGTACATATTCTTTAAAAGATATACAGGGTTGCAAATATTTAAGCTATAATATTCTTTTTTATTGTTAGTGAAAATGCTTTACTATAATATTTTACCATGTCCAGGAAAGCTGCTCAGGAATGGAAATGAATTCCTCATAGACATATGATAAATAATGTATGTTTTTAAGCTAAATATGCATCGCTTCTGTTTTGTGTATTTACACGTTTTAAGGCTTCCTTATTACCAAAGCCAAGTTTTTTAAAGTTTGATTATTGCCTGCGTCGAATAATTTCAGGAGATTCCCCCCCTCACACAGAACTAATTATCATATAAAACTCTTACGAAGCCTAATTTGAATTATTTTAACGTAGGTTTACATAACAGTACACTTTATGTTACCTCTTAATTTCCAACCTGTATTTATGGTATTAAATTTCAGGGTAAGAGAAAGTCGTGTGAGTGGAACATCAGATTATTTGTTGTTTAATTATGCTGATAATTCATATATATACAGAGCAACGAATAAAAATTTACCTTTCGTAATCAGGAGGCCTCAAAATGTGATATTATATAAAAAAAAAATCGCTCTCCAAAAGCTACTTTGTTTGCAGTATGGGTATGAGAAATTAATTTTGCGTTCTGTGTCAGCAGTGTTCTTCGAAAAAAAAAAAATGCAGCAAACACTTACACCAATTACATTTAATAATAATAATTAAAAAAAAGTTTACCTTAATTTTGGGTAGCCCTGTATATTGTCTATAAACTATATACACATGACTTTGTGTACGTAAATTTAGTGTTATATGTAAAACAAGTAACACAAAATGAAATACACTTCCAGCATTTCCCAACTATATCTCCAATATTTCGAACTATTCTAAGTAACCCTGTAAATGAATGATGAATGGTTGCTACACCAGAATCTACATAACACATGCTTTTATGCGTATAAAAAATTTGTTCATTTCATTTTGTTTAAGGCAGTCTATACATGTTACACTGTACATATGAGAAATTTCGCTCACAGACGTAATCTGTTTGAATTCTTTTGGATGACCCTGTAAACAAACAATTGTCTGATAGTAACGAATACTTTAGTGTAGCACCACAATATGATACAGATTTAGAATATCGAATTTGGATTTTTTGACACTATTTGTTCTTGAGATATTCTAATAACATACAGACACACACACAGAGAGAGAGAGAGTGAGACCAACCTCTAAAAACATGATTTTTGAATTCAGAGGATCTGAAAACGTGCAAATATAACAAAAGCTAATTTTCGGAAATTTGACTCAAAAACAATTCTTTCTCTACACCGTGTATATGAGTAACAGAATGTATAAAGAAAGAAAAATGAATTTGAAAATTCCCTTTTAGTACATAAATTATTCATAAATTTTATTTGTTAAATTATCAATAAGTATTCTCTTGTGTATTCACTAGGGAAAAGAGAGACATAACAGGTTAAAATAGCCATCTTTCCCTGAATGATTTCTTTTTCTTTTTTTTCCCCCAAACGCTGATCAACGTGTGCCTTATTACAAAAGCAATAGTAATTACAATTTCTCACTTTTGATACAACCCCTTAAGACTTGGCAAAAAATGCTAGAATTTTCAAATTGCAATAACTCAGCGAGATTTTGACTTAGAAAGATGATTTTTTTTTTTTTTTTGATTGTTAGAGCGAGGAGAATATTTTTCTAAATATAAGTCATATGATAGGTGGGGCCGTATAAAAATTAAATTTAGTATTTAATATGTATACAGCCCCTTGTAAAAAATAATGCCATATCTGAAATCTACTCTTAATTTGCACCAATTTTTTAATTGAAAGTTTGTTTCTATCTTTCTTAGTTTCCAAAATAATCGCTGTAACATCTATTTTGAATCACCCGGTATTTATATATATATATAAATTTCTCTTAAAATTTACTGTGTTCTGCCTAAGTATCCCTATTCATATTCAGTTAAGCCAACACACCCCTACGGCTACGTCAACTAATTAGTAGGCATAGTTACAAGATCTCAGAGAAAGTATTTGGGGGGTCCTTTAAACAAGTATTTCATAATTAGGTCTTACTTGATTGTGTAGTCAAAGTAGTTAAGTTCCATAGATTTATCAAAATTTCTATAAGTATTGCACACGCACACACACACAAAAAAAAAAAAAAAAAAAAAAAACAAGAAAAAGAAGAACAGAAAGAAAAAGAAAAAAAAAATCATAAACCAAAATCTACGCTAATTACCCCCGATCTTCCCTATATTATTTTTTTTAAGTAAATATTTAAGTAAAAAAATGCAAAATTGGAAAATTATATATTTTTTTTCATCTTTTTTTTTTTTTTTTTTTAATCAAAAATGCTTCAGCCTTTTAAATTTTATTCTCTCTCGATTGAGCTGAAAGTTTTCATGGATTTTCTTCCTAAAATTTATTAGTGCCGTAAAAAAAAAAAAAAAAAAAAAAAAAAAATGTTCAATATACAGGGTAATCATGTTGTTTTTAGTGATGTTTAAACAACATATCCTCTAAAACGTGAAGAGATGGGCTCTATTATCAAATTAATTACAAATTGAAAGATATTTAAAAGTTTATGAAATAGACTGTTTTTCACGCAAATTAAAGTATTTTAATCAATGACAGTTTTATGTTAAAACTTTTGAAATGTTTATAAGACACATGTTTAGTAAAAAGAAAATTAATTCACAAAATACTGAGATTAAATTGACAGAAGAATGATTTTATCTCCAATTTCCGTTACTAATAAATGCTTAAAAGATGCGCAGAATAGGCTTTTCACAAAAGAACTGTAGTGGACTATCTAAAACAAAACAGCGATTTGCTAAATCTATAAAATTACGGATAGTGGAAGAAAGCACATTATTAAATTCCTAATATATATTAAGCAAACGAAGTATAGTTATCATGAAAAGACCCGATTATAATATTTTAATGTTTCTATGAATTTTGAATTTTTTTTTTCAAATTTCTTTTTGCTACTTTTACGTTGATGAATGTATGTATACACATACGGCACTGTGCGTCACCTATATAGAAGTTTTAATGGACAAAAATGCTGCTAAAAAGGAGAAAGATATTAGGTAGACGGCATTGTAAAACTAATATATCTGCAGATCAGGACCATCAATGTCATATTTGCATCACTTATTGTTTAGTAAATCACTTTTATTTATTCCATATTATATATATATATATATATATAGGTAGATAGATATAGATAGATATACATATATATTATTAACTCACTACATAATCAAATACAATTATGAAGGGGCTACCGTCCCCCTCAAGCCCCCCCCCCCATTTTATCTGTCTGTATATATATTTCCTTGTAACTCATAGGCTTGAGTTAATTCTTTGTAACTCATAAATACTTGTACCAAATTTGATATCAAATCATTGCACAACTTACCGGAATTCTTTTGTGTATCCCTGTAAACTAATTATTAACTCTATGCCAGTCATGTTCCATGGATACCATGCTTTTAAATATTTTAATAACCTATGTTTATTTAATTATTTTTAATGGAGTATAACCATGTTAAAATGCAAATGTTAGAAATAACGTCTATAGACTGCAATTTTACGAAATAATTTTGTGTGTCCCTGTACACGAGCCTCAGTGATTATACACACTGATAAAAAGTATACGACAAATTCATTGTAATTCATTAATATTCGAACGAAATTTGACATTATTTAGATGATTACACAATGTCATCGGAATTATTTCGTGTGGCCCTGTAAATACATTATTTAGTCTATACATAATATTTTTCTACTAAAAACCTGTTTTTAAGCATCTTCATAATGTATATTGATTTTATTATGTTGAATGCAGTATAAACGCATTAAAATGCGCTTAAATAAAAATCAATCCACAGACTCTAATTTCACGAAATTCTTTTCTGTGCATTTTTAATTGCAATTATTCATTGCGGGAGTTGTGGGGTTCTTTGAATTAATATCGAAAGATAACTCAGACACCATTTCTTTTTTGGGGTAAAGTAGTTGTGCTGAATTATTAGGAAACATGCTTAAAAAGTGTTATAGATTAATGTAAATGACTTATATTAATATTAAATATTTATGCTGTCATAACTCAGTGGACATAAATGAATATAAAAGAGCGTATAAGAAGAGAGGAGAATTTGCGCACAATTCAACAGAATAATATAAAAAATTCAAAGTATTAATTTTTAGCAAAGCAATCGCTGACTAATTTTGAATTCATTCGTTTTCCACACATTTCCATTACGATTTTGTAGTTCTGCTATAATTTAAGCAACAACAATAATAAAAACAAAAGAACTATTTTGCGCAAACT
The DNA here is from genome assembly GCA_963930645.1 of Salticus scenicus. Lineage (NCBI taxonomy): Eukaryota > Metazoa > Arthropoda > Arachnida > Araneae > Salticidae > Salticus > Salticus scenicus. Next base: position 222,285,140 of record OZ005651.1, on the reverse strand, counting down.
GTCCTTACGGGGTAGGTGTGATTGTGTACATGGGTAAGAAAAATTGCTATTAATAATAACTACAATTAAATTGTTAACAATAATATTTGCACTTAAACGAAATTGTTGTAAAGTTTTTGTAAACAGATATTTTTGCATTACGAGCAGATATTTTAATCTTATAACTAAAAATTCAGAAAAATAAAAGGAATTACAAAATTTTATTTAAAGAAAAAATGAAAAAAAAAAAAAATACAGAAAAAGAAGATAAGATTACAAAACAACACTAAGTTACTAGATTACACGTTTAAATAAAATTAGTACATTTCCTTTTTTCAATTTGAATATTTGCTAATCTGTCGTTGTTCACAATCGTTGCACTTATTGTTGTAAATGATGCAGCTTTTGTGCAACCACCTGCAACAAGTAACGCATTTAAAATACTCCAGTCACTCGTCAAAGTTGTCTCGGTGTACAGTTCCAGGCTTTCAGTGGACTCATCTTCATTTTATTGTTATTAATAAAAGCTTCGAAATGTCTTCTAGTGTAGAATTTAGTTGAATCAATGCGCAATCTCTCCTAAGTAGCAAAAGAGCAAACTCTCCCATTTCGGTAGGAGATATTGCGCAGCCTTTTATTAAATAATTTTTCGCTTTTAGAGAGATCCATTGGTGATAGTACGGCGAGTTTTCGTTAGTAGTTTTAAGAGAAATCATTTAATTTAAAAATATGCTGTACTACTACAATTATATGGAAATTTTTAGGAAGAGTTATAAAAATTCAGCTATTTATTTTTGAAAACGATACAAAATAACGTTGTTTTACATTAGACGTTTAACGCTATCAATATGCACATTCAAATCGGCACTTCACTGTTGATGTTGTACAACTACCTGTAGTCGCAGCGCGTTCACTCTAATTTCTCACGATGAAAATCCTCCCGTGAAATCTCTAATAGCTTTTCCTTATATATTTCAATTTAAAATTTAGGTTTACAAATGTAAACTGCAATCAAGAAATTTAAAAGAAGGAAAGGAAGATAAAACTCATATATATATATTTTAATATAAATACATTTACATTTTTTTTTTTTTTTTTTTTTACCATATTTTTATTAACTTCGATTCTTGTTTGTTTCTTTGTTATTGTGTCCAATACAAATCTTGCAATTGATTTTTAACTAACTTCCCGACTAGTTAGACATTTAAAATTTTCAGAATTGCTCAGAACATGGTGACAATGCACTTTTGTAATACATTTAACCAACTGTTTCAGGTCCCTGCTGCCTTCGGCAGCGTTTATATGATTCAACAGAAAATTTATTCATCTAACTTCCCGACTAGCTATAGACATTTCAAACTTTCAGACTAGTTCAGAACAGGGTGACAAAGCACTTTTTTAAATACGTTTAGCCAACTGTTTCGGGTCTCTGCTGCATTCGGTAGCGTTTATGTGATTCAACAGAAAATTTATTTAACTAACTTCCCGACTAGCTAGACATTTGAAACTTTCAGAATAGCTCAGAATACGGTGACAATGCATTTCTTTAATACTTTTTGTCAACTGGTTTGCGTCCCTGGTGCCTTCGGAAGCGTTTATATGATTCAACAGAAAAATTTAAAAGCATAGTATATAAAAAGTTCGTTTTATCTCGTAATTATTTAAATTATCTTTTGAAAAACGTAAGTGCAAAACATTTCACTTAATATCAATTTATTTGATTAAAGTTGGTTTATTGTTAACATGGAAATATAGAGCTATTTATTCTGTGTACATTTTACCTACTCAAATACATTTCCCTTCAAAAAGAATATTTTACTTTATAGTACAGCAATGTTTTAAAATTAAGTTTATTAAATAAAGATTTTAATAAGAGCATATAATTTCGCATTTTGTCGCATTTTGTGTTATAAACTGGCACTAATATAAAATATTTTAAACTTATTCAAATTTCTAAACGTAAAATGTAAATCAATTATGGTTTAAATTTTAAATTTTAAATAATTATTATTGTTAAAAAAAAAAAAAAAAGTAAGAAAAAAAATCTTTGAAGTTTTCTCAATAACTGCATCTGGGAATTAAAAATGAATGTATGTAAATCGATGTTAATTCTGTTTAAAGATAACAGAGTTTTATTTCAAATTAGATGCAGAAAATTTACTTTTAAGCATATAAATGGATTAGAAATCTTAATAATCAAATGTATCAAGTAATGAATATTCTAATGTAATAAATATTTATAATATTAAAAAAAAGTTGTATCCATATTTAAAACAATAATCGTAATTTTACCGTTATAGAATATTTTTAATATATATTTTTTAAATTATAATGCTCATCTTTATTTAAAGCATGAAAATAAAGTTTTTTCATAATATAGAATATTTCATCATTCTTTAAACTCTTGTTTGCTTATGGTAATTAAAGTTAGATTTAACTTATAACAATGAAAAATTTAAATTAATAATGTAATATTAATTTATTTATTTCTATTTAATAATATGCCTCCTTAAACGTAGCACACTAACGACGAAATACATCAAGTTTTAGAATGTCAGAATTTAGTTAAATGGCTTTCAACCATTTACTTTTTGACGCATTTCTTTCTCTTTTGTAATTCGTACTAATACCGGATATATATATATATATATACATATATACATATATATAAACTTTGATCTTGACTTTAATTTGTTAGTTCTTGTTATTGATTTTAACAATGGTTTTAAAAAAGCAAAACAAAAGCAAAACAAATTAAAATATAAAAATAAAGGGACTCATATTTGTAAATCTGATAAAAAAATTTCAGAGGAATAAGCCTTAAGAAATGCAATATTTAAATTTTTAAACGGGTCTATATATTCCAGTGATTCAAATAAGTCCCATAAGATTAATAAGGTCATGCGTAAAATTTTATTACTATTTCATAAAAAAAAAAAAAAAAAAAAAAAAAAGTCTTAAAAGTATTTTCAGGCAAACTTGTTGATGGATAGGCTACAATTTAAAATGTAAATATGTTTATACATTTTCGTTATGATTGTTTTCAGTCTTCATTTGTGCATGAATCGTCCAAAGCAATCTATGATTATTCTTTTTACAAACACAAAATTTACAACGGAAGTTTGAAAACTGGCTTAAGTCAAATATTTTGTTTTGTCATACCTCTTGGACTTTTTTTGATATAATGCTGAAATCTTACACATGATTGTTTCTAGCCTATGGATATTTTTATGTTTTTCTTGAAAATATTTTTTTTATAAAAATGCAAATTTACTGTATAAAAAGTGTAAAGTTTGTCCTTCTTTAAATTTATTCACTTGAAATTTTTAATTTTTAATTTTTTTTTTTTTTTTAAATTCTTAACCATTTTTTACGCAAGTTTGCAATTTGTAATATATGTCCAAGATCAATATTTTAACCGCAAATGCTACCTTTAAACAGGGCAAATTTGTAATGTATTTACTGTTCTTTTAATACCATAAACTAAAATAATGAATATTTCGCATTATTATTAAAAACGTAACTCTATGCATTAGAGATAAACCTTACGACAATCATGTAGGAGATTAATATTTAGAAATAAATAAAAATCCATAATTAAGTAATTTTGTATTTTAAGTGTTATTAAGGGAAAAAGCAGTTCAATGAACCTATATATGTGTCATCTACGATCAGATGTTTAAGAATTATTGCTTAGATTTTTTTTTTTTTTCCTAGCAGACTAATAACTGGATCTTAACTGATAAGCCTTAACCTTTTAATATTGGTTTTGCACTTAAATCAAACATTTAACACTCTTTTTATGCAATAATGTTTTAACAAACTTCTTCGTTTAAATCTATTTTTAAACCTTTGTGGTTTCTCTGTTTTGTAGATCGCAGCACCACTCAGAAATTTATCAAATGATGTTTCAAAAGAAGTCATATACAGAAGCTACTTTAAATTTCTGTATAAGCGCAAATGTTTTTCTTTCTTTCTTTTTTTTCTTTTTTTTTTTTCTTTTTTTATTTTTTTTTGGTACAATGCTTACGTGCTTCATTTTTTTCTTTTGGTGAAGGGTTATGCTATTATTTTGAACCGATAAAATTGTTGCGAGTTTTTGTAATTTACGGTGTTTACTTGCAAAGATATTTATTTATTTAATTATTCATTATTTGAATTTAATCAGGTTAACAAGTCAGGTTAACAAAAATTTATTTTTCATTTTACATCTTTATGATCAGCTACAGTCGGTAACAAAAGTCTCCGAACACTAGCAGAAATTCCTATATAAAAAAAGTATACTTAATGCAGTTTTGTTAAATAAATCCTTGTCGAATTCTGTTTTTAGTCAGTCTAAAAACAGGATTCGACAAGAATTTATTTAACAAAACAGTATTAAGTGTACATTTTTTATAAAGGAATTTTGCTAGTGTTCGGAGACTTTTGTTACCGACTGTATGTGTCAAATAGCCATTTTTGAAATTAGTTTAGCAATTTTCAATAGCAAATATGTAGTAAAAGTTAAAGGGTTAATGTGAGATAATTCCTTTAATGTAATTCCTTTAATTTTCAAAACTATCAAAAATTTAATGTGAATAAATTTACAGATCTACTTTTTTTAAAATAAGATTTTTTATTAAATGTATGTAGAGTCAAGGTGTGGAGGAATAGTAAAGGAATGATAAAGAAAAAGTAACGTTAAAAAGCACAGATTAGAGAAAAAAAAAAACTATACGTTGGTTTCGTAACTCCTTCGGCTGTTTCGAAGTTCTTTCCTCAGTATTATTGACAAAAGAAATTAAACTTGATTAAAAAGTTATTCCAAAGCTCGCTGGACAAGCATAGTCCAAAACCTAGACCAGAAAGGCAAGTTGTAAAAAGTGTCACGGGTATAAATATGAAAACTAAAATAAAATATGAAGGGTATACATATTATAATACACGGATATAAATATGAAGTGACGTAGTTAAAGTGGGGTTAGTAGGAAGTATAATAGAGAAACCATTTTAAAAAAAAAGGGGGGGGGGGGTGGAAGAGGGAAAATGGGGGTTGTATTTCTAAATAATTTGAAATTAGATTCTAACGAAATTAGGTGTGCCCGAGAGGTCATTCCCAAATGAATAAGAGTTTTGTAAATAGGAAAAACTCCCCAAAAATCCAGATCTATTACTGCAGTACATTTTTGAATGATGGAGGATTTGGAAAAATTTAAATTGTGTGGTTAATGACCCAATTATGTTTGAGTATGGCAGAACGTTCTATATCACCATTTTTAACATGGTTTTCGTGCTCACCCAAACGAAATTTAAAAGCGTATTTCGTTTGGCCGATATACATTAGATCACATTCACAAGTTATTTCGTAAATGCTCCATTTGGATAATTTACCTGTTGAATCCTTGAGGTTACTAAATGTTATTTTGTTTCATATTTAAATTCTTTTGTCATGAATGCTGAGGAAGGAACGTAAGAAGTTCCGAAACGGACGCATAGTTTATTTATTTTTTGTTTCATTTATGCTTTTTAACGTAGTTCTTTAATAATTTTTATGTAAAAAGAATAGACGTTTCAATCTGCAATTCTTAATGTGAATTTTTTAATAGTCTAAATGAAAAAAAATATATATATATAACTTTTGCTATATATATATATATATATATATATATATATATATATATATATATATATAAATTATTATATTAAAAAAAAATCCAAATTATTATACTTAGAAAAATGTAGATATGTGTTGTGGATTTAAGATAGACATCCTCAAAACTGTTTTCGTTAAAACAATGGCAATAATGTTTTTGATAGCTTAAATTTTAAGGAAAATCCTCGAGAAGGTTCTATTAAACAATATTAGAATTGTAATGTCATCATTGGTCTAGTTTAAAGAACGTTACAGTTTTTTGTGTATAATATTTTGTGTTATTAGCACAATCTTAGATATACTAAACTGATCTATTCACAAACCTATTGTATTGTAGAAAGAGTGACCTAAGAAAATATATTAAATGCACAATACTATATTAGTATCACAGGTACATCAACAATATATATATATATATATAGATATAGATATATATATTATGTACTTCATAAACATTTATAAATATATTCAACCTCGATAAGATATCTTAAATAGTAAAAAAAAAAAAAAAAAAAAAAAAATTACGTTTTAAGTTTCCATCTCCATTACTCCCTAATCGTTGAGGGTAAAAGTCTTAAATAGTGTGCAAAAGATGTTTCATATAAAGAACAATAAATAGAAGGCAAGAACTCTTCATTCGACGATGGTGCAGTTTTCATATGCTTAACCCACAATACCCTTTTAGAGAAAAATATAGATATTTCACTTTTGCAAGCGATGAAAATTTTTAAGTATTCAAAATATTTTAAAAAGCAATTGAGACCAATATTCTTAGTCATTAATTTCTACATAAGTATTTGTTAAACCATAAATTTCGAAGGTCTCGAAAGCTTTTTAAAATATTTTGAAGATTTAAAAAAATCCATCTCTTGCAAAAGTGATATATCCATATGTTTCTCTAAAATTTTCTTAGTGTTGAAACTTTCATTTATTTATAGCATGTCTTTACAAGAATAAATTTTTATTTTATGCTTTTTAGGGCTCCACAATAAAAAAGCTTCTACTGTTAAAAAATATACTTTTACCTAAATTTTTATTTTCTGCTTTTTAGTTATAGAAAAAGCTTCTATAAAAACGAATAAAAAATTCTTAGAATACTGTGCATTTTTTGAAATATTTTCTTTTATCAATTGACACCTTTTTTATTAATTATCTGCAAAAATTAACATATCGGCCCTTGGAAAATCGAACCCACGACACGCTCTAACCAAAAATCAAAGAACAGTAAAGAAAAAACATGGAACATGCTAAAAGATTCCAACAAATACTTATACAAAAAAGAATATTGTTCTTGAATGCCTTTTAAAATATTTTGAATATTTAAAATTTTTTATCTCTTGCAAAGTGAGATATTTATATTTTACTTTAAATATTTATATTTTTGTGTTTCAGCTATTTATTTATTGTTGAAACTTTTATTTATTTTTTATAACATGTCCTGGCAAGAATATGTTTTAATGCTTTTTAGGACTACACAACAAAAACTTCCAGTTTTTTTTTTTTTTTTTCATTTTTATTCTTGTGCGTTTTAGTAAATAAAAGAATCTCCTTAAAAAAATAATAATAATAATCAAAAATTTTTAGGATAGTGTGTAGACACAACAAAGGATCTTTATTTTATCATTTAACATCTTTCCGATTAAATACCTGCAATAAAACATGACATCGGTCCTCGAACTTTCAAAAATCGTGTTATCAACATGATGCTCTATCCAATTGAGCTAACAAGTGATGTAAAATGATGCTAACATTTACGTTAAAGTGGAAGCGTTTTGTTTTTCAGTGTGACACACGAAAACACCGTGACAAAATCCAATTTCAATAAAAAGCTTCTAAAAAAATATTTATTTACCTAATTTTTACTTAAAACTTTTTATTTTGTGCTTTTTTAATATCTAAAATATTTTGTGTTTTTTAATATCTAAAAAAAAAGGCTTCTCCAAAAACTCTTCAAAAATTCTTAGGATACTGTGTAGTCAAGAACAATTTTCTTTTTTCAATCGACACCTTTTCTACTAATTATCTCCAAAAATTAACACGTCGGACCTTCAGGGATCGGACTCTCGACCACCGCTTTATTAACGTGAAGTTCTAACCAACTAAGCCATGGAGCGACTACCTGAACAGCTTATATTTATATAATTTAAAATGGAGGCGCCTTGTTTATTAGCGTGACACGAAGACACAATGACAAAGTCAATTTCATATAAAAAGCTTCTAAAAAGATCTGTAATAAATAAAGATGTTTGTTTTGAAATGTGTAGCTTTTTTTGTATTTTCACAAATTGCGCCCCTAGCAAAAGAAAATTGAAATTGTATTTATTTATTTATTTAATACAGAATTTGTGAAGATATCTTTTGAATTATCGATACACAAATTTTTGACTGAATCCGCATTTTAATTACAGCTATAGAGAGCATTTAACAAGCCAGGTTTAATGACAATCACTCTGTATTTTGAAGACATGAAAAATTTTTTTTTATATCGTCATAAATCATAAAACATCTCAATTCTCTTTTAAAATTATTTACTTAGATTCCCTCAGAAAATGGTTTTATATACTTTATACCTTATGCCTTTAAAAAACCTTTTGATCTAGAGAATGTTTAAAGTAATATATTCTCCATTTGTTAAAATTATTTTTAATATTTTCACTTATAAGTTTATCCGCCTTTATAAATGTTTCTATTGTTTATCAATATCCCTTTGATATTTGCTTTGTAAAATATTTATAGTTTAATAAACAAATATTTATGACTTTCAATTTTTTTTTTTTTTTTTTTTTTTTTTTTGTAGAATATGAAAAATAGAAAAATAAAATAAAATAAATAAATAAATAATAATAATAATTATAATTTTAAATATAATTATATATAAAAAATATTTCTTATACTTGATTAATTTTATAATATAGTTTTGATCCAAAAGGAAAATTAATTTATCTTCTAATTTAATAATGCTTTCACTTCATTAATAAGAACATGCATGATTAATTAAAAGTGTTTAATTAAAACAAATAAGCTTTAGTCTATGCAGCAATCTTTAATAAAAGGAAATATAATTTTTTAATATTGTTTTCATTAAATGTTACTAATTATATAATTAAACTGAATTTCGTATTCAGTCAGGTTTTCTTTCTATATTTTAATTTTTAGCACGTTTCTATATTAAAGTAACGTGTTATTGAAAAAAATAAATTAGAGAAACTTCAACAAGTTTTACTATTTATTTCAATTTCAAAATGTATTTGATTTTTAATAACTTTAATAATTTGATGAAATTACTTGCCCCAAGTTAAAAATCGTTGTAAATTAAAGTATTTAATAATAAGTAATTAATAGACATAAAGTATTTAATAGACATAAGATAATAATTTAAATAATAATAATAATAATAATAATAATAATAATGACTTGGTTTTAACTTTGGTATTAAAATTATTTAAAAAAAAAATGCAAAAATAAATTGAGAAAAATGTTTTTCATGTTGTGAATTTTTTTTTTTCAATTCAAATCTATTTTCATGTTATTTGAAGATTAAATTTTCTGACAACAGTACTAAAATTTCACATAATAATAATAAGTGGTATGCACACTTGAAATAGTCGTAATATAAGTTTTTCATAACTTTAAAAATGAATTGTTTCATAATAATTAATTGGTTTAAAATACCGAATTCGTTGATTATCTCAAAATTTATTTTCAATAGTTAGAGACTGAAGCACTTCGGACTGGCTGTAATATCGTAAAGAATGGAAAAAATAGCTATTTATATGAAGAGAATCATTAAACTATTTAATTTTATACTGTATAAGAAACAGAAACATCTTTTTTACTTTGGTTAAATTACATAATACATTATGTAAATAAAGGATAAATTTTACACATCCTACAGTACTTTTATTTAAATTTACTTTGAATGTAACATAGCATGAGATGTTTCTACTAATTCATGTAACTAATATAAATGTCTGACATAAATTCCAACTAACTCATTTTTACTTGGTTATGTATATATATAAATAATAAAACTGCATATTAACATAATTCGTAATATACAGTAGAACTTAGTGGATCGAATATCAATATTTTTAGTTTCAAAGAAATATGAGATAATATTAATAATATGAAGAAATAAATTATTTGGATTAAAATACTTTTAAGCATCATACTTTATAAGCAATATAATCTAGTTTTTTTTTTTTTTTTTTTTTTAAGTAAAGTAGTGCACTTACTAAGCATTTTTAAACTGGATTTATTACTAATCATTCTTAATCTACATTTACTACCATGAATACTTAATATTGATTTAAAATTTATTATGACTTATTTGGAGAAAATAAGAAAGAAAAGGTAACTATTTAAATATTCATTCTAATTTTGACATAAATAATCAATTTAACTTTAAATAAACTGGTGTGTCACTCACACGACTTTCTCTTACCCTGAAATTTAATACTATAAATACAGGTTGCAGATTAAGAGGTAAGATAATGAGAACTGTCATGTAAACCTATGCTAAACAATTCAAATTAGGCTTCAGAAGAGTTTTATACGATAATTAGTTCTGTGTGAGGAGGGCTACCGCCCCCCTCAACCCCCCGTTTCATTAATGCACCTACATTTCTATAGAATTTAATTCGGTTATTAAAAAATAATTCTGTTTTTAAAAAATAACTTATTAAAATTATTATTTAAAAAAATTATTTTTTATGATAATGCAGACGATTTCCATATTATAGTGCAACACTAAATATCCAAAAAAAGTCCATTTTACTCTCAATATAAAAAAAAAAAAAAAAAAAAAACGATTTTTTTTCTATGTTTTTTTTTTTCGTTAAAATAAAAAAAAATCTATAACTTTGTTTTAAATTATCACAGATTTATAGTTCAACCATTCGTTTTAAAGGTATTCGCAAGCTCTTTTGAATGATACCCATCATGAAAACTTACTCCCCTCGAGGGGGGGACTTCCCCCCCAGAGGGGTAGGCGAGGCATCTACATACACAATTTTTTTTTCCCAGTTAACTATCTCTATTACAAAAAATATATGTTCGTTTCATTTGGTTTAGTGCAGTCTATAGACGTTAAACTCTACTTTCCTGCAATTTCCCCCATAGACGTAATGTATTAGAATTCTCTTGATTGTCCCTGTACACGAACCATTTGCTTGATCTTTACGAAAAGCTTACTGTAGCATCCCTATATGATACAAATTTAGAATACCAAGTTTGAACTTTCTGCCATAATTTGTTTTTGAGATATGCTGATAACAGACAGACACAGACACACAGACACACAGACCATTTGCTAAAAACATGATTTTCGTATTCAGGGGACCTCAAAACGCGTAAATATAACAAAATCTCGCGTTCGAAAATTTGACCCAAAAACAATACTTTCTCAACCTTATGGGTAAGATAAAGTAAAAAATTATACTTTTAAAAAATTAAAGAACACGCTTTTATTGAAATGTCAACTAAAAAGCTCAAAATATCTATCTTTATAGTAATAAAATGGAGGGTTAAGAAAAAATCATATAAAATATGTTACATTTCACGCACACACACACACACACACAAAAAAAAAGGCAATTTTTCGATAATTGCTTAATTTAGTAAACTAAAATAAAATCCTGTTCATAAATAAGATTTTAATAATTTGATTATTAAAAATTTTAATCAAATTTAGTTACACTACGCTATTAAGGTATGAAAATAACTATTATAAATTAACCTTTGACTGAACCAAAATATAATAATCTTAAATTATCTAAGTTCTAAAAATTATCTATTAAATATGATTTTACCCGGAATATGGCGGTAATGTTCTAAAATTACTATTTTATTTCTAATACGTCAAGTTTTCTGCTATACTATTGAATGTTAAAAATACAAGAAAAAAAATTATTTTATTTAATAAAATGCTTTGAAAAAAATTAAATTTTGAAAAATATTGTAATTAGGTTCTAATTTTGAATGCATTACTCGTTTTGTGGAGTTTTAATTTGGCTGTTACGTCTTTATAAATGTTTCCAACAAGGTGAACCTATCCTGAATTAATATTAGTGTTATTTAATGCATTCATAACTGCTAGTGGTGATACGGAGTCAAAAGCTTTTTCGTAATCCACAAAAGCCACATACAGAGGGAGTTCGTATTCATTACTTCTTTGAATAATTTCTCTAATTGTATGAATATGGTCGATGATACTAAAACTACTTCGAAATCATGCTTATTCTATAGGTTACGCTGCATCTAATTGTTTCTATAAGAGGTTTGTCAAAAATTTCATCCGAATTTTATACAAAACTGGGAGCAAGATGACTGAACGATAGTTTCTAATATCTTTTTCTTCTCCTTTTTTAAAGAGTAAGATTATCATGAAATTTTTCCAGTCCTTTGGAACATCACATCTTTTTATACATTTGTTGAATAATTCAGTAAGAATTTCAATGGCTTCATTCCCTGCTTCTTTTAAAATATCCACAGTGATTTTGTTTTCTGAAGCTTTTCCATTTTCTATTAGTTTTATTGCCATAGCTACTTCTTCATTCAATATTGCTGGTCGTTTGTATTTGATAAGGTAGGGGAACCACTGAGTTGTTCAGATGAACTGTTGAATTCTGAATACAAATTTACTGCCTCTTTTAGAATTTGCTTTTCATTTCGAGTGATATTTCCACTTTTTGTCTTCAAATTACAGAGCCTCTTAGTACACATCTTCGTAGTAACACAGACCCTCTTCGTACCTGCAGTAATTTGCCTATTTTCTGATGTGTATCGTGTTGCTGCCCTCCATGTGATTTGGTTATTTTAATTATTGTTAATGTTCATATGCTCTGTATTTGATATTATCTTATTAATTTTGTACCTTTTATTAAATTGTTTATGATGTAAGGTAGATCACACTCTCTCTAATTCTAGGGATCTAGCTTAGGTATTTTGAATGATGTTTTGATATGTTTATTAAAACATTTATTAGTAAGTTTTTTCATATCTTTTCCAAAGATGTTATTGGTTATTTAATTTGGTTATTTATTAATTCATTTTGATTCTTGAGAATTTCGGTTGCATTTTATTACCTGTTTCCCTTTATTCTACTACTGCTCTTTTATCAAATGTATGTATATATGTACATATATATACATATATACTGTGAACTAATGTCTTCATAATATTTCGTATAGCGCTTTCATGGAAATCAGATATATTATATATATTGACTATTAATGATTATTTTAAAATTCAATTATTTGATTAGAGTTATAAAAAATCGCTTTTAGTATTTAATTAGTTTCCAATTAACTGTTCAAAAAATATTATAATGACAAATTAACACAAAGTACGTTTAGATATATACACTAAATATTTCTAAACATTTCACACTTACTAAAAAAAAAAAAAAAAAAAACTTTATTTATAATTTCTAGTGCTATTATAATTACTCATTATTCTTAGAATAAAATAATATGTTGTTTAGAATTTGAACTGTAAACTCTTATGTAAGAGAACAACTTACAAAATTTTAAAGTAAAAATTAAATTTTAAACAATCTACATAAAAATAAATTACTTTTATGCCTATGAAAATGATGATATATTCCGTAGGGATTAAGCAAGCACAAAGTCTTTTTTTAATTATAGACATAGTCAATAATTAAAAAAAAAATTAACTATTTTTTTTTTTTTTTTTTTTTTAATTATTGTTAATTTTCACAAACTTAGTAGCTAGCTCAAAAATTATTTTTAAGTGAAATAGCATTGAAGGAAAATCTCTTGAGTTCGTAGTAGAGAAAAAAAAATACATCCAAGAAATTAAATGGGACATTTAGAATTATTTAGATCCAAGTTACATTTTTTAAATATTTTTATAAAAAATTTCATATAAAAAAATAATGATGTAAAACACTTCTCTCTTTTGAATATTTTACATTTCGTATTTTTATTTAACATATAAAAAGTTAAATTCTTTTAAACTTTTCTTTTTCTACAAAGAAATATTTGAATATATCTAATTAAAAAAAAAAAAAAAAAAAAAAAGATAAATGTTGACTTTACATATTTTGTTTTTAACTAAATGTATATTAATCAGTTATTTCATTTAATGAAGTAAAATTAAGTTTTTAATTGTCATTACATAAATAAAATAAATGAAAAAATATAAATGATTATGTCAAGTTTACAAGCTATTTATTTTTATTTACCAAAATAATGTTCAAATGGATATTTTCAGTGATTCAAATTTTGTAACATATGGCGTGGAATTTGTTACATACTTGAATGAATTCCGAATATACATTATACACTCTTTGAACGCCACACAAACTAGAGCAAATATAAAAAGAAGCATAAATTTTCTATGCATAGCAAAATTTCTGTTATAACTTTTCAAAACGAGCACAATCTAACGAAATGCATGATATGGAACATGTAAAATGATCAAGTGTAACTAAATTATCAAGAAAATGCATTTTGCGGAAGAAGGATTCTGTTCTTTTTTGCGTAGGTGTCGTAGCTTTGTCATAAACGCAATACTTTATACTTTTATATATATGTAGGTCGAAATTTTTAAAATTATTCCCTTTTTATCACTTTAAAAAATCTGAGGTGCCAGTTTGTTATGGCAGTACATAAATGGATAAAGCGTCCTTTTTTAAAACTTCAACATTAAAACCACCGAGTACTTGTAACATTTATTCTAAAATACATAACTTATGGGTTACTTGTTGATAATTATGGTCCAGCATACTAATTGCATTTTTCTATATTTGTAAAGATTTGTAGTAGTAGCTGATACTCAAGAATTATAGTTTCGAACTATGTAATGAAAAAAAAGCATTTTAACTAAAAAATACATATTTGTAACAGAAAAAAAAAGAAAAGATGAAATAGTTTTTATTCATTTTTATTTATAGAACATGTGAAAGAATGCAATGTTGTAAACAACCAGATTTTTCACGGTATAATTGAGCGGTCATTGTTTATATTTGTAGAAGTGTGAGAGAGAGTTTACCTGGATGCTTACGTAAGGTTTTCTACGTTTTAAATCTTACCAATTTTTTAAATTAAAAATTGTATAATAAGTAATTGAAGGCTTATCTAAACAGATTTTAAAGCACATCCATTAGCCATGTTTATTTTGAAGTAATATGTATGTAGTGTGCAGAAGAACCTTTCCGATATGAGAAAGCTAAAGAGTAAGAACTTTTAAATGAAATACTGTAAAATAGAAACAGATCAACATTGAAGATATATGTGTGAAATTCACTAGCGTGCGGACGCTTAAGTTCCAACAGAACATTAATTTGATGATTTAATCCCTTGTCTTGGGAAGATATACGGGCATTCAACTTGATTGCAGCCTAGACTGTCCACTCTCCCCAACACCTGATTAAATATAAACGGAAACAAATTTCTTATGTCAGAAAAAAATTCATTTAAGCCATCCCCGATCTAGAAACTATGAAAAACAGGAAAGCCAACTCATAGGTGTTTCTCTCAAAACCCAAACTGAAAAATTTATTAGAAAAAGAAATGAGATGAGTGATGAAAGTTTAAAAGCTTGGAACCGATTCAGTATTTTTTCAAATATTTTTATCAAGCTGATTGTATCTATACAAGCAGAGAGTTATTTTATTTTGAATTCTCGACTGGTATAGATTTGCCTTAGTCAAACAAGCTCAGGAGATATCTCTTAGTTTTTATTGCATATTAAAATCTATTTATTACTCTTTAGAAATCTTCAAATATTTTTATGGTCAATCACTCTAAATACACTCAATTATTTTAGCTGTTAACACTGAGTTATTTTAGCTTTCCTTGAATAATCTGGACACTCATGCACATTTCATTTTTCCATACCAAGATAAAACTGTTATATGAAGTTGTAAACAAACTATATTGAATTCTCATCTCCTATTAGCTATTATCAATTTACTGAATGTCACAGTAAGAACTGCTTAAAAACTAAAATTCTGCCTAATATATATATACAATATATATATTTTTAAATGAAATAAAGAGAAAAAAAATATCAATAAAGGCGTTAGCTTTTTTTCCTTTTTCTTTTCTTTTCTTTTCTTTTTTCTTTTTGTAAATATATTTTAACTATACCAATTATCTTTGACGAAAAAAATAGAACCATCAACTAAAGGTTTTGAAGCATGTGAATTCTATCATACAGTTGAAGCAATATATTGAAAAATTCTGATGAATTAAAGTAAACTATGGAAACGCATTCAGATCCTTACTGGGATTATAACTCCCCTCCTTTTTGCTATTTTCTTAGCATTTCATCAGTATGTATAACACCACCTAGCAACAACTTACAATACAACTACATAGTAGTTCAAACTAGGAATGCGTATTTGGATGGAACAGCGAAAGCGTCATTAATTAAAGCGAATTGAATATTTGTTAGCCTTCCTTTCAAGAAAATACGGGAATGATAGTTATTACAACCTATGATAGAAATTCTAATCTTTTTAAAGTTAACAATAGGATTTGTTTCAGCTACAATCAACATGCTCCAGTTAATTACGCATGCGCTGTACCATCCGAATACGTATTCCAAGTTTGAAATCCTTGTTTATGCAGTTGTAAGTTGTTGCTTTGTATATGTTATACATATAGATGAAGCGCAAAGAAAATAACACAAAACTTTTATGTTTTTATGAGTTTTAACTTATTATTAACGTGCATTTTACTATGTATTTTTCAATAATTGTCTCTTATTCATTACATTTAAAAATTTTAAATCAAATAAACAAGACTAAATGTTTAATTATTTTAAACACATGTAAACTGAACAAAATTTAATCTTTCTTATTGAATGCTACACAAAATGACGGTGAGATTATAGAGTTAAGTTGAACTCATATCAGAAATGATTGCTTCAAATTTTCATAGTTCAAAGCATTGAAACTATAACGACTATAAACTTTCTTTAGGATAGGCTCTAACGATAGTCCCGAAAGGGGTGCGAATCTATGCATCACTTCAAAAAAATTTTCGTAGTTTAGATTTATAGTTGTACGCTACAGTTTCAGTATGAAACACTGGTTCACTTTTCATAATACTTTGAAAGATTTGTAGTTGGTTGGTTGGTTGTGTGACTTAAGGCCGATTTATGACACTAGGGTCCTAAGCCTATAGGTCTAATGCCGTCCATGGGGGGGGTCTTTTTAAGTGGTCCTAGACCATATTTACACAATTTTCGAAGATAACTATGTAAAACACCGGGCGGCTAGGTCAATGAGCGTAACCTAGGATCGAACCCGGTACTTCCTATCTACTAGCTTACAGCGCACAGCCGCTCTGCCACTAGTGGGAATCCAAAGATGTATAGAAATTTTCTTTTGGGACAACTTAGAAAAAGTCTCTCATATCTTATATATATATATATGCAAGAAAGAGTATGTCAGAGAAAGATGTTTAGGATAACTAAAAAGTACTTTGCAATGATTAATAGACCAAATTTACTTTATAAATAAAATTGATATAAAACGATAAATAGAAATCTGAATCTTGAGAACAGTGCATCTGACCAAACAAAGATTCATGACAAAATTTCCTTTTTGTTATGACTAGAGATTCTTTATAATTGCGATACTCAAAATAAATAAATAAATAAATAAATGTTAAATTCAAAGTTGTAGAATAATTTGTTGTTTTCAGCATAATTCCCAATTCCGTTATTCCAAACATAATTTGTACATTTCGATTTTTATAAAACTCACCGAAAAGCTATTGAATTGTTATATCACATGCTTCCATACAATAATAATAATGAAGAGTGACTAAATTTGGCTATCAACATAAACAAAAATAATATCCCAGTCTTTCATTCAATGATAACTGAGATTTATAAGAAAGAATTCTTATTAATACTAACAAATTTAATTTAATACTTAAAAAAGTACTTTAATATAATTACATTTTTTTAAATACTTCTAATATAAATATAATTATAATAATTTAATTAAAATTATAAAAATAAAAAATCTTTTCTATTTTTTTCTATTTAATTTAAAAACCATTCTTAAGATTGCTACATTTCAAAAAATGGCTATTTTAATGTAGCTAGTCTAAGTATTTTAAACTTTCGTACTTTTATTTTAAACTTATTTATTTAATGAATAGTTTAGATAATAATACTTTTTATCTCCTCAGCGTTCTTAAGAATTTCCTTAATTATATTTTATATGCATTTTTTGCTTGGAAATAAATAAATATTAAATAGAAGTGTAATTTAACTGAAATGTAAAAAAAAATATCTCTGCAATTGAAATTCGGTATGAAAAATGCAAATGCACCAGGAAAAAAATACGCTGTTTTTCTGTAATTTACACAACGTGAATTCCTTCTTGTTTATATTACAAATATATATACATACACACACACACACACACATATATATATATATATATATATATATATATATATATATATATATATATATAATATTAAAATAAAGAAATTTTAACTGAAATACTCTATAAAAAACGACTCACATTATTTTATTTTATTTTACTTTTTTCCTTGATTTAACTTTAAATAAGAGTGAAATTCAGTTTATAGTTCTATTATCCAGAAAACATCCTGTTATTTAATTTCGATATGTATTTTAGAAAAATTATTATACTATGTTTGCTCATTTTTATAAAAATAATACAGTAAAAAAGTCGCCATAAATAAAATAAAACAAACGTGCTTCTTTAAAAATAATTACTGTTTTGGCCATTAACTTTTATTCTTCCTAAACTATTTTTTTTTCTTCATATTATGAAAAGAAATATTTTTTATAAAAATTTTGAATTATAAAATACTTTGTTAAAAGTAAGAAGGAACCTTATTAATTAAATTACAAAACAAATGGTTTTTCGTTGTTAAGAAAATTAGATTCTAAAGTATGAATTTGTAAATAATGTATACAGTTAAACTTGAAAACTCAATATTAATAAAAAAAAAAACATACTTCATGAAATTTTTAAGTAAAAGAATATTTAAAATCTGCTATTTTAGTGATTTTATGTTAATAATTGTACGTTCATTGTCGTCTCGCAATCAGTGTTGCTAGATTTGGCGCATTTTTCATTCAATAATCACCAATAATTTTGAGAAGTGATATTTGATATATATAATATACTATCAATCGTCGAAGTGATTATTCAAATGTTACAATTAAGAATTATTGGTGATTATTAAATAAAAAATCCACCAGATCTTGCAGCACTGCTGGCAATTTTAAGTGAAAATAATTTTTCTAGATATAAAATTTTGCTTTTTTTTTATATTCATTTAAATATCCCTACTTTGATTTAAAAAAAAAAAAAAATCGCCAAACCAAATTATTTGAGAAATAACATGTTCTTTACACTATGAAAGTTTCAAGATGATTCCTAAAGAACATTTTAGATATTCGCCTACAGAGAGCTTTAAAACGACAATGAACATTTAGTAAGGCTCAGAAGCACAGAACGTTCAATCATCTGTCTGTTATACTGCCGAAACATGACACGAATTAGGGAAGTTCGTATAAGAAATTCATTGAAGTCAGATATTGCTAATATTGCGTTCAGTCATTGGGCAATTCTACTACTGAATATTCTACTAAAATAGGGAAGAATATATGCGGGCAAAAAGAATTCTTTGGATTAAAGACATATAGCGATATCCTTTACCAAACGAATTTATAATCATCTTTCACAGAATTTTTACTTAATATTCCTATGCGCTAGAACGTTTAAAATATAATATCTTTATAGAATTTTTACTTGACATTCCTATTCTCTATTTGATATTCCTATGCGCCATTGAGAACTATTGTTATTATAAATGAATGTTTCCAAAATAATATAATACATAAAATTAGAACAAAGCGAGGAAAATTACTGGGCCATTTAGAAATATATTTTACATAAATTTTGTAAGGTAATGCTAAGGGAGATTGCGTACATAGAGGATCGAAAGGAAGGAGTAGAATATCTCGGTGCGCGCTGCGACTGCAATAGTGTAGTGCTAATTTGAATGTAGTACATGTTGATTGTTTAGTGTGTCTAAGATAAAACGTGGTTATTTTGTCTTGTTTTGAAAAACAAATGCGTGAAATTTCATACCTAATACAAGGAATATCTACAGAATGGAGGTATTACAAAATATTTTTTAATTAAACGATTTCTCATAAGCTACTAACCTAAAATATTAGTATGAACACCAACAGTTCTTTTAAAAGCTAATAATTATTGAATAAAAGAATGTGCAATCTGTCCTACTGAAATGGGAGAGATTGCGCATTTGCTACTTAAGAGAGATTGCCTATTGATTCCATTAAATTCTATAGTAGGAGCTTTATAATAATGAAAAGACAGTAAGGATGAGTTTATTGAATGTCTAGAGCTGTACCTGGGCACGTCTTCGACAAGTGATAGGATTAGTTTAAATATGTTACTTATGGCAAGTGGTTACACAAGAGCTGTACTATTTAACACATTATGTAAAACATAAAACTGAAAAGGAAATTTACTAACTTTAAGTTAAACGTATTAAATAGTAACTTAATGTTACTTTGTAATCTTATCCGGTGTTTTTTTTCCCTGCCTCTTTAATATTTTTTCTTTAAAAATTTAAAATTTATTTTTTTAAATTTTTTAATTATTAGGTTAAATAACCAGTCCTAATACAAAACCTTGCAATAATGTCACTTAAGTTCGATTGCTATTGTTAACAACTTGTAGTTATTAATGGCAATATCTTCTACTCATGTGCGCAATCGCAACTTTATAAGGAGAGATTCCGCAAAATAGCTTTCTTAGTTTCATTAAGGATAATGCATTAAATTAAATATTAACAATAAAATAGTATGGAAATGCATAAAAAACAAATGAATTCAAAATTATTCAGCGATAGCTTAACAACAAAGAACAACAATATTAATAATATTTGGATTTTTTTTATCTTATTTTGTGGAATTGCGCGCAGACTCTCCTAGCTTTACTTCATAATGAATCTAAAAAAAGGTGAAACGTATAATGATGCTTATAACGATTTTTTTCTTTCTTATTATTTGCTCTACTATACCTGAAATAATCATATTTTTCTTTGTTATTATTTCCTCTACTACACCTGAAAGTAATCATACAATGTTTCCAGGTAATCATTTTTTTAATGCTTTTTATAGGTTTGTTTGCATAAAAATAAATAAAAGAAAATATGAGAAAAATAAAAGAAAACTATTGTAAACACAAAATATTAAATCTTTGCTTCCGTATCCATATATTAAGAAGGCAAATAAATTTAATTTACTTACTTCTAATAATTTGGTGAATAGAAACTACTGTTCTATAACTTCCTACCATATTTGAAGCTAATAATGCTGTTTTCCATTCCCTGTAAAATTCATGCTATAAACGACAAAAAGCCATAAAATTTCTCGTCATTAAAGCTTCCTTTGCCAAAAGAGCTATAAAGTTTGATCATAAATGTGTAAGTTAGGAGATGTAAAGCGATAAACTGCTTCACAAACTTAGCATGGATTATTTATGTAATGCATACCGTAATACGTGTTTTCGGATGATCATTTCGTTGAATCATATATATATATATATAAAGAATGAATTCCGAGATGACATTATGCTGGCAATTTTGTCGAACTATTTAGTTACACGTTATTTGTTATCCATGCTTTGTCTAGTTTAATTTTTGGCTTGAGTCATATAAACCAAAAGAAGAAGTATTACAGTTATAAAAACGTGAAGGAAATATTTTTGATATAAGATGATATATTAGTCAAAGGTAATTTCAATGTTATTGGTAATGACATAATCGAAAAGTGTCATACAAAAGACGTTATGTAAGGTTGGTATACATACACTGAGGAAAAAAATATGGCGCTTCCGTCTAGAACGAAAAAGTAGTCGTTTTCTGAATCTCTAAACTAGAAATATAGATTTAAGAGCTAGGAGGATAAGATAATCAAATAACCTGGATAGACGAAATGATCGAGAATTTCCAGGCTATACTTTCTAGATCGTGAAACAATATTATGAATATTATGAATCCTTTGTATTGCGAGAAATCCTCACTTTATTTCCTAGAATTATGTCATAAACAAAGATTATACAGTCGGCAACAAAAGCATCCGAACACACTAGCCAATAATTCCGATATCAAAAAAGTACACTTAAAACTATTTTGTTAAATAAATCCTTGTCGAATCATGTTCTTAGCCTGATTAAGAAAATGACTCGACAAGGATTTGTTTAACAAAGAAGTATTAAGTGTACTTTTTTTTTTTAGACAGGGATTATTGCTAGTACTCGAATACTTTTCTGACGACTGTAGCTACTACAACTCACCTCTTGCGTCCGTATTTATTTGTAGAGATTTTGAAATAAATTTTATAACGATAATGCAGAAAACGATCTACAAATCTAATAGGGGTTTTTAGAACTCGTTAGTAAAGGAAACTAGAATTTACAAGGCTGCAATGGAACTATTTTTAACAGAGAAGTAATCTAGTTTCTAGAAGTGAGTCACCGATTTATTTTTTTTTCAGTGTATGGCAGTTATTTAAAGAAGGCCTGTTGCATTTACCCTGTATTAAATTACTTACTTACTTAATTTCTTTATTATTTTTTTTCCCTCTCTTTCCCTTAAAAAAATATCTTATGGAAGGCCTGTTGCATTTACCCTGTATTAAAGTACTTGATTACTTACTTTCTTTATTATTATTATTTTTTTCTTTCTCTTTCCCTTATAAAAATATCTAATACATTGTCGTCGAGATATTTTCGTACAGTAAACTCCGCCTTTTGGAATCTCTCTAAAACTTTCTATTAATTAACAAAAGGATTTTATGCATTTGTAATTAGATCAATTGAACTTTATCCCCAGGAATAATGCGGTAACTACCATTGACATATATATGATGGGTGGTGATGTGTGACTGGATGTTTTGGTGGATTGTTGAACTTATGTTAAAAAAAATAAAAAATAAAAAATGGAAGGCCTGTTGCATTTACCCTGTATTAAATTACTTACTTACTTACTTTCTTTTTTATTATTATTATTTTTTTTTCTCTCTGTTTCCCTTAAAAAAATATCTTCGTTAATGTATTGTCAACTATTCTAAAAAATTAGTAATCAGTAAATAATAATAATGATAATAATAAAAAAATAAAAATAAAATAAAATAAAACAATCAAATCAAATAAATAAATAAATAAATAAAGGTTGAGAAATTTCAGGATAAGAGATGTAAATTATATTTGAGGGTTATGCATTAACATACAGGCGAAACTAGAAAAGATGAGAATTAAAGCTTGTTACTAAAAAAGCTTGTTACTAGAATAAAAGCTTGTTACTTCTTTTTCTTCATCTGCTATGAACAACTAAAATTTTGAATTATTTTTGTTTGATGTACTGCACGTGAATGCAGCTGTCTCGTCCAGTGAGAAACTTTTTATTATTATTATTAATATTATTATTATTATTTTCTGAATTCTTGTACTAAACAGTTTTTTTACTTCTTTCTTCTTCATATTTAATTTTAATTTTTTAACGTACGATCGGGGACCAGCTAGTTAATTGCTACTATAGCCGAAATCGTACATTGGGGCTCAAGGGTGAAAAAGGTCTCCCCTGATGAGTTTTTTTCACCCTTCTGAGCTACTCCTACTAAAAATTTTCTAAAATAGTGTCCTATATGTTTATTTTCTCATTGACTGTTTGTATCTTTTGTTTCGGGATAAGTAAATAAAAACTAATTGTTTCAGCAACTAAGCATCAGTCTTATAAGGTAATTTTAATTTATGAACATTTTTTTATTGATCTATGTGGTTTCAGTGATCTTGTATCTGGTGCTCGGCTTTCACTATGTTTTAAAATATTATTAATATAGATATAGATATAGATATCGATATAGATATCTCTGTCTGCATGTGAAGTATTTAACACGAATACGCAATAATTTTTTTTTAATAATGCATTAGATAAACGCCTAAAATCGAGGTTCGGTCTTCGTATGAATGTTCTTTATGTGACACGCAAGTAAATTGTTAACGATAACATTTTAGCAGAACATTATTGTTTATTAAATTATTAAGTGCATTACTCTAACTAAAATCTATATATTAATATTTTTAAACGCATTTAAAATTATTCGTTCAATATATAGTGCATATGTTGATACATGCATCTATACAGTGAGAAAAAAATATACTGCCTTCATCTAGAACGAGTAAATAGCCATTTTCTGATTCCCTGAACTAGAAATATAGATTTCCCAGTTATGCATATGAGATAAACAAACAAACTGAATAAACTGGATGATCGATAATTTCTCGTCTCTGCTTTTCTTGATGGTGAAACAATATTATGAATATTATATAAAATATTTGTATTGAGAGGCATTCTCACTTGATTTCCTGGAATTGGGTCATAAACTCGATTCATAGTTCCTAAAACTCGTTTCTTGTGTTCTCATTTATTTGCGGAGATTTTTAAATAAATTTGACTACGGTATTATAGAGAAAACGCTCTAGAATTCTAATAGGAGTTTTTAGAACTTACTAGCAAAGGGAATTTATAAGCATGGCATGGAACTATTTTTATTAGAGCCACAAATTTGTTTCTAGATTTCAGCCACAGAATATGTTTTCAATGTAATGTAATAATGTAAAGTATTAACGTAAGTAACATGCTATTAAGTAATAACATGAGTAATAAATATAAAGGAGAAGTAATAAAAGTAACACGCCAATTTCATTTGAAACAACTCTGTCATGAATCTTTGTAATAAACAGCTTTTTTGTCTGTTTGAAATCATTAGACATGATTAAAATTCCTACGAAAAAATTTGTCTATTGTATGTAATGTATTTGAATAATTTTGTTCGTTTATTTAAACGTCTATGGAACTCGCTAGCAAATGAAAATAGAATATGGAAATATTTTTACTAGAGTCACAATTTTTTTCTAGATGTTAGTCATCGATTTTCTTTTTCAGAAACCTATAGGTTAAATTATACAGAAAACTAATTTGTTTTTTATTTAGATTAAAACAAAAGAATGTACATTACACAGACCTATGTTTTAAAATGCAACTAAAATTCTGATGAACTGCAACCAGTTTACAAAAATGTGATTTTAAAATTATTTTCTATAACCTCGTTAATTTAAATTTTGCATAATGCTTGTATATATATATATATTTTTTATTTCCTCATTTCAGATTATGTCATTACTGTATTTTGTTATGTAAATTTACACACGACGTTTTATTACTGAATTCTACAAAAGTTCTTATACAAAAGCAATGGATGTAAAAACGTTTGAATGTTTATAAGAACAAAAATACGTTCAAATAAACATTTAACATGCAAAGTATTTTACGTGTATTTAAAATAAAGGATAGTGCTTTGTTCTGTTTGAAATGTTGCAATTGTACGCACGTGAAACGATGTCGATATCATTTATAAAAGTTAAATGTTAGTATTAAACGTTATTGTTTTTTTCTTTGATATTTAATAATAAATTCGCTACATAACACCATAACAAAAAAAAAAAAAAAAAAAAAAAAAAAAAAAAAAAAAAGAAGAAGAAGGTTTTTAAAATATGCTTCTGTGAGTCGTTTGAAGTTATGCAATATCATGCCCTTGCAAATTCTGATTGAATTACTGATGGATTGATAGTAAAAGACAGTGAACATTAAACCTTTACTATTCCATTTTAAAGAATTTTTTACAGATGAAACTTTAAAATAATTCTAAATGAGGGACCATATTTTAAAATAAAATATCGAAGTTTTTATTATATACGTCATTGGATTATGAATGAAGAATTTTTTTTTTTTTTTTTTTTTAAGATAACACACAATTTCTACTGATCATTTTGTAATATCAAGTTTTCGAATAACCATGTACTTGAAAAAAAAAAAAAAAAAGGTTTGAATTATTAAAATTATTTGTGAATAATTTTACTCTGGAGGTTTATAAATGTTACAGTTAAAATTGGGGTAGTATGATTTTAAAAAGTTAATATTTGTAAAAAATAGTGTTAGGTCGACATAAATGTCACATTAATTGATTCGCTAAAATGTTGCTGATAAAAAAAAAAAAAAATATATATATATATATATATATACATCACGAATTTTCGATTCAAAGAGATTTTCAGTTTAAATGAATAAATAAATGAATGAATAAATAAAAATATTAATGAAACCACTAGAAAAAAATAAAGCTTCAGTTATATCTACATTAAATCGTCTTACGGCTTACATTTTACAGTTTTGCAATTGTCACTTCGC
The DNA here is from genome assembly GCA_963930645.1 of Salticus scenicus. Taxonomy (NCBI): domain Eukaryota; kingdom Metazoa; phylum Arthropoda; class Arachnida; order Araneae; family Salticidae; genus Salticus; species Salticus scenicus. Next base: position 222,259,220 of record OZ005651.1, on the reverse strand, counting down.
CAGCTAATTCTTCAATATTTTTTTGAAAATTAAAAAATTGTCTACACTAGTTTCCTAGACCCATAGATGGAATGCCCCTTGTGGAGGTCTTTCTAAGGGTGTCCTAACCCGTATTTACACGAGTTTCGGAAAAACCACAGAAAACTTCGAACGGCCAGGTCGATGAGCTCGACCTGGGTTCGAACTCAGCACTTCTTATCTACCAGCTGTGAGCGCAGGACTTCTTGGCCGCTTGTAGGACCGTAAAATCTTAGGAAGTTCAGTTTTTTTTTTTTTTTTTTTTTTACTGGGAGTCATTTAAGTAAATTTTACATATAAATTTTTAATTGGGACTCTTCTGCAAGATAACTGATTTCTTATCTCATCCATACGAAAATTCACCAATATATCTTTTCTGCTTTGGGCCTTGTTTTACAATGCGTTTTAAAAAGATCCTACTTTTAAAATTATAAAATTGTAAAGTGTGACAAGTCAAGCAAATATATATATATATATATATGTAGTGATAGGTCAAACAGAAATTGCGAATGAAAAATCATGCAAGGTAAAACATTTATATTTTAATATGGGTATAATCCACCAACAACTTTGTTTAAACTTACATGCAGCATGTTTTTTATGAGAATATGCGGAAACTTTGTACATGATCTTATTCGGGTATGGGACTTTTAAATTCGCCAGAAATTTTTTTATGTAATATGAAGTTTTATAAATAAATAAATTAATAATTTCTTAACATAAAAATCCCTTCAATTTCTTAACAGGTTTATAAACTTTTGTATTTTGTCATGTTTGTCTTAGATAAGTATTTACGTCGAGATCATGATCTCGAGATCATTTGGCAGGTCAAGCTCACTTGTCACAAGCTCTGAATACCATATTTTAAGATAATAAGCTATTAATTTCAAAATATTTATATAAAGAAACAGCCTATATTGTCAACAAAAAAATCTATAAGTACCTATACTACCATGCCATAAATGACCGAACAATTCCGATTGTACTCGTTTTCTCAAACATCTACAACACTGTTTGACGAATTATCTTGAAACTTCGGGGGTGTAAAAACATGTTATATTTCATATGTTTCCGCAAAACTTTTGTCCCGTAGACAAAAGGGGGGGATAAAAAAATAAAGAGAGAATAAAACAGAATAACTGTAAAAAGTATAGTGCTTGAAATATATTATAACTGTAACAAATGATTGAGGCTTATTTTAATTATCTGTATTCATTTGTATATACATTACGTTTATAATGGAGACATAAAGATTTCTTAAAAAAAAAAATGTAAAATGAAAAAAAAAAAAGTTTATTATATATTTTTGTGTTATATATAACATACATATTATATATTTAGAAATAAATAATGATTCTTGTGTTCAGTCTAAGGTAATATCCTTTTTAAAAAAAACTTAAAATACCATATTATATACAAGATACTGCAGTCAGAATAAAAAACAAATATATATTTAGAGAGGCATACTGTTGTAACAATCGCAGCTATCGTAGATCACAAGTCGGATCGTGCACTCCGCAGCAAAAGAATCCGAGCACTAGCAATAAACACTGTCTAAAAAAAGTACACTTAATACTGCTTTGTTAAATAAATCCTTGTCGAATAAATCCTTAGACAGACTAAGAACATGACTCAAGAAGGATTTATTTAACAAAGCAGTATTAAGTGCACTTTTTTAAGACGGGGATTATTGCTAGTGCTCGGATACTTTTGCTGCGGAGTGTACGATCCGACTTGTGATCTACGATAGCTGCGATTGTTACAATAGTATGCCTTCCTAAGTATAAAAAAAAGAAAAAAGTTTTAGTAAATAAATATTTTCTGGACAAGCGCAAGTGTTTATAAGTATTCTTTTGCATAGTTTATTAGCTAAATGTTCCGAGCTAATATTATGAAAATACCAAGCAAATATCGTGAAATATTATTCGCTGTTAATTTCGAATTTCTCTTCAGAACGATTTGACTTTTTACGTAAAATTTCTTTTGAAATAATTTGTATACAGTTAGCTTATCAGAATTTAAAGAAATGTGATCATGTGTTTAACATTGGCTTTACTTTGGTCAGTTCAAAATTGGTCAACTTTACCGGCAAAAAATTATTCCTATATATGAAGCTTTTTATTATATGCTAAACTTTTTCTTAGATACGAAATATCAAAAATATTTTCACTACATCATTAAGTGCCATACTGTTCTGTGACTCGAAGTGGTATTGTAATCATATCAATGTAACATAAAAAAATGATAATTTTATCCAGTCGTAGTTTGCATTTTAACTTTCTATATCGTTGTATTTAGAAAGTATTATTTAGTTATAATTTACAACAGTTTTTAAAATTTTGTAATTTTTAGAATTTTCGCAGTTGTAAAGGATATCTTAGGGGACCTCTGTATTGTGTAAAAAAATTAATTATCTCTTACGTATTGTTCAACGTTCCTACAAAAAAAAATTTATATGTCTCTTTAAGCATGTTTGCATATTGAAGTAATTAGAAAAGAATGAAAAAATTATTTAAAAAAAAATACAGTTATATATTGGAAAACGATAATGTAAAACTCACTGTATAGAATATTTATATATTAATTATGTGCCTTCAATTAATTAAAGATTGTAACATTGTAATTCTTCTATATAATTAAAATATCTACTCAATGAATTATATAGATTGCAATGCTAATCAATAATTCATTAATCTTTACTTGTTATTTATTTCCATCCATTTATTAAAAATATCATACAAGAAACAAGTGTCTTTGTCATAAATTAATTAAAATTTAATTTCAGGAAAATTAACTCGTGTGTGATTATTACCTTTGCCGTAAAAATCAAACTTCCATTAATAAATAATCGATACAATACCTTATTTTTATTAATAGCAATATAATGAATGCAAGTGATAAGCTATTTTTTACTTCCTTATACAAAGTATAAGGAAGTATAGTAATCCCGATTTGCGAAATGGATTTTGTATTTCACATTGCTCGAAAACGAATGATCGCTGGATGTTGCCAATTTATACGTGTGACTGTCACGATGTCTAGTTGCACACCTGCAAGTGTCGTCTTAACACGAGCTCTCGTTTTAGGGATATAAGGGTTTTTACACGATTTTTCGTGACGTCTGTATGTGTGTGTGTCTGTGTGTGTGTGGGTATGTCGCATAACTCAAAAACGGTTGGACGTAGAAAGTTGCGAATTGGTACATAGGTTTGTTATAACATCTAGTTGTGCACCTCCCTTTTTGGACTTTCTATGATTTTCCGTTTTGGAGATATTTAGGAAAATTAGGTTCATAATGACAAAAATACATAGGTTTTGGCCATAATGTATCAAAAAACGGTAATAACTCAGAAACGGTTTAGACAAATCTTGCAATTTAACTGACTTCCCGACAAGCTAGACATTTGAAACTTTCAGAAAGGCTCAGAACACGTTGACAATGCATTTTTCAAATATTTTTAGCCAACTGTTTCTGATACCTGTTGCCTTCAGCAGCGTTTATGCGATTCAACAGAAAAATTATTTAACTAACTTCCCGACTAGCTAGACATTTGAAACTTTCAGACTAGATCAGAACACGGTGAAAATGCATTTTTTAATACTTTTAGCCAACTGTGTAGGGTTCCTGCTGCCTTCGGCAGCGTTACCAGTACAAATCTTGCAATCGATTTTTAACTAACTTCCCGACCAGCTAGACATTTAAAACTTCCCCAAGGCACAACTATGACATGAGTCCCCCCCCCCCAAGGCACAACTTTGACATGAGTCCCCCCCAGGCATAACTTTGACATTAGTCCCCCAAGGCACAGCTTTGACACGAGTCCCCCCCAAGGTACAACTTTGACATGAGTCCCCAAAAGGCACAACTTTGACATGAGTCCCCCCCAAGGCACAACTTTGACATGAGTCCCCCCCAAGGTACAATTTTGGCATTAGTCCCCCCAAGGTACAACTTTGACATGAGTCCCCCCAAGGCACAACTTTGACATGAGTCCCCCCCCCCCCAAGGCACAACTTTGACATGAGTCCCCTCAAAGCACAATTTTATTTTATTTATTTATTTATTTATTTATTTTTTACGTATGCATGCATTTTTTAAAAATATTTTTAGCCAACTGTTTCGGGTCCAGTGACAATGTTTTTTAACATTATGTATATTTCTAAAAGTGTATAAGGAAGTCATGTGGTGCCCACATCAGATTTTTTTATTTAATAAAACAACTATATTATAAGGATATTCATCTGGAAGCCTGTTTAATAAATATATGCCTAATGAATTTAAAATAATGAGCTTTTCCGAAGCTTTTATCTCTTTGCAAACGTCAAATTAGATAAAACAGCATTATCAAAAACATTTCTATTATTCTAAAATGATGCGTCTTGTTTTCATATTTCTATGTTCATAATTTAATTTATAGTAAAAGGTTTTTAAAAAATTACATCCATTTAAAAATGTACGGTTCATAAAAATTTAAAAAAATAATGTTTTTCTAATAATTTGAGAAGTTTTATAAATCCTTCAATCTTGATTGCACGTATATTCTATTATTATGTGACTCATATGATTTTGCAAAATGTCTTTACACTAACCCGAATGTAGAGTTTCTATAAAAAGGAAATTTATTTATTTGTTTATTTTATCATAAAATATGATACCTCAGAATTTGTTTATCATTATCAAAATGCTTTTAAATATTTGCATTATTTATCGAAGAATGTTTAAAAGTAGATTTATATAACGTGTAACTTTCGAATTTTAAGTGACAAAAACTTTTAGTATTATTATCCATTACTTAGAATAAGTACTAAGCATTTATTTTCAACAAGAAGAAAATAAAATGATTAATGACATTCTTTGAAAGTCTTATACGAAACAAATATGAAACTATAAAATAAATTAATAGGTAAAATAGAGAATATGAAAAGGTAAGAAAATAAATACAAACACTTTCTTTATTTGAAATGTAATTACTGATTTATAACAATTTTAACATCGCACTATTTACTCTATAAAGAAAACGCAGTATAAAATATCGTGACGTCACTCTTTATGACAACAAACAGGAGTAATCGTTGTTTACATTCGATTTTGTGCTTTGCTTTACTTCTTGCATCAGTGAAATAGGTTTTGTATTTTATAATAATGGGAGATATTAAAAAATCATAGTATAAATATTGTATTGTACCACTCTGCACTATTACAACGGCTAAATGCTTCTTAAAAGCTATTCTTTAGCATTCCACAGGATCCTATTAAAAGGAAACGTTGGACAACCGCCATGAAAAGAAAACAATTGATAATAATGATAAGGAAAAATGATTATAATGGTATTAAATGATTATAAAATGAAGAAGAAATGCTCAGAAATCACATAAATGATTGATAATTACGAAAGTTAAAACGAATTGCTGCTTGTAAACTAGGCTAACAAATGTAAACATTGAATCATCATAAAGTGTGACGTCAGACAGCGTTTTGAAGTCACCTGATTTTTGGTTAATTTTAAAGTTATTTTTGAAATTAATGAGAACTTTTTTTGTATTTTTAATAAACTTTCTGAAATTTATGTGCCTAAAACTAACAGAAAAATAAGATTTTGTTCAAATCCCCCATGTGTGCAAATTGTCCATTCAAATTACGAATCAGGGATGAAAGAGATCATATATTTTTGTGACCACTATTTCCATAGAGAAATATTTATTATACTTCTATTTTTTTTATTTTATTTTATTTTATATATATATATATATATATTTTGTGTATGTGTTTGATTATAATGGAAAATAATGATAAAAAATAGCAATGTACGAGTTACGTTTGGAGACGGAACATTATTCATTAAGCAAATTAATAGGTTAAATGCTGATACAAATATGTACATAATTATATGTTTCATTTTTTAAAATATCAATTAAAATAAGAAAAATAGTCATATACTTTACATATCTCACATTTCTGAACATGCACGATCATTTTGTTAAGAGCAAAATAAGTTGTGTTGTGTTGTGGGGATTAAGACTGAATGACTGCACTAGGGTCCTAGGCCTGAGGGGAGTGTCTTTCTAAGGAGTCTTAGCCCGTATTTACGCAAGTTTCGAAAAAAAAAAAACACGGAAACTCCGAACGACTAGGCCGTAGAGCGCGACTTAGGATCGAATCCGGCACTTCACAAAAACAAAAGATTTTAAAATAAAAATGCAATAAAATACATATTCATAAAAAAAAAAAAGTATGATCAACTTTATCTTAGAAAAGTCTTACACATATACAATGTTAGTATACTTATTTACTTAGTTTATAAATAATATATACATATATTAAAATTTAGTGTTTTGCTTAACACACTTACTGTTAATACTGCGAATACAGTTTAACCCTTTTCTAAGCAAAATTTACTCACCTTTTTATTGTATTATCATTTAATTTTAACATTCTCATTTTATATTATGCGGAAATTTTTTTCTCATTTGTTCTGAAAAAAAATTGTACTTCTTAGTGTTAAAATCGCTCTCGTGGAACTCTCGTACCCTAACTCTCATTTCTAATGAGTCCACTACTTCAGCAATCCCGTCCATTGTCGTCCATAAACAGGATGTCTGGACCTTTTGCGCATATCTTGCAGAATTTATTTTTCACTTAATTATTCTCACACAGCATGAAAGTTCAAAGAAATAAGTTCTACAACTTACGGGGCTTTCATTTTCATACACCTAACTATATGAACTTTCGAATGAATAAAGATTTTTCTTGCACGACCTTTTATGCAGATAACATACCCCCGTCTTACTAAGCCATCTATATTTCCTTTTACTGTTATTGGTCTTCTGTCGGTAACGTTAAAATGCAATTTATGCGAGCTTATTATTTATAGTTTTTTCACAGGGACGCATAAAAGAATTTAAATGCATTACGATGTATTAAATGACTTAGGGGAAAACACTCAAATACCTTATTATTATTTCCCCTTTTGTTTTTATAAAGACTTCTATTATTCAAATTATTTTAAACAACTGTTATTACTAAATGTTCGAAACGTCGATTTGAGTCACTCCAGATTTTTTGCAATGTACAAAGTGTTCTAAAGATACAGTGGGAAATGGAAGGGTGGGGGAAGGTATTTAAACGAAAATATTAATCCGCCATAATTTTCTAAAAAAGCATAATTGGGCAAAATTTATTTTTGACAAAATGATTTATTTGATGCTTTAAAAGGCATTTTTATCGAGCTAACAAAATACCTCCCCCCCCCCCCCACAACTTCCAATTTTAAATTTTAAAGCTTGATCCCCTAGAGAACCTCTGGACCCCCCATGACCAATTTTTTGATTGAATAAATCTCCCCCAAATTTGTTGAGCACGTGTTTTACAGACGCGTTCTCAAAGAAATGCTGGTATATTATGACTTTTGGGGAACCTTGCAGATATATATAAATGCGTAAATCTTCTTTAAACTTTATAAGTATATTTTATTTATTTAGTATGTAGTTTTATTGTTTATTTTAAATATTTACAGTTTTAAATTAATTTCGATCTTTGTCTTTTATGCTTAATTATTTATTTACTGGTTTGGTCATCCTAGTTTTGTATATATACTGGTTTTTGTAAGTACTGGTTTGGTTATTACAATGAAGAGTTCATTTATAACCAAACTAAAGAATATAATAATTTTATTTCCTTTCAAAATTTAAGATAACCAATATGTTCTTCACTTAATATTTATTATAAAATTACATTGTTGAAATAAAAGTGAAATATGTTAAAACTACAACTTCTTCAATCATGCGGTAGTTACGTGCAATAAATTTAAATTTATTAATTCGTCCAAATAACTTCTAAGACAAGTATGCTAGAATAAAAATTTATTTTTAGTGAAAGCTAAATTAAACGTTACCAAATCCTTTTATTAAAATTTTCTGAAGCATAGACGAAGCTGTATTTGTTTTAATCAAGCACTTGCTCTTTAATTAATCTGGCACTGCTCTGTTATTAATGAAGTGAAAGCACTAATAAACAGTACAGAAACTCATTTTTCTTTCAAATAATGTTATATAAGCTAAGAAATATATTAAATTTATATTTATATTGCAGACTTAGAATATTTTTAATAACTTTTTCTAGTAACCTGAAAGTAAATTTAAAACTGACTACAAAATTTTTAATACTAAATTTAAAAAATACAGTTAAAAAACCTTCAACGCTTTTTCTTTAGTACATTACTTCTTTAACATTAGTATAACACTCCAAAAAGGAAAAAAAAATGGTTTATGAATTAAGGCCGATTATTAAGAACGACTTAAGAATGGTAAAATGTTCAAAATGGGGAAGGGGGCGTTGTTATAAGGGGTCTTAGCTCAATGTCACACGAGTCTTTTAAAAAATATACACTGAAAACTCGTACGGAATAGGCTAACATGCGTGACCTTGGACTAAAACCAACACCTCCAATGTACCAGATTTAAGAGCGGGACCTAAACTACATTCCTCTCTCACAAATACAAAAGCAAATGATAAATCGCCTAATCCGAAATACAAAAGCAATTGCTTTACCAAACGTAATAAAAATTAATCTTACATGAATGCACTGAAAACACAATTTACATCTATTTTCTTATGCACTCAAGCTTTACAGTGTAACACATATTTTGGACGGTGTTAATTTCGAGCAGTTTTTACTCGAGTTGTATATAGTGGGGGCTTTACCAACTGTAAGCAAATTTTCCAAATAGCTTTGTCTGTTCCTTTGATTCTGTGACACTAACACACAACATAATCTATATGGCAATTTTAATTAAAACAAACAAACAAACAAAAAAGATATATTTTAATATGATACGAACTATTTCTGAATGTTTTATACTATTCCTATTGCTGAAAACTGATTAAAAATACACAGGTGAAAGAAAACTTGCATTACTTTTGAGGCGAAAGTTTAGAAACTAGGTAGGTCTGATATACTAAATGTGATCTCTGATTACCGCCCTTTGACGCACGTTCTCATTCTAAGAGAAACAAATTCATAGTTTACATCCATTATAATAAATCTGAATTTGTTCACTTTCGTATAATTTAGCATTTTGTAATATCTCCGAATGTTTAAGTAATATTTATCAGTATTTTTTTTTTTTTTTTTTTTAAATCGACTATTTTTAATTTAAAACTAAATTGCACAATTTCATTACTTTTTTATTTATCGTTGGGAAACACACACAGAGATACATTAAAAATAAAAAACTTCTGATGTTTTTGAATGTATACTGGTGGACAAAATTAAGATATGGAACACATTATCTGCGAAAATGTTTTCTATTTCTTAATTTTGTCCACCAGTATATATACTTTAAAGTCAACTGTAAGTGCATTGTATACGTATACTGTTCACTTCTGGACATTTGGTAAGACTTAATGACACCATCAGCCGTTGTAACTATAAGATAAAAGGAAACAAAATGTGAAAATTTAGAAATAAGGTATACAGTAAGAGAAAATGTTTTGATATTAATTTTTCATTTCAATACTTGTTCGTCAAGCGATTACCCACGAAAGAGTTTTATATGCTTTCACGCGTGTGGGCAGTTGTTATATATGAATTAGTTATAAGAATGGTAATTAATTAGCTAGACGATTTCGACTTGTTTTCACTTTTCGAATGTATAAGACTGTGTATTAAAATGTTATGTATTTCAAATCATATTTATTAATTTAATTTTAATAATTAATTTATTTTATTTCTATTCTGATACTCTATTTTTATGTAATCTTAATCTTAAAATTCTAATTTCTCAAACTGCTTCCAATAAAACTAACATAATATTTCTTAACTTAATTTAAAATACAACCTTTTAAAAACTCCATGTTCACTTGGCTGGAACGTTTTCACTGGGGCACCCCATCATTCTCGATGGTAATCTGGTGCTTGAAGTTTCAGAACTGTTCTGAAACTTCAAGCGCAAGATTACCGTCGAGAAAAATGGGGGTGCCCCAGCAAAAACGTTTCGGCCAAGTGAACATGGAGTTTTTTAAAGGTTGTATTTTAAATTAAGTTAATTATAGAACTTCAGGAATGTCTTTTTGAAATAATATTCCTTATCACAAAAAATGTGTTTTTTTCTTTTTTCAGGTTTTACATAAAGAAACGGTGCCTTTATTTTATTTTAATTTTTCTTACATGATGTTGGTGTTGGGTTTGGAGTTAAAACCTATTGATACTAATATCCTAGGCCTGGATGGAATGTCCTCTGTGGCGTTTTTTCTGTGGGGTCTTAACCGATGTATACGAGAGATTCTGAGAAAACCACGGAAAAATTTGAACGATTAAGCCGACGGTCAGAACCAGTGTTCAAATCCGACACCTCTTGCTTTACAACTTTGAGAACATCCTGTAAGCCACTGGTGCGGTAATTCCAATATGAAATAAGGATTTTTAATTGAATAAATCTTCTTCAGCTTACTTAAACTTTTTTCTTAATCATGCAATATTTTGTGCTTGAATGCAGCATCATTTTTTGTGGACACGATTGTATGTATGTATGCATTATTATTATTTTTTTAACGAATCCATATTAATCGTTCAATTTTTCTATGCTGCAGTTACATTTTATTACAGAGACCAACAAATAAGTGTTTGCCTTTATGTGTGTAAGTTTTTCTTTCTTTCTTTTTAACACATTCCAACAAGGTTGAAAAGTGTTTATGACTTCGGTTTGTCTGTCTGTCCGTCTGTCTGTCTGTCTGTCCGTCTGTCTTTCTGTCTGTCTGTCTGTCTGTCCGCGATCTAACTACCGTAAATATTTATGGAATTTCTTGAAACTGATATATGTTACTCAAGTTCACTATCGGACGGTCCCTATTGAAAATGGAGTTTATACCTCTACTGGTTTGAGTACAGGGACACCCGAAAATATTTCAAAGCATTGTGTTCTATGAGAGGTATTTCTATAAACCATAATTTCATACCTTTACTGTAGACATACCTTAATGAAATTAAAATATGTTATTCAAGCTCACTCTCGGACGTGCCCTATTGAAAATGGAACTTATACCTCTACTGGTTTGTGTACAGGGACACCAGAAAGTATTTCAAAGCATTGTGTTCTATGAGAGGTATTTCTATAAACCATATTTTCATAGCTTTACTCTAGACATATCTTAATGAAATTGAAATATGTTAATCAAGTTCACTATCGGACGTTCCCTATAGAAAATGGAGTTTATACCTCTACTGGTTTGTGTACAGGGACACCCGAAAGTATTCCAAAGCACTGTGTTCTATGAGAGGTATTTCTATAAACCATATTTTCATACCTTTACTGTAGACATATCTTAATGAAACTGAAATATGTTAATCAAGTTCACTATCGGACGTTCCCTATAGAAAATGGAGTTTATACCTCTACTGGTTTGTGTACAGGGACACCCGAAAGTATTTGAAAGCATTGTGTTCTATGAGAGGTATTTCTATAAACCATATTTTCATACCTTTACTGTAGACATATCTTAATGAAATTAAAATATGTTATTCAAGTTCACTATTGGATGTTTTCTCTATCAAATGGAGGAAATACCACCATTGGTTCATGTACATGGACACTCAAAAGTATTCCAAAGCATTGCGTTCTAGGAGAGATATTTCTATAAATCAAACTTTAATAACTTTACTATCCACGAAGGTTTAGGAAATTGAAATATGTTATTTACATGCACAAAAGAATTTTTTGCATAGAATGTAGCATGATTAGCATTAGATTTACAGGGTGGCACAAAAATGTCCAGTAATATTAAGAGGTATTATTAAAAATTGCTAGAATTGTACTTTCGTTTACGTTAAGCGTTTTTAACACTTTCTAGCATTTTTTAAGTGTGAATATGATTTCAGCTTTGTGTATCTGCCTGTCCGTCCGTCTGTCTGTCTGTCCGATCTCTAACTCCCGTAAATATTTATGGAATTTCTTAAAACTGTGATATATGTTATTCAAGTTCACTATAGGATATTCCCTATTGAAAATGGAGTTTATACCTCTACTGGTTTGTGTACAGGGACACCCGAAAGTATTTCAAAGCATTGTGTTCTATGAGAGCTATTTCTATAAACCATATTTTCATACCTTTACTGTAGACATATCTTAATGAAATTAAAATATATTATTCCAATTCCCTACTGGATGTTTCCTGTATAAAATGGAGGAAATATCACCACCGATTTATATACAGGGACACTCAAAAGTATTCCAAAGCATTGCGTTCTATGAGAGAGATTTCTATAAATCAAATTTTAATTACTTTACTTTCCACGAAGTTTTAGGAAATTGAAATATGTTATTTATATGCACAAAAAAATGCTTTGCATAGAATATAGCATAATTAGCATTAGATTTACAGGGTGACAGAAAAATATCCATTTATATTAAGAGCTATTAATAAAAAATTGCTGAAATATTAATTTCGTTTACATTGAGTGCTTTTAACACTTTCTAACATTTTTAAGTGCGAATATGATTTCAGTTTGTGTATCTGTCCATCTGTCTGTCTGTCTGCCCGCGCTCTAACTCCCGTAAATATCTATAGAATTTCTCGAAAATGATATATTTTATTGAAGATGGATGTTCCATATTGAAAATGGAGTGAATATCTCTTCTGGTTTGTGTACAGGGACACCCAAAAGCATTCGAAAGCATTGTGTTCTATGAGAGTTATTTTTATAAATATTTTACGTATATAATGTTCCCCATTTAAAATGACATTAATAGGTCCTGTATAGCTAGTTTGTTTACAGGGAAAACAACAACAACAAAAAATGCCAATGCATTATGTTTTAGGACAGAATTTTTTGAAAGTTATATTTAAAAATCTTTCTACTGTAAAAATCATAAAAATATTAAAATGTATTGTTAATATTCTAAAATAATCTTTTGTATAGAATATGATATGATTAAATTTCTGATTTACAGGGCTACACTAAAATATTCAGAGAGATCAAAAGCTGTAATTATAATCTAATGGCTGCATTTTCTTTTGCGTTAAGCCTTTTTAACACTTTCCAAAATGCCTAAGAGTAATTATAAAATCAATTAGTCTATCTGTACATTTTTCAGTCCTTCTGTCTGTTGTGTGATAACGTAGGCAAAGAATATTAAAAGTTATTCGATACAACAATTACGTACAGTTGGAAAGTGTTAGTAATCAATGTGTACTGCATGATTTTTCTTTCTTGTTCTTTTTCTGATGGGGATGGGGGGGGGGGGGAGGGCGGAGGTTGGAAATCTGCTCTGATTGCAGATGCCAGCCGAGAAGTAGTGTGTTGTAGCAATATTTCAAAGGGTCAACTAACACTTTCAAATTAAGAATAAAAAAAAAATAATAATAATAATGTCAAAACACTTTTACCCGTTCATAAATATTCCATCGCCAGTTAAATGTATTATCTCCTTTTAAAAAGGAATTTCTTCATGTATGCTGTTCATATGCATGGAAAAGAAGCCTGGACAGAACATTCAATGGAATAAATAACAGTTTTATTAATTCAACATTTACGTTTTTATGAATGTATGTTTCTGAGACAATTTTAAATGCAATTTGTTTTCAGAAATATTAATTTTAATATAACAATTCTTAATATATTATTATTAAAATCACTATATTTGTGCACGAAAAATGAATCTGGATATAGTCGTTTTCTAGATTCGTTACATTCTACACTCATATATTTATGGGTTTACAAGGACAATATGAGAAAACATTTTACTAGAGATTTTTTGTTATTTTTTCATACTACTCTGTTCTTATTTTACTAGGCATGACAAAATCTTATCTTACTCGAAAGGACAAATGCACTCTAGCTCTCTCCCTTCTACAAATTTTCCGTCTCCGGCCACCAAATCCCATGTAACTCTATGGCGAACGTTTTTTTAGAATTAATCATCATACAATGTACTTTTTTTTTTCTGTTTTCACATTCGAAAAAATCACAACAATTAAATTAGTGTTCGTTTTCTAGAAACTTATTTATTTTTTTATTTTATTTATTTATTTTTTGAGCTTAAAAATACGGAGAATTCACATTTTTAAACTGTAAAATGAAATACAAAATATGTAAAATTTTGAAAAATGAGTACCAAATTAACGCTTGTTGGATTTTCCGAATGTGTAGGTGGAATAAAAAAAATACATTAGGTAATAAGTAATTATATAAAGAAATATTCCCATATAGTTGCATGGGATTTGGTAGCGACTGGAGATGGGGAAAATGTAAGAATTGGAGAGGAGCTTTAAGTAAAAATTATTAATGATTTATAATGGCAGTACTTGAACATTCTCTAATACATTAAAATATCTTTGGTTTAAGATTGCAGGCTACAATATACAATATATTTCGCAGTATACGCGAGTGAATTTTGCGGCTTTGCTTTCTAATAGCTATTTTTAAAACTGATTTAACAATTTAAAAAAAAAAAGTATGTAGTTAACGATAACGCTTTATCTACCGACGGTATTTTAAAGTATAATTTTTTTAAAAAGCATATTAAATGGACTCAAAGGTATTTGTAAGAATAGAGTATATATACCTAACTTTAATCACGGCAATTTTCATGATCATGATTTTCAATTTTTTGATTTTAACCTAACGGCAATTTTCATGATCTTCACGTGTGTTATAATTAATTACTATATTACTTAAAAAATGTCCTACAGTCTCAGTAAAAATAATAGTAACACAAGAATAATATAGGTTTTTACACAATTTGAAGTCTCAGTTCGACCATTATGCACCAGTGATAAAATAAAAAACAACTTTTACAAAATCTTCATTAATTAATATGATGAGATGTATGTATAATATTTAGTGCATATATATTTAAAAAATACTCTTGAGTAATTTAAAGAATAGGTTTTAAATACATATTTTGTCTGTTTCAAAATGCGATAGATGTTAAAGGGTTAAATCAACATTATTTAACATATGCTATAATAACACTAATTTGAGAAGTTAAACAAAGACGTGTTTTAAATAAATTATTATTCTATATTACAAACTGAACTAAATATAAATAAGTATATATTTGTATATTTATCGCCATTTTGCTTACTTTTTGTTTTAAGCAATAAAAAATAAACAAAGTGGTTAAATTGTCTTGAAGTAAGATTCTAAAGAAAAAGTCTTTCAATATATTAGTATAATTTTCTCATTAAGAATAGATTTAGAATTTTTTACAATTCGGTTTACGAAAACTAATTTACATGAAGCTCATTAACAATGTTTATATCATTTAGATCCAGTGAATTTGCGTAACCTAATCAATATTCAGTTTTTAAAGAAATGTAACGATGTAAACATTTATGATTTGTGCCATGTAGTAACGAGAGAATTATTAGAAATAATTCAAAATAAAACATACTTACATTTTTAATTTTTCTTGAGCAATATATAAGTCCTTTAAAATTTTGGATAACTTGTTGAATAAGGAAGACTTTTAAACATGTATATAAATAAATATAGAATCTAAGACAAACATCAGAGGTCTCCAACCGATTTTTTGAGAATTTTTTGAATCATTAAACATTTATGCTCGGAAATTTTATCCTTTGATGCTATGAAACAATTTAAAAGACGCATGATACTTGAAATCAAAACATCCGCTTTCAGTTAAGATACCACTGAAATATTTTCAATGAATTTAAAAAAAAAAATAAGTAATTTTCTAAACAAAAAATACCTGTTGAAGATAAGTCCTTGTTAAAGGCTTTTTATCTAATAGCACTTTATATCGTGAGGAAAAAAAAAATATATGTGTCACTGAAAAGAACTTGTTAAATGTTGCATATTGAAAGACTGTGGAGTGGTTCTGAAAAATCTGGCAGTCCTGAAATTTAAGTTAATTTCTATGTCTGAAAATATTTTTGACCCTGCTTCTGTTCGGGCCCATTTGTACTCAAAAGACATTTAATTTTGTAATAAAATTAAAAATAATGTGGCTATTATGTCGTAGCTCCACGAATGTGCTCAGTTTGCTGTTCTGTGACATATTCTTTCTTTGTTATAATTGCAACATCAGCGTATTAGTAAAAAAAAAAAAAAAATAAATAAATAAAAAAGAAAAGTTCATATACAATGTGTTCGGATCCTTTTGGACCCTTATACTAAAGCGTATTGATTTAAAAAGAAAAAGCATGTTTTTTCTTTTGTAACATGAAGATTAACTATATTTATAAATCGCTAATATATTTATTCTTTTCGAAAATCTATTTGTCTACACGAGTTTCGGTAAAACCATGAAAAACACCAACTGTTCGGTGCACGACCTGGTATTGAACCCAGAACTTCCCGTCTAACAGATACGATAGCAGAAGCTACCGGCTACTGCTATCATATCTGGTATCGTATCTGGTGGGACATTTTTTTCAATGCTGGAGTAATAAAGTGGTCGACGAAAAAACTTCACCCGACTATTCACCTTCAGTAATAGAAGTTAAATAAATAAATATAAATATAAATATAAACATAAATATATATATAAATCTAAATAGAATGAAAAAAAAAAAAAAAACATCAACATATGTAACTGAACAGGAGCGAAAGAAAAAAATGAAGACAAAAGTATCTAAATGGCAGGGGGGAGTTGTGACCACCCCACTCCGGTTAAACATGTTTTACGACCGGTCAACACTCCCGGATACCAGATACTGTGTCAAAACTCAGAATAAACATACATGAAATTGGCAAAATAAGGAATAAATTAAAAAAAAAATTATATATATATATATATCTCGATCTGAAAAATAATTCAAAATTTCAAACTCACTTGTCCAATGATAACTGGGCAGCTTGTACACTTTTAGTTATTGTTTCAATTATTAAAATATATAAATATATCCTTTTAGAGAAAAGTAATTGATGTAGTCATACTATTATGAAATGAAATATATGCATTAAATATATATATGTAATATGCATAATAAATATAATAATAATAAAAATAAAATATATAAAATAGCAAATAATAAATAATAATAAAAATATCAAATATATAATAAATATAAATAAATATTTATATTAAATATATTGTGGCCAACGCAGCTGGCTAAAGACTATGAATATATCGCAGAAAATATGTCAACCACCAAATCGAAATTATTGTTACAATCGTTCTCGGAATGTTTTTGCTATTATTAACAATATTAATATAATATCATATAATATAGCACACTAATATATTAGCAATTTTAATATAATAGTGTTCTATTTTATTTTAATAGAAATAGACATTAGAAAGAAGTCAATTTAACAAGAAAAAATACAGCTGTACATCCTTTATATAATGAAGAAAATTTATTAGTATGTATAAAGTAAATAAGTTAAACAAGCAAAATCTTTCTAAAAATTTAAAATAATTAAGTTATAAAAATGATAAATACAAATTACTTTTTAATCTGATTTTTTTTTTTTTTTTTTTTTTTTTTTTTTGTGTGTGTGTGTGTGTGTGTGTGTTCTTTTAAATAAAAACAAATAAACAAAATAAACCAGTGCATTACACGACTGAATATGCATGAATTCATATGAAATTCATGTTTCAAACAATCAGCTCTCCATTTGTATCAAGCTCTACTGTTAATTACTTCATAAATATTCAAAAACTGCGCTTCCTTCACAGTCAAATTATAACATCTGTGTATTGTTACGCAAATGCGCATTTTAACAAAAATATTATTTTTACTGAAATAATACATATAAAGGAAATATGATAGTTTAAAAATTTATTTTCAAGCACATGACATTGTTTTCAAATATCATGGCTTGAAAATACAATAGCTTCAACGAATCTAATTTCATTTAACTTGAAAATGTCCTTTTGTAATTAAAAGAAAAAAAAAATGTGAATAATGTCTAAAAAATTTAACTGTAGATGAATATACATTTAAAATACTTGTACAAATAAAGAAACTTAATATATACTTCTATGTATTAGTGTTTGATTTTTTAAGCAGATAAAACATGAACATTTAACTATGTGGATATTAAGAGTGTCCACAATTTAAGCAAGAAGTAATTTTGATTAAAGAAAAAAAGTGTTCATAATTGAATATTATTTTTGTAAACTTTTCGTTCATTCATAAAGTATACAATATAAAGTCATGTATGGAATAACATATCGGGTAAATTTCCTCTACAGCTTTGCTAGAACTTACACACACTTTTGAGAAATATCCGATGACCGTCTTGCATAAATGCTGGTGAATGTCGTTGATACAGCGCTAAATTTCCTCCTTCAAGGCGTGTGTGATTGTAGGCTTGTTGCCATAAAACTTAGGCATAAAATAAAAGTAAGATAAAACCCAAAGGCGCTAAATAGGATAATCCGGGCTTACATTTCTGATTACCAAAACGGGAAAATACATTATCAGGAAATGACTCATGCAGTAATCGAATTGTTTTTGGAGATATATGGTATACGATACCGTGTTATTGAAACCACATGTCGCCCTCATCCATATTTTGTAAATTAGACCCAAAAAATTGGATTATCATGTCACGATACCGAGCACCATCAACCGTTAACTGACCAGACGAGTTTTCGAAGAATGGTCCTATGACGCCTCCACCCAAAATCCACACCAAGCAGTGACACGTTGTGAACGCAATTGTTTCTCAACAATCAATAGCGGATTTTCTAAACCCCAAATGTGAAAATTTTGTCGATTAACCAAGTCATCAAGATGAAAATGAGCTTTATCTCTGAAGATTATTTTGTTTGAAAAACCTACATTATTTTAAAACTATAGCTTAAAAAAATAATAATAATAAAATAAAATAAAAAAACGCGTTGTTATTTCGAGTAGTACTCTATTTTTGAGTAATCGCACAACTGTTAGATGTTACGCTGTCATTTTTATTTTTATTTTATTTATTTATTTATTATTATTATTATTATTTTTTGAGTCACTTTACTGTACAAATGGCGCAAAATTCAAGTCTGGCGTGAAAATTGAGACACCTTTATTTTACCAAAACTAAATGCAAAACTGGTGTACAAACGATAAATAGACAATAAGACTTCTTCACACACCATAAGTTTAGAGCCAGCTTTACACACCATAAGTTTAGAGTGTCTTGCTTTTGCCTCCAAGGCAGTAGCACGTGTTTTTTGCACCTGATGAAGGAAGGCTACGTCCTTTCGAAACCGGTTGTGCTGGCTCTAAACTTATGGTGTGTGAAGAAGTCTTATTGTCTATTTACCTTTATTTTAGTCCTGTCAGATATTTTACATCAAAATTATACATCTTAATAACAAAAATAATTTTTAAATGTTTCCAAAAATATTATTTAACAAGGTTCTCTACCATTTGTGTTTCTTTAGAACACGTTGGATAAAAGTACTGCATGTTGCATGTATACTATTATTTATTAGGCGAAACTGGTAGGAAATGTATAACATCAAGTTTTAAAATGCACAAAAATGATATATGCAGTCGAAATCGGTTATAACGTTATTTAAGGAACCGAAATATATCTGACGCTACGGCCAAGTGACGTAGCACCTGAGTTTGATTTAAAAGCTAGTTAAATCGCTCTATGTAACTGACATAATGATGAAATGAAAATATATTTTTCAGAAAACATAACAAAATGCGATTGTTGTATGAAATATTATTTAAATACAACTATCTCACATATATTTTTAAAGAAAGAACCTTTTTTACTTAAAGTAATTTTGATTAAATCACGGGGGTTGGCAGCTATGAGCAAAGAGAAGGAGAAAATACGGATTCATCCTAAATTCTGAAGTAAATTTTCTTTAACCTTTATAATTAAAAAATAATCCATTTTTAACTCTTATTAATACAACCGTCAGTAATTCTGCCAAGCTTAAGCCAGCATCCTCCTATTTTCAGAAATAAGGCCCACCTTTTTGCGCTATTTATGCCAACCTTTCCGAGCGGGATGAGATATGCATTTATTTCTCAATAAAATCACTGACATTACTTTTCGGGTGCACAATAAAAACAAAAGTTTTTTTTTCCCTCTCTGTTTTTGAAGAGATATATCTTTTTTTTTTTTTTTTTTTTTTTTTTTTAATGTATTTTTACATATGTATCAACATTTTATTCTTTTTTCAAACTAATTAACATTTTAGAAATTCAGTCGTTAAAGTGAAAAGGTACTTCAAAGAATATTGTAAAATAATTATAGCAAAAAGTGTAGAAAAAGATAAGATTTAAAAGTTATTTAAATTAAAACAATATATATTTTTGAATTTGTATTAGTAGAGTTATCTTTTTCTTACGGAAATCATTTTCTCAAAAAAAAAAAAAAAAAAAAAAAAAAAATGAAAGGACGCAAAATCTTCTTAAATAGAAATAAATGTGCTAGTTCAACAAACTGGAACACTGCTTACTAAGTAAATAATTTTCCAATTATAGATTTGAATGCACCAACAATTTTTCTTTCGCAATTCTTTATTAAAGTTAATTTATGAAAAATTAAGAAATAGTAATGTAATTGGCTTTTTTTTTTTCGTTATGATATATTTCCTCTATCTTAGAGAGTATATTCTTAAACCTTACTCAAAAATGAATAAATAAATTATTGGCTCAAAGAACTGTGTTCAAATGAGAACGTTAAAAAAAAGAACTTAGTGATGATAATAAAACTGAATATCATTAGGAACTTTCTTGTAAATTAATACTCAGTCATCATTAAAAAAACGAACATGTTATTTGAACCGTTAGGTAGTTGTGTTTAAAAAGCTATCTGTATTTCAAAAATAAGATATATAACATGTTAAAAAAACGTACCAGTATAATAATTCCGTAAATAAGAGAATAAATTGAAATAAATACTGGATGAGTACAAAAATTCTACCCGTTTTTATTACCCATAAAGAAGAGCAAACAAACGCAAAATGAACAGTACCTATTATTGGGCGTAATCCCCATTGCTATCTATGACCTCTTGCCATATTTCTGGTATGATATGAATCCCACTGCAATAAAATTCCGTCGGTTTCGAATCAAAAAAGTCTTGGATGGAAAGTTTCACAGCATCAGGATCATCAAAGATTTTCTGACTAAAGGAAGTGTTTAACGCACGAAAAAGGTGATAGTCAGTTGGTGCCA